>CM022679.1:1943615-2083615 GCA_012295275.1 Chrysomallon squamiferum
TAGTGGAATCTTATTATAAAAAACCAGGTTATAATGTGTAAGAAATAAGATACCTTTTGACTCCATATTTACAAAACTGTAACATTTCTTTACTAGCTGGCTTGAACAGCTCCATCGAATTGTTCGTGACGTTTCGTTGATTCTCGGTGATTTTACGCGGGAATTTTCGGCCAGCAGATTCGGGTCTTCCGCACTGAAAGATCTTGTATATAATTCTATTTCCGAAACTGTCATACAATTTTCAGATTATTTCCTGCTGGGTCCCACAGGTTTATGTGACACAGAATGTATAAATGTAAACAATAACAAAATAGTGCTGAAAATGTGCAGACAGGGGTAATGACCCATTAAAAATAATATTAAATTACTGTTGTTGCATTAAGTGTTAGACATTACTCTACAGTTTAAATGCGAAATTGTCTGTGTATTAGCTGACGATTTCTAACGTTTCTGTAACAAAGATCAATTCACAATTTCTCTTACCAATAATCCAGGTGTGTGGATAGCTTTCCGACTTCTTGTCAGTTTTTCATACGACAGAAAAAGAAGACAGATATTACATACTATCTTTCTAATATTTACATTAGCATCTAAAGGACACATTTTTTTATTTGAATTTACAAACGACGTCTTTAAAATTACAATCTCGGCTACATATCACCTCAATTTTAATAGGTATGCTCGTATATATATATATGTATTAAATACTCAGCGAAACGTATTGCTTTTTCACTGAAACTATAATGATCTCGTTAGTGCTGCATATAACACATTTCAGAGTTACTTCCCTTTCTCAGGTGTCCAGGCAAAGGAATGATCAGATTTTTATTTATGAAGTGATTTTTATTTATTTATAAACATGAAATGAGTACACAGTTGTTTTTGTTTTTTTACATGACTCTCTTTCAAAAATTTGTTTCTGACTCTGAATCAAAGTACAGCTGAGGTAGTGTACTAAATCTATCTCATACTGCTAAGTATTACTTTGCTGCAGTTACTTCCCTTTACCCAAGTTAATAATCATCAATGACACTGAAACATCAAGGAAACAACAAGTAGATGAAGAAAGCCGAGACCTCAGTTGTTTTTGTTTTTTGAGGGGGATGGTCTTTTATTATTATTATTATTATTATTATTATTATTATTATTATTATTATTATTATTATTATCATCATCATCATTATTATTCACACCAATATATCGTGTTTACTTTATTATTATTATTATTATTATTATTATTATTATTATTATTATTCACACCAATATATCGTGTTTACTTTATTATTATTATTATTATTATTATTATTATTATTATTATTATTTGATTGTTATCCGACGCTTGAATGGCTAGATCCAGACTCAGTAAGTGCTTTATTTATTTCAAGCAGAAAAAATACGAGGAAAACTTCGTGAATGCAGGGGAGACCGGGGCAGGCTGGGGCACGTTTCTCATTTTAATATCTGATTCAGATACAAAGCTTGTTAAATATATTATAAACAAAATAAATACACTCAGATAAATTCTGAACCAGAATGTACAGACAAAGCTAGAGCTGGGCCTGTAATAATAAGACTTTTTGACCCGTTGCCTTTTGTTAACGGCACGTCTTAGAGTCTCTATCGGAACACGAAAAGCTGTTTCTCGCAGCAATGTTCCCAGACAATCAATTAATTAATCAATCAATATATCTTTTAATGTCCAGTTGACTATTTCATTGGTATCAGGAATTAAATTACTAAAGATGTACAAGAAAATTAATTTATAATAACACACACATTTAGGGAGTGGCCGAACCTACCCGGCACGACCTTGCACCAGCTTGAAAACTCGCGTGTGTCAAATAGCACTGGGATGTCAGCTGCAGATCTGGCTTATCTAAAACAATAAGTGGACAAAAAACGGAAAGAAATTAATTTCTGTATTGTTAATTGTCAGGTGGCCTACCCTGCCCTGGTCTTCCCTATACGATATAATATCACAGAAAGAGAAGGAACAATCTAAATAATCTCGTTAAAAAAGATTTCAGAGTCATTTTTATCATCAGTTTAGTGTTACTCAAATATAATTACTTGGGAGTATAAATGTTCTAATATCTAGATGTTTTGTTCGTATCACTTTAATTAACGAAAACCTCATGGTTGGAAATAACGACAAGAAACGGAGAGAAAAAATATATATATTTCTGTATATTAATATAGTCTTTCAGCGTAAAGATGTACATAACTCACGAGAAGATATTAGGTTTTCTAACGAAACATAATCAACGGAGCCATGAATGCAGCAAAGAGAAAGAGCGCGAAACAAATGCGATTTCCGTTAAAAGCGAACGTTTTTTCACTGGTGGTAGACTCGTCTACAAACCAGCTGATTATCCCGCGGACGTAAAGTCTACCGCCAAAGTCTCTGAATTGCTTGGAGTTGAAATTCAACAGCGCTATCATCGCTACGTTTGCTAAAGCACAGTTCGCGAGAATGAGAGAAAGATAGAGTTCAAAGTTGGTGATGTCTGTCGATGTTCGTGGAATGAATTTGACAATAAAGTTAAAGAACATGCTGTAGGACACTAGAATGTTTATCAGGTATCCCATCTGCTCTCCAGGGGTAGGGGGAAATAGAAATGCCACTGGTGTCACGAACGAAAGTAAAAAGAGAGGAATTAACGTACTGGTAATGTAGAACAGGTTTTTACGCAGTAGAGTCAGCTGAATTTCTGCAATTTCAATTTTGTGATCCAAACCTAAATGAATCACATGGTTATTTAAATCCTTTAGAATCCATTCGCTGGCTATGTCGAAAAAATCGTTAAGACTAAAATCCGTTTTCATGAAGTGAAACTGGTAGCGCGCACCGTGCATTCCGGTAATTGAAAGTTTGCAGTGTTGGGTGTCGAACGGGAAACGGCTGGTATCAAGTCTGCAAGCAGTTTTGGAGATTCCGTGTATTTCGTACATCACCAGACCAGAAGACGATACAACAAAAGGAATATCAGATTCCATTTTTTGACTTTCAATTGAATTGAGAAGCAAAAGGGTTGGTTTCCATAAAGCTTTCGCAGACATTTGAATTTCTCTGATGTCTCCGTACTCAGCTGGATCCCACACGAGTCGAGGATCTAACCAGAGAAACGTATAAAACGTTTCAAAATAAAATGTCTGTCCAAAATGGCCGATGTCAATGACTGCTACGGGAGTGAGATGTACGAAGACTGTATCATTACTTTCTTTGAGAATCGCTGGAGTATGGCGGGAATATCCAGTCAACAGATCTTTTGTAAGCTGTTGGTATTCTAGACTTTGTGTGATGGCGTCTGAAGACGCTGTTGCAGTAGATATTATGAGCACAACACCAAGAAGAAAACACGTTACACAAAGGTTTTCAGTCATTGTTAATTTAAGAAATAATAATTAATTTCAAAACGACCGATGACTTATAACCAGACTATGTGATACAAACTGTAGTGACAGGCTTGCTGCAGCTACTCTTCAGCTGACGCTTCGAGACGAAACAGTTTCTGAAACTTTAGCTGACCTTGTTTGTAAATCGAGCAATCATAAAATATGACAACATGATTATATGGTTATTTACATGAAAGGAATCATTTAACAAATTAATAAACGTAAAAACTTTATTGACTGTCAGTGACTTTATACACACATGGTATAAACTTGTGCAGCAAGTTCTTCTATTAGATTATTATCACACTGGATAAAGCCGCGATTGTATGTTTATAGAAAACTAATTTTCGAACAATTTATCAAAACAATATATACAATAAACGCAAACATTTTATAGCCTTTTTAGGAACCTTTTAAACAGAAATCAATTTTTATCGTTATACAGAATCTACAACCGTTATAACAAATAGAAACAGTTGTTGTTTATTTCACTTAAAAACATACTCAGACTGCTGGAGCTTTGCAAGATACACACTGATCGCGTGCTTCTCTGTAGTACACAGATAAAAAAAAATTATAATTTAAAAAATATATATATCACAATGTTAAGAATTTTAAAATATTCTTTCATTTTCTTTCTGGTTTTCCGACGATCGTGTGTTCGAAACAAAAACAAGAATCAAGCATAATTACCGTTAGGAAAGACCACTTTCAATCGGAAACAGAGCCAGATTCGGAGATTAGTAGACTAAGACAGTCCAGTAATCCAGAGACGGAACTTTACAAAGGAGAAAAAACGTCAAGAAACATATTTGTGACAGAAGCATTTAGTGATAATTTTAAATTTCTGAGTAATGGAGCTAAAGCCAGAGCAAAGAAAAGCATATTACAGGATGACAAAACAGCTGATAAATCTACAACGTATGCAAAAGTCACAAGCGAAGGAGTATTAAAAGGTACTGATACCACAACGAAAACAGCTACAAATATATTTCAAACCACAATTTCACTAGTTTCAGGGTCTACACAAACTGTAGCAAGAAATACATTTGGAATGGAAAAAGCAGGAAAACCTCAGCCCGCAAATCATATAGTAACTGACAGTCCTGCTTCAGGCGAAATTATTTCAGAAACCAAAAATACACAGGTATCTGTCAATCAGACTGATTTGGAATCAACTTCCACGATGATTCCAAAAACCTCTAATTCTGAAACCACCAGTCAAGCTAATAAAGAAATCAACAGTCAAATTGACAAAGAAACCAGCAATCAAGCTAATAAAGAAATCAACAGTCAAACTGACAAAGAAACCAGCAGTCAAACTAATGCAGAAATCAACAGTCAAACTGACAAAGAAACAAGCAGTCAAGCTAATGCAGAAATCAACAGTCAAACTAACCAAGAAACCAGTAGTCAAACTAACAAAGAAACCAGCAGTCAAACTGACAAAGAAACCAGCAGTCAAACTAACGCAGAAATCAACAGTCAAACTAACAAAGAAACCAGCAGTCGAGCTAATGCAGAAATCAACAGTCAAACTAACAAAGAAACCAGCAATCAAGCTAATACAGAAATCAACAGTCAAACTGACAAAGAAACCAGCAATCAAGCTAATACAGAAATCAACAGTCAAACTAACAAAGAAACCAGCAGTCAAGCTAATACAGAAATCAACAGTCAAACTGACAAAGAAACCAGCAGTCAAGCTAATAAAGAAATCAACAGTCAAACTGACAAAGAAACCAGCAGTCAAGCTAATACAGAAATCAACAGTCAAACTGACAAAGAAACAAGCAGTCAAGCTAATGCAGAAATCAACAGTAAAACTGACAAAGAAACCACCAATCAAACTAATGCAGAAATCAACAGTCAAACTAACCAAGAAACAAGCAGTCAAGCTAATGCGGAAATCAACAGTCAAACTGACAAAGAAACCAGCAGTCAAGCTAATGCAGAAATCAACAGTCAAACTAACAAAGAAACAAGCAGTCGAGCTAATGCAGAAATCAACAGTCAAACTAACAAAGAAACAAGCAGTCGAGCTAATGCGGAAATCAACAGTCAAACTAACAAAGAAACAAGCAGTCAAGCTAATGCAGAAATCAACAGTCAAACTAACAAAGAAACAAGCAGTCAAGCTAATGCAGAAATCAACAGTCAAACTAACAAAGAAACAAGCAGTCAAACTAATGCAGAAATCAACAGTCAAACTAACAAAGAAATCAAGCAGTCAAACTAATGCACAAATCAAACAGTCAAACTAACAAAGCAAGCAGTCAAACTAATGCAGAAATCAACAGTCAAACTAACAAAGAAACAAGCAGTCAAACTAATGCAGAAATCAACAGTCAAACTAACAAAGAAACAAGCAGTCAAGCTAATGCAGAAATCAACAGTCATGCTGACAAAGAAACCACCAATCAAACTAATGCAGAAATCAACAGTCAAACTGACAAAGAAACAAGCAGTCAAGCTAATGCAGAAATCAACAGTCAAACTGACAAAGAAACCACCAATCAAACTAATGCAGAAATCAACAGTCAAACTGACAAAGAAACAAGCAGTCAAACTAATGCAGAAATCAACAGTCAAACTGACAAAGAAACCAGCAGTCAAGCTAATGCAGAAATCAACAGTCAAACTGACAAAGAAACAAGCAGTCAAGCTAATGCAGAAATCAACAGTCAAACTGACAAGGAAACCAGCAGTCAAACTAACGCAGAAATCAACAGTCAAATTGACAAAGAAACCAGCAGTCAAGCTAATGCAGAAATCAACAGTCAAACTAACCAAGAAACAAGCAGTCAAGCTAATGCAGAAATCAACAGTCAAACTGACAAAGAAACAAGCAGTCAAGCTAATGCAGAAATCAACAGTCAAACTGACAAAGAAACCACCAATCAAACTAATGCAGAAATCAACAGTCAAACTAACAAAGAAACAAGCAGTCAAACTAATGCAGAAATCAACAGTCAAACTGACAAGGAAACCAGCAGTCAAACTAATGCAGAAATCAACAGTCAAACTGACAAAGAAACAACCATTCAAACTAATGCAGAAATCAACAGTCAAACTGACAAGGAAACCAGCAGTCAAACTAATGCAGAAATCAACAGTCAAACTGACAAAGAAACAACCATTCAAACTAATGCAGAAATCAACAGTCAAACTGACAAAGAAACCACCAATCAAACTAATGCAGAAATCAACAGTCAAACTGACAAAGAAACAAGCAGTCAAACTAATGCAGAAATCAACAGTCAAACTGACAAAGAAACAAGCAGTCAAACTAATGCAGAAATCAACAGTCAAACTGACAAGGAAACCAGCAGTCAAACTAACGCAGAAATCAACAGTCAAACTAACAAAGAAACAAGCAGTCAAACTAATGCAGAAATCAACAGTCAAACTGACAAAGAAACAAGCAGTCAAACTAACGCAGAAATCAACAGTCAAACTGACAAAGAAACAAGCAGTCAAACTAATGCAGAAATCAACGGTCAAACTGACAAAGAAACAAGCAGTCAAACTAATGCAGAAATCAACAGTCAAACTAACAAAGAAACAAGCAGTCAAACTAATGCAGAAATCAACAATCAAACTGACAAGGAAACAACCAGTCAAGCTAATGCAGAAATCATCGATCAGAATAAACCAAGTTTATCAAAAAATGAATCTTTTTTATCAACTTCTGAAACACCGTCATCAACAACTGCTAAAACGTTATCAGCAACGACATTATCTGAAGAGGTATCCAAAATTTCAGAAGTTGCCGACCCAAATGACAAAGAAACTACAAATCAAACAACAATAAACTGTTTTAATGCCACTGGAAGTATTAAATCTTTTACAGGCAATAATGTTATAACTGAAGACGCAACCAGCGGCGTTACGAACACCACTGAAGATCTCACCCAGACCGCATCGGTGACAAATTTGAAAACACCAACTGTTCCAGCAACCAGTACAAATAACGATGGTGCCACCATGGAAACCACTTCAGTTACTTTAAACGACCCTACATTAGAAACTCTAGCCGCAGTCTCAGGCGACATTCATCTTTCTTCTCCAGGTGTAGAAACAACTATTCCCGGTAAATTATCTTCTTCGAGTAAAATAACAACTTCGGCCGCAGCAGAATCTATCACATCAACATCAACAACTTTGACTGTTGATGAATATACGACGCCAACCGAGGTCTCAACTGAGAATCATAAAGCTAGCAGATTATTCAGAATTAATCGGCTTAAGAAAATAAAACATATATTAGCATACAATAAACTTGTCAAATATTTAATGAAGAATTACAATGTAATCGTCCCTTCCTTTTGTCGACTGTTTGGGAACAACACCATCGTCGTATCAGTACTACCAGTGGCGGTTCTAGGGATTAACGAGGTGGAACAAATTTTATTGTTTCAGGGAATGTTTCGATTCAAATGGTTCGACAAACGATTGTCGTGGAATCCTGATGACTATGGCGGCCTTGAAACGATTGAGATTGACTCGAGTTTAATCTGGAAACCGAAGATCCTCATCATTAACTCGGCTGAGGGCGAATCCCTGAAAAGCAACATTCCTTTGCTGCTGCACCACACTGGTTACGTGACTGAAGAGAAGCATGGGATATCAAAAACAACGTGCGAGGTAAACACGTCCCGCTATCCGTTTGACGCTCAGAGGTGCAAGCTGTCGTTCGGTGGTATTCAGGGCATGAAGTACAACTTTGTCCTGGACGATCCAGACCATTCACTGGGACGTCATTTTTTAATAAACAGCGAATGGAATTTCAAACAAATAGACGGTCGTGTATCCGAAATCTATTTCACGTCCTCGGGTTTTTCAGACGTTGCTGAATACACTGTGCACGTTGAACGGAAGAGTCCATTTTACGTCGTGAGCAACATTTTTCCCATATTTCTACTCTCCTTAATGACGTCTTTTGTTTTTCTTTTCCCGCCAGTGTCTGATGAAAAAGTGGGCTATTTGATTTCCATTTTTGTTTCGTATGCAATATTCTTGAACTTTATAACTGAATCCATGCCACGAACGTCGACTTCTGTTTCCAATATGGAAACTTACCTTCTGCTCGTTCTCATACATTGTGCTTCAGCTGTTGTCGTAGCAGCATTCACCGAAGGGTGGAGATCGGAGAGTCGCGTCTGTGCAGTTGATTATTTTAAGTCAGCGGAGCAAAAAGAAAAGGCAGAATTTAAAAAGAAAGAAAATGCCTTGAAACAACGCCGCGTGGATTATATCTACTTTACACTGTATCTGACAGCATCTTGCTTCTTCCTCTTTTGTTTTTATTTGTAAAATAAGGCAGAATTTTAATCCCGATTCGAAATTGTAAATGATTAGAAAATGAAAACATTAATAAAAGTGCAGTGAAGTTTACAATTATGTTTTTGCTCTCTCTCTCTCTCTCTCTCTCTCTCTCTCTCTCTCTCTCTCTCTCTCTCTGACGCAAACGTTTATAAAATAACTGAAAAACACACACCATAATCTTAACATTTGATAGAAATTACGGGAATCACACCGTTTATATGAACAGTGCATTCAGATATTTTTGCATGAAATTGTTTATAAACATTAACAATATGTATATATATATATATATATATTAATTAATCTGTTGATCTGAAAATGATGTTAGAAAACGGGGTGAACTCTTTATTTGTATTTGGTTGCGATAAACGGCGAGAATAAACAACATCAGTTACTACATAAAAGTAAGAATGTGCGTACAAGAAAATAAAAGCTAAACATGAAATAGGAAAGAAATTTAAAGAAAAGGCAAAAAGATGAAAAATGACAGCGAGTTTAACTATAATAATAACAATACGTCAGTACTTTGTTTTGTATGTTTTTATCCTCACAAATGTTTACAAAAAATCTCCAGAACATGAATCTATCATGGCACACAACGCCATTTGTCAGTATCAAAATGCATTCATAAAAATAATAATGAACAAATTTAAGACTACAGTCTTATGAAAGTTAATGTTAAAATGATCTATATGTATTTCAGATAGGCCCTATTTATGATTGTTGTTTTATATCTCATGATTCTTTACTAAAAATAAAGTATAGCAATATACAGTAATCTCATATCAGTATATGAAAGCAGATATTTTGTTTCTCTTCTTACGTCATTTCGTAAAGAGAAATATAAAACAATGATGAATGTAAAATACATGTATCAGGAAGGTTATGATACAATAATAATAATAATAATAATAATAATAATAATAATAATATTAACTACTTTTATGTACCATCGCTAGACTGATACTTTATGGTTATACATAATTAGGTGCACACATTAATTGTATGAAAGTAAAGTAATCACCTGGATGTATATAAAACCTTTTTAACCTACTTCTCAGTATCACCGCATACTTTAATAAAATAAATTTAATAAAATAAATAACTGAATAAAACTCTTTAATAAAATAAATAACTAAATAAAACTTGAAAGAATATATATTTAGGCTATTCGTTTATCACCAAAAGTGTATTTAAAAAGCGTTACGTTTGGTTTCCTCAAATCAAAATGAATTTACATTGTAGCACTGTCACATTTTGGTGCTATAAAGATCATTCTTCCATTATATAGCATATATCGACAGCGGCTTCAGTACATTGTTTGATGTTTAATTATTTAGTTTTAGCTCTTCGCTGGACTTGTCAGTGTTGACTCATTTTACATTATGCGCTTTTAGGGGCGTTTATAATTGTGTTATTATTCAGTTTATTGTCACGTACAGGAAGAAAACGGTTGCGTCCCAGAGTATTTAAAAATAAAAATTAAATATGTTAGTATGTCTGGTTCTTGTTAATATTAACCAGTGATAAACATTAAACATCCAAGAATAAAAATATCTCAAGTTATTTTAACGGGAGATGGTGGATAATTTTAAAAATAAGTTATATTGTTAGTATTTCGGAAATCTTTGCTCATCTGCGGCTGAAATCCGCCAGCCTGAAAAATGTCTTCATTACGATTTCTTTTCAGAGGTGGTGAAATTTTATCATCATTTTTCAGTGGTTCCACAGCCGTGTTTTCGTTAGCACTGTTACAACAAAACACAACAATAATGCGATTTATCAAAAAAATAATCACTAAAATGTTCTTCAAGGTGAAAAATATGATTGTGTACGTTATCAGGGTGTAGGTGATCATGCTGTACAGACGAATAGCCAAGAATGGTCCGTCTGCAACAAGAAAGATAAGACAAAGCGACCAGATGTCGGTCGTAAAAAATCCCTTTTTGGTTTGTTGAAATTTATTCCCCTCTTTTCGTGTTACCAGAACGAACGCGAACTGTAATAGACTTAACGTCCAAGCAGAAAGAATGACGAATGTCAGATTCCTGTCTTTTCTGATGGGAGCTTCGTCAAAAAGAGAAAACAACTCGAGATTATCCGAGGCGAGTCCCATGTAGGTGAAAAGAAGCTGAGAAAGATCGTCTTTGGTCATACACCCTCGCTGCATCAACCATCGGCTGAGAATAACGAGAAATAGCAATGACTGCTCGATCAGGGCCACCCACACGCTAGCATTTAGTGTCAGTGGTATTGTTAACTGTTTTAAAAAAAAAAAATATATATTTTAATATATTACGATAATCAAACACGTTAAATAATAATAATAATAATATAAAAGAAAATAATTAAATAATATATATGTATATATATACATACAGATAGATAGAAACAAAGGCAGACAAACATATATCACTATAGATTCAGAGAGAGAGAGAGAGAGAGAGAGAGAGAGAGAGAGAGAGAGAGAGAGAGAGAGAGAGAGAGAGAGAGAGAGAGAGAGAGAGAGAGTGTAAAAAAAATATATATATATTGTAAAGAAAAAAAAAAAAAAGATAATTAACATACTCCGCTGATAGAAGGCAATTGTGATTCGACAGCGCGTCCGTTTACATTCTTATATACGGTATCATATTTCTCCACATTGTCAATTTCTAGAATCCAGATGGCAGGTGTGACAGCGACGAAATAGCATAAGAAGCAGGGACAAAACCTGCAAACACAATTTTAATATTTTTAACAAAACTTAAAATTTTTGTTGTCAAAAAAACACACGCATATGTCTGTAAGTATATATCACAAACACACACACACACACACACACACACACACACACACACACACATAACAATTCAATAAGCTACTGGGTACGGCAGCTTTGTTAACTATTTAGTGTTGCACATTTATCATAATTCCATTGCTGTTTTCATTAATTAAACTGAGAGAAGACATGGATGTTGTTTTGAAAATAGGAACAATTATTTGTTATTTACTTACCATTTATATTCTTGTCCTTTTCTTACAAAAATGGCGTACGTTGCTTCTAGAAACTGAAATGTCACAAACACTGTAAATATCCATCTAGTTTTGTCCACCATGGAAGCAGACGCCTTCCAGTACGCCAAGAACACGTGACAGAGTAACACACACCTAACAAACAAAGCAGCCGCAATATTCAAAACAGTTTTCATATTTTTGTTCAGTTGAGAAATCAGCTAGAATATCCGAATTAACAAACAGAACTTCTCATATAAACATTACACAGCAGAAACATCATCTTGGGCTGGTCTTTGAAACTCTGTAAATTCTTCTAGACGTGTTCTTTCTGGGTTGTTTTCTTCTTCTTCTTTCTTTTTTTCTTTTTTGATTCTTTGTTCCTATATTTTGCTATATTAATAAGCTGATTTTGCTACGTCCCTGTAATCTTTTCGCATTTTTTTTTTTTTCAACAATAAAGTGATCTGTCAGAAGAAACAAGCAAACAACTAAAGTCTCAACACCTTTTTGACATTCGTCTACGCATTCGAAATCTCCCATCTACATATCCCGTCTTAATTACGAGTGGAAGCATTAACCTTTATGAATTATATCACTTTCTGTATTTATGAATTATTTGTTTAACCTTCTTTGACGATGTTCACTCAGGTTTGGCACAAATAACAAGCCCGAGATATGCTTGAATACATAAGGGGCCTCATACACGTTTTGTTTTGTTGTGTTGGTGTTATTAAACGTCGTATTATATGGCTGTCGGTCGATCAGCATTTATCCCTGCACGAATTCCAATTTTTGTCTTTACAAATATAATCATTTAATATTAAAAATCAAACAATATAAAGACCACGATTTCTGGAAGGGTGGAACCGCCCCTTTCCTCCTTTGCCACGCGCTGACCCGATACTGACCAGATTTCATTTATAATTAATTTAGGAAGAATGAAAGAAAAAAAAATCGTTCATAGAAATAGTTCAAAGTAAATATATTGTTGTGATTTATTGATTTGTATTGTATTGACCACTACTACAAATCAATGTGTGGTCATAAATGATCACATTTGCTCTGTCGTGTTTGAACACATATTTTCAAGGTCGAGTGGTCGCAATATATTTATATTTTGAAAGCACAACAACATGTATTTTTTACGTCTTCATAAAGAAAAAAAATCGAAAATAAACAACATCTTTATTGTATATATGGGTGAGTACAATATGTAAAAGGTTCCAATACCTTTTATATTAATGAAATCAAAGATAAATACATACCAAAAGATAATTTATTGCAGTTGAACCTAAATATCCATTTGAAAACAAAATATGTTTATGAAGTCACTGCGTACATATGCATATAAATGTAAATTCGCTCTCATGCTGTAACACGGACCGCTGTGTGAAAGTATAACCATCGTAAATAACGTCTAGTATACAATGCATAGTCATTCTATAGACGATGATGAATGTATAGTCCTAAAAGACGTAACTTGTTAAAGCAATAGTTTATGAAGAATATATAATTATATCCGTCTTTATTAATTTATAATATGTGAAACTTTTATTTTATTTTTCATTTATTTTAAGAGAGAGAGAGAGAGAGAGAGAGAGAGAGAGAGAGAGAGAGAGAGAGAGAGAGAGAGAGAGCGCGTTACAAACTCTCTAAATCGTTATTTTGTTACCCTGTTGTCATACTTCACTAATAACAAATGCTATAAACAGATAAACTAATAATTTGGAAGTGTATATTTATATTTTTACACAATACAAATAATAATAATAATAATAATAATAATAATAATAATAATAATAATAATAAAATAAAATAAAATAAAATAAATAAATAAATAAAACACATGGAAATGTACAGTCTATGCCTGTATCTTCGTACAGTCGTGTAAGGATGCATAATGTATTAAACCAAAGATTCGCGTCACTTCAGAATATAAATAATCACTTGGAAATAAACATCGTACATATATAACAATGTGCACAAATGATGCTTTTTAAAAAGTCGATGTAGTATAAAACATTGGACAACTGGAATTCGTATAGCTTAGGGTACTTTTAGCTACTACAAATTAATTACGGACTTAACATAATTTTGTTAAATATTTATAAAACTGATCACTAATGGTTTTACGGAGTGTGAACATGATTTTAGATCTAAACGTAAGTGTGTCCAAGTGCTTTTTGCATGTACACACCTGTAGTCGCTAGCGAATGAAAAACTAGTATTACACTGTCGGTTTTTACTCAAGTTTTACCTAGGGTTCTCTTGTGCATTTCGGCTAGTGCACATTTGTTTACAGGAGGAAATTAATGAAAGAAATCGAAATATGGCGGCTGAACGTGACACGAGTACTGTTTTCATTTTCGATGTCGATGGGACTTTGACAGCCCCTAGACAGGTATAAATAGTGTTCACATTTTACATGCTGAAGTAGAATATATTCTGTGTATTTTTTAATTGATGACATTTATACAACGATATGCTAAATAAAAATATGCTGGAATACTTTGTAATTTTTAAATCTTAATTTACATCGTCATGATCATCCCACTAATCGTCTGAAGGTTTGCATCATCGATCGTGAACAGAATCATGTTAATGATCATGCCTCAAGACAATAAACATCGGTGTATTAATGTCCAGTTTATAAAATATGTCGATATTATAAGCCTTCATGATTACACTGATATTATAAATATATGTTAACAAACAAACCAGAACAAACAAATAAATAATTTAGTTTATATATATATATATATAAACATTTTATAAACAGGACATGATTATATTGACGGCAACTTTTTTTGTGTGAATATTATTATTATTTATTTTTATTTTTATTTATTTTATTTTATTTTTTCGGCAGAAAATCACTCCGAAGGTGGAAGATTTTCTTCAAAAAGTCAAATCCAGAGTGGTGGTGGCGTTGGTTGGGGGGTCGGACTTGGTGAAAATAGATGAACAGATGGGTGGACATCATGATGGTAAGGAAAATAAAAACAATTTTTATTATATTTTTTAAATCATGAACAGTAAAGCACTTGTCACATTCTTTGTTAAACTAATCTTGATAAATGACAGAAATAGCTCAGTGTGCAGAGATTTGATCCTGGAATCCAGAACTCCTCTTTTTTATCATTCTAAAGAATTCTGTATTGAACTGTGAACAATCTTTGACATCCTTTTCAGCAAACACATTTCTGTCTGAACATTTATCACAGTTTATACTGACAAAATATCAAATACAGGATACTCGTTTTCTGTGGTCACTGAAAATATTATATAATATATCAGTTTAATATTTATCTGTTTATTTATTCAAATTTCTAATATCAGACATATATCTGTGACCAGGGTAACATTGTTTATACATTGCAAATTTTTTAGTTGTTTTATGTAATTGGCAATATGTGAATCTTTAAATCATCTTTATTTAATTTTTGATTAGATACCTTTAAATTGTAATTGTACATATTTCTAGTTTAATGTTGTAATGTGATATATCTGAAAGATTCATGGTGTTTACTTTTCAGTAACTAAGCAGTATGACTATGTGTTTGCTGAAAACGGTTTGGTGGCTTTTAAAAATGGAGAGAAGATTGGACAGGAGGTTAATAAAAGATATTTATTATCTGGAGATTTCTTCAGTTTCTCTGAACAAATTAGTTAATGCTCATTTCATTAGATCATTTGAAAACAATAACAGCTAGAAGATACTGAAAGATTATTTATATAATATTATTATGTTGGTCAACTCAGTTAGAAGGGCTGCGTATTAGTTAGCAGTAAGTGATACTTTTAAAAACCTTCCATTAAACTGGTAAGTATATACCACCATATTTGATTCCTAGGACACTGGATGGAAAGTTAAAATAATCCTAATGGCACACGATTAATAATTTATCTGGTAATTGATTGATACTAGAACATTTTTTACCAGTAACTATTAACAACAATTAAAATGTTTCTTTGGAAATGCAAAGAAATGATCAAAATATATACTGTAAACATTTTATTCATTAACTGCTGTCCAACCTTTATTAATAATAAAGTATAACAACATAGGAATTCAGTTTATAACTATATAACTGCCACCATTTTTCTGTGGGCATCCTGACACCAGTGGATTAATTTAGAGTTTCTGCTAGCTTCAGAAAAACACAGCTGTCTGTCTGTCTGTATTTGATGACTTCAGTTGTGAAGAGGTAAAAAGGTGGCATTCGAATGTTGTTGTTTTTGGGGGGGTTGTTGTCTTTATTATACAATACAACTGGATATATGAAGAATTTCACTGGATCATTTATTTGCATCAAGACAAATACACTTTTATAACTGCTTATACTATAACATCCAAAAAACAATATCCAGTTAAATTTTTATAAATTAAATTGTAGCTGTATTTTGAAAAATATTTTGAAATAGGTGTAAAAAGTTTTTAATTAATATTGCTCTGTGAACTTGAATTTGTTTGTTGTACAAAGGTTACTCTTTGATTGCAGTATTAATCAATTGGTTCAGTTTTCATTTATGTGATAAATGAATGTGTTTTGTAGAGTATTCAGCATCATATTGGAGATGAAAAGCTGCAAAAACTGATCAACTTTGCTCTCAAGTACATGTCAGAACTGACATTGCCATGTAAAAGGTAAAAAATTGGTTACAGTGTTTTTGTTTTTAACTGTTTTAAATATGTATTTTTTATTTTATTGTTGCAGTTTTTAATTTCATTATGTTTTGAAACATTATCAAGTGATACTTTTGCTTGGAGGTTTTGAAAATAACTTTAAAGACTTGTTTTGTTTTTCTTATTTATTTAACTGATTTTTTATTATTATTTTTTTTTTAAATTGTAAAATTATTTTATCGCTTGTTAATATTTTTTTTTTCATTCCCCAATATTTTTACATTGTTTCTGTTTGTTTCTAATCACTTTAAATTTTACTTTTACTCATTTTTTCCTAACCTAATTTCAAATTGTTGATCTGTGATCAGTTTGGACTTGTGTTATTTATTATTCTGCTAAAGAATTAAAAATAACTTCTTTAACAAGCATGACTGCTTCTGTTGAATGTTTTCTGTTTTAACAGTCAAAGAATAAATATAAGTGTTTTTTCCACTTTGATCTTTTGATTAATAGTTTATACTGTTCAGGTGTAAATATAATCAATTTTATTTTTTTATTTTTTTCTGCAGCTGTTTCATCTGGTTAAATAAACACTTTGATGTAACTAAGATAATGAACTAACATAATAAGTTAAATACTTTTTTTTATGCTTCCAAGATATTTTAATAATCAATCTTTTGTTTTGGTGTTAACAAATACCTAAAGTGTAAATACACTTATTACATTTCCACATGATTATTTTGTTTATCTATTCACTGCAGATGTGATATAAGTTTGGTGTAACAGATGTGATTAAGAGTGTGTTTTAAAACAGTGTGTAATCAAGTCACAGACAGTTAATACCTTATTGATGTTTGTGGCTCAATCACATACTACTTTATATGTATTTAATAATGTTTTTATGATCTGTGCTTTGTTAGAATTAATATTTAATGTTTGATCACCAGCCTGAATCACATATATTCTGTTTAATATATTAATTTCACATGTATCAGCTGGAAGGTGTTAACATGAAATAAGATATTAAACAGTTTGTACGTGTATTGGTTAGATTCGTGTTACTTTCTGTTTGTTGTAGAAAGAAACAGATCATTAAACTTGAAGTTCATGATATGTAAAATCTGTACACAAAATTAGAAATGTTCAGAAATATTAGTTTTGTAATAATGTTGCTGATATAGCCCTGCAGAATTATTTTTTTCATAGTTGCTTTTCATACAGAAAATATGCGTATGTACACACCATGTATATTTATTATCTATGAATTTATTTATTATAATTTAACTGTGATTACACAGGGGTTGTTTTATTGAGTTTCGAAGTGGAATGATCAACATCTGCCCAGTGGGGAGAAGCTGTTCCCAAGAAGAACGACTCCAGTTTGCACAGTTTGACAAAGTACACAGCAGTTTTAAATGTTTTGTATCTAACAGTTTGACAAAGTACACAATAGTTTTAAATGTTTTGTATCTAACAGTTTGACAAAGTACACAATAGTTTTAAATGTTTTGTATCTAGCAGTTTGACAAAGTACACAACAGTTTTACATGTTTTGTATCAAACAGTTTGACAAAGTACACAACAGTTTTACATGTTTTGTATCTAACAGTTTGACAAAGTACACAGCAGTTTTAAATGTTTTTTTAATCTAACAGTTTGACAAAGTACACAACAGTTTTAAATGTTTTTTTAATCTAACAGTTTGACAAAGTACACAACAGTTTTAAATGTTTTAAATCTAACAGTTTGACAAAGTACACAACAGTTTTAAATGTTTTTTAAATCAAACAGTTTGACAAAGTACACAACAGTTAAATGTTTTTTAAATCGAACAGTTTGACAAAGTACACAACAGTTTTAAATGTTTTGTATCTAACAGTTTGACAAAGTGCGCAACAGTTTTAAATGTTTTTTAAGTTTGACAAAGTACACAGCAGTTTTAAATGTTTTTTTAATCTAACAGTTTGACAAAGTACACAAAAGTCTTGTTTTAAATTGTTTTTTATCTAACACTTTGACATTTTAAAAAACATCTTATGTCATTTTCAACTATTTGTTGTCTACCACGATGGCAAATACATAAATGGTTAATCTCCAAGAATTTCCAAAAACAGTTTTAGAATTTATGTAACAGAGTTTGAGTTCTGTGTTTGTAGAAATAAAAAAAATGGTAAAATAACCATGGTAGTAAGCACAACCTTTGTTATGTGCATTTGTATCTTGTAAATCATTAAAGTTTTAATATTGCCGTTAATGATTTCAGGAAAACAAGATCAGGGAAAAGTTCGTTGAAGCTTTAACAAAGAATTTTGTTAACTCTGGTTTGGTGTTTGCTATCGGAGGACAGATTAGTATTGATGTTTATCCCGAAGGCTGGGATAAGACATTTTGTTTACAGTACATTGAGAAAGATAACTACAAAAATGTACATTTCTTTGGAGACAAAACAGCAAAAGTAAGTTGTTTTTGTTTTTTCAAATATTTATTAATTAATTTATGGGACTGTAGTCTGAAACTATTAATCTTTCTCAATAAATATTTGTTTACGGTTTTAATTTCGTTACTAACAATGTACAAATGTGGTAAAGAACTGAATCTCACATTACTGTATATTCTTACATCTTTTGTAAACTGCTTATTCTTCTCTTGTTTTTTTTAGGTAATGGAATACATTTTTCAGCAAGAAAGGCAAAGAAATTATTTTTAAAAATTTCTTATTCCTTTGTTTTATAACATCTTATATGTTAATGTTGGTATTTTTGATATAATTATTATTACTAATACTATAATAAATTTACTTACTTATTTATTTATTTATTTATTTATTTTCTTCTATATAAATCTGATTGTTGTTGTTTTTGTTTCAGGGAGGAAATGATCATGAAATCTTTGAGGACCCACGGACAATTGGACATAAAGTTTCCAATCCAGACGACACTATAAAACAAATAACTGATATGTTGTTTTGAAAATAGCCTTATACAAATTATATTTTTGTATCCATTCCAAACATACACAGTAATTTAATTACACAAAACATTTGCCTCAGAAACAAACTACTACACACATAGATAGAATACAGATAAAGATAAAAAGAAAAAATCAGAACATTATAATATTACAAAATGTAATAAAGAAATCCATTTCATTAGATCATTATTTAAGTTTCATTTTGTTTTAATAAAAATAAATAAAAATCATGATACTTTAGGTTTTAATAAAAATAAATAAGATGCTTTTGGTTTTAATAAAAGTAAATAGAAATATATATCTATATTGACAGCCTCTGCATCTCATCCACCTTATTAATTTATTATTAGGGAAGATTTTTATCCATTTAAATATAAATTTCTCTGTACCATCAGATATATATATATGTGTGTGTATATATAAAATGTTCATTCATTCATGTGAGGGATGTGCTTTAAGGTTCTATACACACCTGTATAATGAGGGATTTAAATTATTTTTAAAGGTTTTGTACAAAGGGATAACATTATTCAAAAATTGGTGTAGCTGCAGATCAAAATTTATGGACATTTAAAAAACTACAAGGTAGAGTGTATAGCCAAATAGGTTTTACTGAAAATATAACTGAGCCGTTTTTTAATGTATAAAATGGGACACAGACACTGCTGATTAGCATAGGTACATTGTTTTGTGTAAACCCTACTTAAGTTAAATATGTACATCAGAGCATACCTATTTAGTAGTAGTGTGTTACAAAGATTTTACAATTTTAATTTAAAAAAAGAAATGTTACTATGGATCTGTGTATGTCAGTGGCTATCTGTCATTTGTATAGACCAAATATTTCAGTCTGTACATCAAATTATCATTATTATTTTTATTATTATACATTTATTTTGTATTATTTGTACCATGTATTCAGATACATACACGCTTACTTACAGGCAGGCAGGCTGAACTACACAGACAGACAAATATATAGATGTATATGCAAATATTGTGAAGCAATCTCATGATATGCAGATGAACATTGTTATAAAATTCACCAAGAGAATCAATCCAACGTTATGCAGGAAATAAAATATTTTACAGCCTACATAATATTGTAATGATAAACTGAAAAGTAAAAATTAAAATTGTTTATTATTAATTTCACTTCAACTTTTTTATCCTAAAATTTTGCAGTTTTATCTCTTACCATTAGCATAAAAAAGCACAAATATTTGATCAAATACATAACTTATTATTTCACATTATCCATCATTTTACTGTGGATTATTTTATGTAAGACTTTCATATGCTTTCAAGTAATGGAGTAGGTCATGTCCAACATTTTTTGTCTTTGTGTAAATACTGGAAGGGATTATTAAAATTTGCGGTGTTGGAATAATGAGATAACTTTTTAAAATCTTATGAAGTTGATAAGTGGAAATATTTTGATATCAACATGTCTAAATGATTTTCAGGCCTACAAAAAGGGTAAAAAAACATTCAGTATTAAATGTTTTTCTTACTTTCTTATGGCTTTGACTTAGAAACCCAGCAAAAAACACCACATCAGACTGATGAAAATTAACAAAAAAACCCCAAAGAAATGACTAGTAAGAACTGTGGATGAAATGCAGTGAAAGATTATTTGAAAGTTGTTGTATGTGCAATATGCGTAACATTCCATCTTGAAAAATGATTATTCAAATATATTTTTGATCTCAGCATAATGACTACACATATTAAACAAATGTTTAACAATGCTTGTTAATTTTTGTATTTATATTACTGATTTATTGATTGACTGAATGCTTTATAATTTTTATTTATTTGTTTTTGGACATATGGAAGTAAGTTTTGCCTAGCTGCAATCCAGCTGTAAGAAGAAAACAAATGTTGACAATGAATTTTTTGTTGAATGAATCATGACTCTGAATCATGTTACTTGATCAACAATTTACAAATTAGTAAACGTAACCAGTTTTATTAAAGAAAAATAAACAACAAAATATCAGGTGGCAAAATAAACTTTATCACAAATTTAAAAGAAATTCATCCCATAGATATATCAACTGGGAGACTGATGTTGCTGAAGGAATAGAAAGCAATTTCCCCGTTGTCGACCACAGCCCAGTGTAATGGTACTCCATCATTCAAGTTTTCAGTTGCTGCAGTGAGGTCAGCCAAGTTCGGTGGACTGTCAGAACTTCTGAAAAAATAATAATGGTTTTATTAATATTATAGTATCTGTCAGAATTAATTAATGTACATTTAATTTCATATCTATTACACAGAAAATGTTTAAAAGATGATTAAATACACAAGTATGAAAGCACTATTATTATGCCACCATTTCCATGCACCGAGATATTAACTGTAGAATCTTGCACATATTTTAAAGTCAGTTTTATAATGAACTGACTGGGTGGGCTGACTACAATAGTTTTTTTCCTATTCCAATCAATGCCCTTCAAGTAGTATGTAAGCAGTTGTGATATGTGTTTTTGTTTTTTTTACACAAAATTTTTATTTGAAATCAAAGCAAGTATGCAATGTATTGGTTTCAGCAGGATTTTTCTGGTGTATAACTGATGAAATAAAAATAAAGGTGACTGTTAATATTAAAAAGTGTTCAGTGTTGTTAAGTATTTAGTACCTGGTTACACACACTCTGTGATTGGGAAGACCTGGAGCTGACTTCTTGAACTTTCCATCAGGAAGAAAAACATCAAACGAAATCTTTATTTGTCTAGATCTGAGAATTAATAAAAATAAAAATAAAAACAATAAAAATAATAATTAAAAAGTAAAAATAATAGTAATAATAAAAATAAACTAAGATATGATAATAACTACAAAACTTCTTTTTTTTTTTTTGAAAGAGTAAAGAACACTTAAGTTAAATTTGTTTTCAAATTTTTAATTATTTTTTCTTGTATCTGCTGGATTGATTACCAAAGCATACATGCGTAGATTTTGAAGAGCTAGGTACCAGGTACATTCAACTTGAAAATGTACTTTATGTTCACATTTTAATGAAAACAATTAATTACATTTTTAACATTTTTTATACGGAAGCTTGAAACCATTAGTCTGTTGTAAAAATAAATTTATTTTTGTAATATCAAGGGAAAATTTGAAGTGAAATAAACAACATCCAACTTACTGTTTTAAATGTCCAGGTTTATAAGGTTTGATTATACTCAGTCTGCTCAGAATATTTGCTGCAATTAAAACAAAAATAAATTTTTAGAATTGTTTAATTTTTTTTTAGAAATACTCTAATTGGCACCATTGGTTTTAAAGTATATCATTATATAGAAGTAAATTAAATAACAACAACAAAAAACTAAATAATAATAATAATAATTAATAAAACAAATCAAAATAATATAATAATTAAAAAAGGAAATAACAATAAGCAAAATAATAAGAAACATAAGCTTAAAAAGAAATCAAAAACACTTACCTGTAGATATTGCATCTTCTGGTCTGACAAGTGGAGTTACCTCCCCTCCCCACAAATGACTTACTGGTGTGTCAACTGTATTTACACTTGTTTTTTCTCTCAGCTTCTTTTTATGCTCCTCCCAGTTGTTGGCTTCTATTTTATTTTGTGAACACATCCAGTCAGCGTAAGAGAAATGTAAACTTTCTAAACATGGATCTGATTGCAGATTTCTGTTGCTATAACTGAAGTTGAAATTTTCTCTATACTTGACCACGTCAAAGATACACTGATCATTAATCTCTTCTGATACTTCAACATTTGGAGGCAACAGTTTTCTTGAAGGAATTTTTAAAATGACAGAATCTTTACCTGCAATGTTTGGGAAATCAATTTCATCAAAGTTCCATTTAGAACATTTCATCCTTTGTTTTTTAACTGATTTTAAATTTGTCCATTCTGTAACATTCCAAACATTTTGAAACTGTTTTTGGTTCATACATTTTTCTTCAACATGTTCTGCTAGTGTTTCATGTCTGCTCTCACACTTGTGTTTTTTCTCAGAACTGATAGAGGACAGATTTGGCTCCTCTTTCAACAGCTTTTTATCATCCCCTTTTGTTATCTTTTGTAGGTTTGGATTATCAATTCCTTTATCATTTTTTCTAAAACCAGATATTTCTGTATCCATCAAGTCCTTTTCATAACTGTTTGGATCGTTTATTTCCAATTCTAGGATGTTCTGTTTCTCATCAGATAAATTTATCTCCATCTTATTATCTTCTGGATGTTTTTCTTCATTTACTTCACATGTGTTCATTTTATTCTTTTCTGATTCATCTTTGTCATCAAAAAGCTTTTGTTTCTTTTCTTCTTTTTGTGAATCTATGCCTGCCTGTTTGGTTTCTCCAGTACTAGATTTATCTTTTTCTTCAAGTTTTCGTTTTCTTTGTTTTAAATGTTTGACATATTTATCTAGTTTAATCTTTCTCTCATATGGGGTAACAACACATCTGAAAACAAAACAAAACATTTTAAAACTTAGCAAATAAACTGTGAAAAAAACAAACAAAAAACCTTGTAGTTTATTCTCTTTTAATATTTTGTCAGTATACCTATAAGATAAAGGAAGGAAAAACAAAAAAGTATTGTTCATTGAATACAAATAAATAATGTTTGAAATGATGTATTAGCATATAAGATATATAAATATATATATTTATTTATATTGTAATAAGAACATTGCAGGAGCTTAAATAAAATAAATACCAAAACAATTGTGGCACAACAAAATCTGAAAAATAACCTAATTGCAATTGTCCCGAGTGAAATAAATTGTGTTTAACATGCTTCGTTCAGTTGTAACAGTTAAATTTGTTCTTTATGATAGTGTTGAATAAAAAATATTTCATAAAATGTTACTGAATATCAAAAATAAAGATATAAATAAACAGTACCTACTTGCCTCTGTGTCTGAGAACAACATAACCCAGTCGTCTGAGATGTGCATATACCTGGTATTCCTCTAGTTCTTTTGAACTCTTCAGGAAAAGAGAGTATGCTTCCTGTATACTCAGTGGTATGTCTTTATAATACACCTCAAACACTAGCTGAAATACAAATCTCATTTTATGAAGGAAAAAAATAAAAAGCTTTTTGGTACGCTTTCTTTTTCAGATCTAATAATGTTAAACTTTATTAGTAGCAATGGTTGGGATACAGATGCAGATGTCTTTTAATTATTGTTAAACTTTATTATTAGCAAAGAGTGTGGAAAGCATTAATTGCCAACTTGTTTTAATATTTATTATAGCTACTGTTTGTTACACTTTATTGACACTACTTGTCAAGACTGGCAAACATACACTTAAAACAATCACTAGCAAACACACAAGGTACATTTTAGAATATGTGCCCATGAAACAATAGGTACAAGAATTAAAAAAAAGTTCAAACTATATTGAGAATTCATATTCATACATTTACAGTATGATGACTTCCAACTAATTTTGATAATACTCTAGATGTTTGTAAATCTTACTGTTTCCATCAGATAAAGTGCTTCTTCAGGGTACAGCCATTTTCTGCTGCTGTCCACAAAACCCATATGACTCCAGAATTTACCCTGAATAAAAATATGTTTAAATATGTAACAAAATAATCTGAGATAAAATAACACAATAAAATTAAATTTTAAAGAAATAGTTATGATGTCAATTCCTACCAAAGCATAAACTATGATAAAGAGAAATGTACAAGAGCCTGAAGTGGCTGTCGTATATTTTTAAACAAACAGTAATCTCTCCTAAAATATTTACATGATATGACCTGTGTTTTATTTTAAAATGAAACAGCAGTTTTACTTTTTGGTAAACAGCATAAATTAAATATTACAACTGTGGATACTGACATAACAGTTTGTTTTTTACAGTGAAATAAAAAAAATATTCTTGAAGCTAACATATTTTGTTTCATTATTATGAAAAATATACTAAGAATAATATTATGTTCTGTTAAATTAAAAGAACATTACTGATATGTGCAATAAAAATATTTTTTTACCAACCATTTCCTTTTTGAATTCCACAAGCCCAACTTGAGGGTTCCATTCTCCCTTGACAAGACTTCCTCTAAATAACAGAATAAAAAATATTCTTAATCTATACAACAGGAACGACATATACAGTATTACAAATATATATATATACAAAAGACAAACAATAAATATGACACACATAAAACGACTTAAATGAACATTTACTGATACATAAAAAATTATGTAAATTAAGTTTAAAATACAATACTATATTAGTTTTTCTGCTTGTATTCAGGTTGTGTCATGAGCATTTCAGTTTATGGGAAAGTGTAAATACAAGAATTCTTCTGCTAAGAGAAAGAACAACCCATGTTATGGCACTATTATTTGGTTTTATTTGTTTATATTATCATTCTGTAAAGTATAAATTATTTACATCTATTACCTGTTTTTTACCTATGTATATCATTCTATGAAGCATAAATATATATAATAATTATATATATATATATATATATGTATGTATGTATGTATGTATGTATTTATTTGTATGTGTGTGTGTGTGTGTGTGTGTGTAAAAAACATTAATATGAAATGTGAGATGAGGTGAAGTAATATTCATTCAGTCACACACTAACACTTTTTTCCATACAGAGACAGTACTAGCTAATTACAGTTGAAACAGGTTTGTGTTACTTGCAGTTTTTCTACTCTTTGCTCTGAGAGTACAGCCTTTCTTTCTTGATGGAATGCCTCTATTTGTTTGTTCTGTAGCCATGTGCCATCTGGTGCATAGTCCTTGGCACCACCTTTCTGTGGTACGGTCCTGTCGCGCGGAAGTCGATACTTGAACAGTTCCTCTGGTCTAGAACAAAACACATATAAAATTAAACTATTCAGTTTTTATGCAGTACTTGCCTGTTTGATGATATATATTATTATTACGATATTTATATTAGCAGAATCTAGGTTTTGGTTAATACATGTTTAATTCAATGTTAAAATATTATTATTGCTAAGTTCAAAATGTCATTTAAGTGCTCAACAGGTCGGTTTCTGATACGTGATACTGATAGTTACTGAACGTAAACATTATTGATCAGATTTTCAATAAGAAACCTAACATTTTTTAAAACAGGACAAACGAATTTTAACATGGGATGATTTACACTTAAGACTAAGAGTAACTCAGCACATATTAACTAAGGCTAAGCTTAAGAAATATTTTGTTCTTTTTTTTCAACTTACTTCAATAAACATCTGTCTTTAAACATAATGTATTTTTAAATTAGCAGTAAAAACTGATTCACATCTAAACAAGAAGTAGCTTCACGCGACAATAAAAGTTTGCAGAAGTATATCGCTTCAAAAGAATACAGAGCATGACCAATTTTATAATGGGCGCAGACATCTTGAATTCGCGCACATGCGTAGACATAGCATTTTTCATGGCGGAATGTCAATGTAAACTGAAAACAACAGCAACAATATCAACCATCTGATGAATATTGAGATGCCATTTAACAGAAGTAGGACTGTTGTGTAACTCTGTCGGAAGAGTACAAGTTCAGTATGGAAAGTAAGTAATTTCAAGTACCTTGTTATGGAATATGACTTTACTTTTCAACTACGTAAGGTCTGAAATAAATAAAAACTCCAGCTCTAAAAAGGTTATTCACATATATGATATAATAATACAGAATTTCATTTAATTGCATTTACAAATTATGTTTAAACTTTAATGAAATGTTTTAATTCATAAAAAGAAATGAACAGAGATCTTAAATAAAATAATTTTGTGAAACAAAAGACAAAATTAATAACTTCAGGGTAAAAAGTTATTTATAATGTCTATTAATTTTCTTTAGATAAATATAAAATGTAAGTCTGTAAATATTAATATTTTTTATTTGTAAAAGGAAAGTCAATAAATAATAGTTGAATACACTGAGAACTACATAATTATGAACCAAGTTGTATTTAGAACACATAATCATGATAATGATATTTATAATACTAATAAATACCTAAAACTCATGATACTGGAATCAAAAATAAATAATTAATACAAAAAATTAATTGTAATAGGGTGTGATAAAACTTAATTATTAATTAATTTGGAATTTGTTTTTGTAGATAAATCAAGAAAAAAATGGGGAAGAAAAGATAATGAAATAAAGCTGCCCATAAGTGTAAGTATGCATTTGTTTGTATTATATATTATTAAATCTGTGAAACTTGTAAGTGTGTGTATACATATATGTATTCATGTGTATGTTTATACAAATGTTTACATATATTTGTTGTGCTTTTTTATATATATATATTTGATTCAGTTATAAATGAGACTGTATTATCTACATATGAATATCATCAAAAGACAATTATGAATACAGTTTTGTTATTAACACATGCATTAATATTCTGACACACAGGCTCCAGCTGCAAAAGAAGAAATTTTACCTCAGTATGGAGAACATCTATTACTGCTTCAAGAAAGAAACAGGTAAGTGACATTTCACATTGTTACAACATCTAGACAAATATACAACATCTTGACAAATAAACAACATAAATAGATCCTAATCCTGTTGTAGTTTAGTTACTGGAGACAAACCTTTTTTTTTCATTAATAAAATTAAACAATTTAATGCATAAAAATGATAAAGTTTGTAACATTATATTTCACTGTGCTGAAAGTGTTTTCTCTGATGTTGTTCATATGGTTTTATTTTATTTTATATTATTATTTTAATTATTATTATTGTTATTTTTATTATTATCTTGTTTTTATGAAGGTTGATTAGAAAGTTGAAAAGAAAAGACAAGAAGCAGATAATGCTGGAGAAGAAAGAGAATGGTTTTGTTTTGTATGTGAACGGAGCGAATGCTGACAGAGATGTTGCCACACAGAACACTTCTGCAGGGATAAGACCAGCCCACACTGCTGCAGGTACAAACAATTTTATGTACTTGGCACATTCTGTTTGGCTATCAACATGTTGTTGCTTGTTTTTTTGTTTTTTATTTTAAATAATGAAACTTCAGATAAAAATTGTATTCATCGCACTAATACCCCCTTTTTCTTTTCATTTCTTTTTTTAAATTAATTTCTTTGATCCACAATTTTTTTTTTATGTTACAAATCATAGCCTAGTTCATTATTTGATTTATTAATAAAACAACAAAGTGATTACATATAAAATGTTAGGTTTCCTTTCATGTTGCCATGTTTCTCTGACTATTGAGTGAATTGTTTGTTGTGTTTCAGAACCTCGCAGACATTACATTATGAATGTACAGGATCTGTTAGAACTGGAAGCGGAGGAGAAGCGTCTGTACGAGGACAAGAAAAGAGCAAGGACAGCGCCAAGTAAAACACCACGCAAGACATGGAATGTCAGCTCAGTGGACATCACCACAGACAGGGGAAAGAGAAAAGTGAAAGCTCCAGGTACACACATTTCAAACAGTTCTCTCATATTTGTAATTTTGGTAATTTTCACTGCTTTTTTTCTTTTTTATGTGTCTTTTTAAATAAAAAATAAATAAATATTAAATTGCCATTTTTTTTTTTTTTTTTTTTTTTTTTTGACTTCCATTTCATTTTTATACTGCCTAACCTCTTGTGCGTCTTTACAGGTTTTTAATTAAGTTTGTACTCCAAACTGGAGTGGATTTCATTTATGCGTATCAAATTTTTTGGTTTCACTCTCGTATAAACAGTTAATTTAGTTATTGCTTTTTAAATAAAAATGATAAAACAAATATTAATAGTGATTCTCATCAAGATTTTACCAGTACCTTTATTATTTTTATCATAATTTAAATGTTATGGCAATAGGCCAGACACTGTAAATTCACGAGGATGTTAGGAATGTAATATAATTTTCTAGAGGAATACATTTTAATATAGCTATGTTCATTACTGCAGAGTACTTGACTGGTAATTATGAAGATGATTTTGAACCAGATGAGAGTAATGAGTTTAATAACAGATCATCAAGGAATGAGAAAAAGGTAATTCAGACCATCATTTTCTTGTCGTAATATATTGTTTTTATATTATTAAAGAGAGATATTTATGAGTGAGATCTTATTTTTTGTTGGGTTTGGATAATGGTGAGGATGGCATTGTCTGAATAAGTAAGGGTGAAAAAGCAAGAATGAACAAATGTTTGAAATGTTAGGGTGACCATTAGTCTAACACTGATAGGTTTTTGCAATTTCTGTACATGTAAGAAATAAAAATTCAGCCTGTATGAATTGTAAAGACTTGTTATTATTGTTATGTATTATTAAATTCTTGAGTATTTAGTGTTCACAAATACCTGAAAGTTATTAGAAAGTAAAAATAAATTGTTACACTGTTTATTTTTTACATCCAATTTATTTATTTATTTAATACTCTTCTGATTCCAGAAAGATTTTATTTTTATTATTATTATTATTATCGTTACCTGGCTTGGGTTATTAATAAACTTTAATTAGTGTTCTTGATAATTATATTTTAGGTTAGTCGCTCTTCGAGTAATGGGATGTCTTATGGTGATTCTGATAGTGATATTGAGATTGATGCCTCAGCATGTAACAGAAGTTCTGACAGTCGACCGTCCAGTGCGTGTAAGAGAACAAATTACCTGAAAACAAAAGCAGCAGCACTTAGAAAAGAAGAAGAAAACAATCGACTCAATCTCACAATATCTGACGTCAAAGTAAGACAGTTTTTTTGTTTTTTTTCAAAAGAAGAAAAATCTAACAATCTTTTCAGACTAATCTGATGTCAGAGAAAGACACTATTATTTTAACATAAATGGTGCATCATAACATTTCAGAATAGAGGGAAAATTTAACAATCTTTTCAGTTTGATAATAGCTGACATCAAAGTAATTGAGTATTTTTTTAATATAAAAAGTGTGTATTAAAATTTCCAAACAGAAGTAGAACTTAACAATCTTCTCAATCTGACATCTAATGTCAAAGTAAGAAACTATCTTTTTAATATAAACAGTTTGTAATCAAATTTTCAAATAGAAGAAATTTTTAACAATCTTTTCAGTCTCATAATAGCTGATGTCAAAGTAAAACATCTTTGTATATTTTTTTCTTGTTGTGTAATAAATTTTAAATAATGAGAAACATTTATTATTTATTTATTATTACAATTTTCATTTTTATAATTACTAATGAATAATATTAATAATTTTTCTCTGTTTTGCTGTTGATGTTATTATTAATGTCATTTCTGTTGTTAAAGATGCTGATTTAAAATAAAATGTCCTTTCATTCAGTAAAATTTGTTTATAATTGTTTTTTCAGAAATTACGCCAGAGTTTGGAAATGAATGCTTGTATAAAACAGACCTTGGCAATGGAAGTTAGTTCTGTAAGTACTGTACAGGAATATGTTAACTTTTAATTAATTATTAATTATTTTCTCATCTGAAACTGCACTCTCTTGTTTTCTTAACTATTTTTACTGTTTAAAGAAGAACAAATAATAATTTTTCCTTTCAGAATTTTTATTATCTTTTTATGTTTAGTTTATTGTTGCTGTTATTAATATTACTGTTGTTATTATTATTATTATTATTTATGTTATTATTATTATTATTGTTATTATAAAATCACTTCTGTGTAAATTCAAGGTGCTTCTTATTTACTAATAAACTATTAATTATTTTTCTTAAAAATAGTATTACTTTTTGAATATGGAAATTTTTAAAAATATTTGATTACCTCATTAAACGCCACCCATAAAATAACAATACCGTTCATAAGAGATTACCAATATGATATAATCGATATCACTGATACTGGAGGTACTTTTTTTAAATTTTCTTTTTCTTTTTAAATATAACCTTGGAGGTTAAAATGTGGTCAAAATAAGGTACCTTCTGTCTTTTAGAAATGTTCCTACAGAGTCTTGTACAAATTATATTCCTCGCAGATAATTCAAGTTTCAGTTCAGAGTTTGATTTTGTATTTCTCTGATGAATGTTACAATTTTTAAATAAAACAGTGGAATTTTAAGATGGTTTCTAAGACATATTTAATATAAAAAACATTGATTTATAGTTATAGAGCACCCAGCAAAAAGTGTTTTTTAATTTAAAATGTCTTTTTCACTAATTCAAAACATTTCACACCTTCTTTACCTATCTTTCCTTGATTTTGTTTTTTTTGACATTCACATTCTTCCAACTATCTTTTGCACAAGTAGAATCCTGTCTGCCTTACATCTACAACAACAACAATACCACCATCATCATCTGATGAAGATATCATTGAGGAGATAGTGGAGGTTTGGTTTGGTGTTTATTTGCATGACGTGCATTCATATGTTGGTTGTTTGCTTTCCAAATGCAGCATTTTCATGTTTCGTCTGATAGTTTTGAAAGTCACATAAGAAAAGAAGAGAAAAAAAACAAACACCCAAGAAAACTAGTTGAATTTTAATGAAAGAAAAACAAGAAAATATTCACTTAACCCATAACCTATCCACATATACCAAAAAAGAAAAGAAAAAAAGAATTACAATAATAATAATAATAATAATAATAATTAATTAATTAATTAATTAAATCAGAACCCATAGAAATAGCAAGAAAATAAAGGGAAGTAAATTGTATATGCTGTATTTGAAACGAGGGGAAAAGGAATAATAAAAATAAATAAGATAAATTATAACCTGAGAAAATGAAAGAAAAAGTAAATATAAAATATGTGAAACTTGTTATTCCAGCTGTTAAGATAACCTGAATGAATGTTTAGTAACACTGACAGTATATTGCATATCAAAAGAAATAACACTATTTTATGTAAGTGAAAACAGACTCTTAAAAATACTGATATTAACCTCTTATTTTTATTGTCGTTATTCAAAATGCTTGGATCTTGGTTGTAACTCAGACAGTAAAGCATTGATCAACCTTCCTTCGTGGGTCATTGGACTTTTTCTTGTTCTTCTGCACTTGTATGTCAAAGTATTATGGGAAGGTTCATTTATGATAAGTCTTACAGCTAATGATAAAATTACTCTTAGAGTAGCTGCAAGTCCTCATTATATGAAAACCTTGTACTTTACTTCCAGCAGTTGTCACAGAATCTTTGTGTGTTATCAAAAGATATTCATTGATTCAGTTAATTTTAAAAATATCTCAAATAAAAAACACTTGTGATCACGTGTTGTTAGTAAAGCAGGGCTTTCATTTTATTTTTCACTAGTGGGATGGAATTAGACTGCAAAAATAAATCGTTGGTTTGGGATGTTGATATTGAACTGCTAGTAAATGGGGCTGAATATAAACTACTGTTGAGATATTAAACAGCTGAAGATTTTAATTTAATGTTGAAAACATTTCTGATTTAGGCCTTGTCCCCAAAACATGCTTGTTAATTTCTGGGTTCCTGCATGAAAAAAGTAGCATAATTTGCTGAAATAGCAGAGGTCATCAGTTTAATTTGAAGGCCTTGAATAATAGAAAATCACAAATGTTTACTAATTCATTAAGCAAATAAAACTTAACCTGTTTACTGATGAATTTTGTGTAGAAAGCAGGAAAATAACTTTCAGAGTATTTTGGAATTGAACATTTTTATTATTGTTTATTAATATTATTTATTCATTTATGTGTAATTTCTTTATTATTCATTTATTATTATTATTTTAATTTATTTTTGGTGTTTTTTGTTTTTTGCATGTAATTTTCTGAGAAATGAACAGTTTGTGCTTATTTAGTTATTACTATATTTGTATAAAGATTTGTTGGTGGTTTTATTTTTAGTGTTTAAATTATAAATTATAATCTGTATTTCAGCCATTTATATTGTTTCAGTTTATTTTTATCACAACTGTCAGTATTGAAATATTTTAATTTTATTTAATATTACTATATTATTTTTATCAACAGTAAAAGTCAACAGTGAAATTATTTATATGTAAATGGTCTAACTGGAAAGTTGTCAATTTATAAAGGGTAAAATCATTTACACATTTATCTCACTGAAATTAATGTTGCTTGCATCATCTAAGGTGGATTTTTATAATTATTCAGGAAACAAATATTCCTATCTTCCATGACAAAGATGTTTAAAGGATAATGATTTATTTTATGTATTTATTTTATTTATTTATTTTATTTTAACTTCTTATATTTTTTGCCATGATGGTGGGTGGTAGGGAATGTTTAAAAGGTAATGATTTCATTTATTCACTTATTTATTTATAATTTATTTTTATTTTTAAATTATTTGTGGGGGTGGTGGGTGGGAGGGAATGTTGAAGAGACACAACACCACTATGCTGCTGCAACATAAATTTGTTTTCAGAAATAAAATTGCATATGTCATAATTTCATAATATTCTGAGAAGAAGAAAACAATCAACAGTAAACAGAATTTAAAAAAATACCATCTCTGTTGTTTTATTTTATTATTATTATCTTTTTATCTTTTATAAAAAAAAAAAAATTATAATTTTTTTTGTATTATATTTTATAATTTTTAATACAATAGGGTATTGCTTTATTTTTTTTATTTTTTTTTTTTTTATAGTATTATTATTATATTTTTTTTTGTTGTTGTTGTTGTTGTTGTTTTTTGTAATGGGGGTGTTGCTTTATTTTTAAGTTTTTGTTTTCACTAAGTGTATTTCAAGTGAACATTAGCAGCTGACATTTATGTTATGATTTTTCTCACCAGGATGAGGAAGACTTTGGAAAGGAATCTCCCATACAGGAAGAAGACAGTGAAGAAGATGAAATTGCCGAGGAGCTTGTTCCCGCCATGGACAGTATCTGTCTGGAAGGACAGAAATCACCAGTGAGAAATCCACTGAAACCTGATGATACCATTGTTCTAGAGTTTGCTCCTCCCCCTGTTAATCGTAAGTTCTGTCTCATGTATCTTTATTTTAATGTTTAATTAGTTGTTAACTGTACAGAATACATGAAGGATTAGTTAGTGAATAGAAATGTGATAGTGAAACTATCTGTTGACATATGTAAAAGAAATTTTCAACTAAAATAAATACCTTTGCATTATTGTCTCCCATCCTTTTGTTTGTCTATCTTTATTAGACTTAATCTGTTGTCATTTCTTTCATACACAAACACACACACGCACACACACTGTATTGTCCTACTGAACAAAATAACATTATGAAACACTTGAAGATTATCTGTATCTTCTCCTCTGTTTTACTATTAATTCTTCTGTTATTCTAAATTGATTTTTAAATTACAGGTAAGATTGAAAGAAATCTCTCAGCTCCTAGAAAGAAGGATGTGGATTTGGAGGGTGTACCTAAAACTCCTACAACCAAGCAGCTCCTTCAACCTTTGAATCGACCTCTCTCATCCAAGTCACCTCGAGACAAGGAACTTGGGCCAGGTGAAATTTTTAATATACTATATTCTGTTACCTCAATGGTAGATCTACATTTGACTTTAAAGGAAATGTCAGTGAAATACTTCCTCCATCTGGTTTGATAAACAAAAAATATTAATGCAGATTTATAAAATTTGTCAAAACAATTAAAACTCTTCCACTAGCTGATCTGTTTTTTGAGCTAGGGTGTCATTAAACCTATATTCATTGTTTATTATTTATTTTTATTTTATTTTTCATTTTTTTACATTTTGTTTCTAGTAACTCCTACCCAGAAGAAAAACAAACCATTGACTGTACATCGGAAAAATACTGACGACAAACTCGACTCCTCACAAGAAGCATCTGCTGTGATGAAAGCCTTGCAGGCTGAAAATGAAAAAGCTAAACATTTTTCAAAAGAATTAAAAGTCAGTCCTAGACCACAAGTGAGTGTTTTTAGTATTTCTGATTTTAAATTTACACATTAAATTCCAATAATGATGTTTAACACATCAACCATGAACTTATTTTGAGTTTGAAATCATGAAAATGTTTAAAGCTTTATTAAATTTGGACTGGAATTCTCAATAAATTGATTAGCCTTTACAAAATAATTTCGAAATTTTTTTTATTTTTTTTTATTTTTTAGGATATTAAATGTCGCATTTTTACAAAAAATAAAAAGTTAAAAAATTAAAAATTAAAAAAAAATAATAATAATAATAATAATAATAACCATAAAAATATTATAACAGTATTATAATAAAAGTTTCCTTATGAAAAACAAAAACACCTCACTAATTTATTCTATGTGTGAGTTGTAAACATTTATAGAACACTTCTTTTATTTAGATCTGTCCAAGTTCTGGCACCCCTAGGTCCTCCCCCTCCAGGTTCACAACCCCTACTCCTGCCAAAAATACTCCTGCCAACAAAACATCGTCAGAAAGCAGAGATGGTGGCCTCACTGATGATAAAATGCACAGTATTATCACCAAGGTGCTGGGGATGAATCCAAAGTATGTCTCATCCATTATTATTTTGTACTTGATTAAGTTAATTAGGGTTCTGTCACTTTCTTAAAATGTAAAGTTATACAAAAATATATACAGAGAGCTTAAAAGTTGCCAGTTTTAAAATTAAAATAGGTTGAAACAGATCCAAGAGTTTGATTAAATAAGCCAAAACAGGAAAAAGAGGAAAGTAGACTGAGGTAGAAGTAGGGTGGGGAAAGAATAGGTGAGAAGAATGAATAAAATGGGAGAGAAAAGCAGGCTTAGAGATAGAATGACAAAAAACAAAAGAGGGAAAGAGAAAAAGAGAAGGTAAGAAAAGATTAAGAAGTTAGTTTGAAAAATGGAAGAGGAAAGATTTAACTGTAAAATAATACAGGTGTGGTGTTTACCTCTCTTGTTTCCAGACAACAGCGTAATTTAATGAAGACTCTGGGAAAGTTGGAGAAAGCAGCAAGTGTGCCAGAAAGTCGCCCACCCTCAAACGTCCCCGTCAAAGCTGCAGCCCCAGTTTCTGTTGTACACAGCAGCACAAAGGTATTATTTCACATACATTCATGTGCAGTGTGTATGTGTGAGTGTTTGTTTGTGTGTGTGTTTTGTGCAGATGTTTTGTTTGTGTGACCATCTGCACATACATGTGTCCTGGCCTTTTCTTTCATGCTGTGTGTTTATGTGGAATTTTGAATTTTGTATTTTTTATTTTACTTCAAAGTTAAGAGTTATATAGGTTAAATAAAAAAAATACATCCCATCCATTCCAGACAGATGTTATTGAAGTGAATATGGAAATCCTTTCAAACTGGGGAAATCCAGAACGATTAGGACTGACAGAGTTACAGTTCTTTGATCAAGATGGCCACCTCATTCCACTGGATGCCAACGATATCAGTGTTCATGGAGCTACCGGTTGTAAGACTGATCTGGACGTACTCTGCAACGGCAAAACCAAAGTAAAACATTTCGTTTAAAATAGTTGTGTGAAAAGTCACATTTACATCTGTTATGTAGGGGTGGAGAGGAAAACCTTTATGATAAAAATTTACTGATGTTTTTAAAATATATTTAAGTGCAAGGGAAATAAGTTTATTACAGAATTGTTTATTTTTGTTAATCTTAGAAATGTTAATGTTTGTCTGCTTTTGCCATCTTTTTACATTTTTATTGGTGTACATACATTTGTATATGTGTGTAGAATTGTAATTAATAATATGTTTCATTTCATTTCATTTTAGACTATAAAAGAAAGGTATATGTGGGTGTGCAATTTCTTAAGAAAGGGTTCTGTTGAGTTTGTGATTATGCTGCAGAATCCAACACCAAACAAACACTTTGAAATCTCAACAATAAAATTCTGGAATTATAACAAAAACATTAATGTAAGTTTATTTCTCTTTAATGTGTCTTGAATATATTTTATTCATATATTTCAGTAATTTGTTGTTAATTTAATTGACACTTGAATAGTGGTTCATTTATCTTAATATTTTTTATCACATATTTTAAAGTTTTTTTATATTAAAGATATTAATTTAAATACACAATTCATATAATTTTATTATACACTGAACAAAGGAAACTAACCTTGGCATTTGAAAAAAACAATTTCCATGCATTAATTCATCATTTGTAAAAGAACATGATTTTTCTTTCAAATGATATTAAAATTCTGAATACCTGACAACTGTGTTTTTTAATCCAGTATTATTACAATTTATTCTCATGATTAGGCTCACAAATTTATTAAAAGAAAATACACGTTTTTATTTTACAGGATCTTGATATGGGAGCCCGGCATGTGAGAATTTTTGTAGGTGGAGAACTTGTGTTTGATGGAGATGTTGAAAAAGGTTGTGGAAATCAAATTTTCGACTACAGTTCTGTGATAAATGTCTCAGGGAAAGATAACTCTGCTTCAAAGGGACACAACTCTAGTGAGGTGTCTCCTACAGATGGTCCAGACAGTGCTCGTAGTGTCAGTAGATCACCACAGTCATCTGCATCGTCATCAGGATCGCACACGTCATCGGCAAGGCAGAGACGACGCGAGGAGAAAGGAAACCACGTGCGCAGCGAGACACGGACCATGGACCACGCTGTCAACATGGACGTACATCGTCCTGCTCTGGGGTCTGACAGATCAGAATCTAGTCCAGAAAATCAGGAATATCAAGGTTTGTGTTTAATATATATATATATATATGTATGTATTACATATATATAAATACATAGATGCACACATGTATATATGTATGTAATATAAAACTTGAGTTTTGCATTAATTCGTGTGACAGTTTATAAATTGAGTTTGATATTTTAGACAGATACCACAGTGACATGTTATATCATGTTTAAGTAAATTGAGAGGAAAATCAGAAATGTTTTGTGCAAATCAGATGAATTCATTGACAGAGTAACTGTGATAGTTCTGCCATATCAATTCATATTGTTTAAAATACTGCGTGCACTTGGAGAATTGGAACAAATCATTCAAAGAAGAAGTTACATTATCGTTAGTTAATACTGAAACTGTTACAATAATATACTGATTTTACAAGTTGCTGTTCACTTCAAAAAACAAAATAACACTAACAAAATTTCTTGCAGTGTGTTAATTACAGATTCTGAACTGACTTTTCATCTGTGAGGAATTAGTCTAAAAGTTATTATTATAAAATTATTAAGCAAATTTGACCTTACACAATGTTTTTTTATTTATGCTTAATGTAAAACATCAAAAAGTTAATTAATAATGAAATGTAAAATTATTTAAAATATGTATTTCTGTAAATTTATTATAATTGATCAACATTAAAACATCACCAACATTTCATCTTTTTCATACTGTGAAAAATCCTGTTTGTTGTATTAAATGATAAATAAAGATGCATCATTCTATTTATTAACCAGTGAGAATGAGACATTGAGAGTTTGTATGTGTCACTTGTCACCAGTTTTATAGATCATTCACTTTAGCTGGATATTTGAGCATGTTTTAGCAGTAAGAAATTCTTTAAATGTTTGATTTTCAATTTTTTTTTTAAATTTTCTCTTCATTTTTATTTATTTATTTAATTTATTTTATTTTTTTAATGGTTTTTTTTTTTTTCATTAAATTTTAAAGTTTTAAAGTTTTTATTTACAATCCTGATACATATTTTAATATTTTCAAAATACATTAAAATACAGATCATTTCATAAAAGAAGAAATTATTGTTACAATTAGTGAATTAATTTACAAGCTGGAATATGCTTAAATTTTACAAAAAGGTGAATTAACATATTAAAAAATAAAATTACAGAATGTAACTTTTAAAAATAAAATTTAATTTTAAGAATTAGAGAATAATGAATTTAAATAGAAAAGTAAGATTACTGCATATCCTGGGTGGTAAACTGACATGGATACACAATGAAAGGAAGTTAAATACAGGCTCAACTAAAAGACTATAAATAAATACTTTTTTATTTAATATGTCATTTTTTCAAACTATTTTTTATTAGATTATGTATTGTAGATGACATTTTATCTATTTACTTTTTATTTTTTATTATTTACCTCAAACATTTTTATTGATAGTGATTGCCAAAACCTGAACTAAACCTTCATAACAGTTATCTTTAAATTCAGTTTTAGATCAAAGAATTTCTTTTCATTTTTATTTCTTTTCTCTTTCTTTCTTTCTTTTTTATTTATTTTTAATTTTTTATCTATTATTTATTATTTATTTTTATTTTTATTTTTTTTATTTTTTTATTTGATGACCAAATTTAGTAATAAATATTAATTGTATTTTTTGAAGTAAAAAAAGATTTAATGTCAAATAAAGATTAAAAAGCAGCAGTTAAGTTATATTTACATAGTCCCACAAGTGAAATAGAGATTAAGAGTCAAAGACACACACTGTAAAAACATTTATTACTTTTAATGCCTGCTGCGTGTTTACCATTTAAATCTATGTGTTTTGTTCAGGTTAAAATACGTTCTGACTGCTGCTGTTATTATATTTGTGTATGATACATAGGCAACTGAGAGAAGTTATTTCTTTGTGTTAAATACATGTCTTTGCACTGAAATCAGATCACTGGTTGTAATAAAAAAAAAAGTAGTTATGAACCGAAAGAAAATAGGATTTTTTATTTAACTCAAAGTGCATTATTAAATGTGATATTTATCAGAAGTTTTTTTTTTCTGTCCTGTCAGTATATTATTGTCTTCAAGAAGTATTGTACAAATCTGCTGTTTATTTAAATCTCTTCTTAGTGTTAGTGTGGCCTTCCTCACCTACACAGGTTTACTTTGATATTTTGAGATAAGATGTGAAGTGGATACTATCAAAAAAGTAAAGATGACAAATTAAACCAATAACTGAAGTTAAAGTTATTTAAATCAGTGGTTAAACAAACATTTTGGGGGTCACTATTTCTTTTTCTGTCTTCTGTTTTGAGCTGTAGTGCTCACTGTTCCTTTTTAACTGTAAAGATTTTTTGTTTACAATGTGCACCAGCTGATAAGTGGAAGGAAAAGCAAATTTTATTTATCACCTCCTTTCACATTCATCTAGACCCAAGGAAAATAATTGACCAGTTTTGAAACTTCATATTTAAATGATTTAAACAAACCTGGCATCTGATTTCTATTTAAAAAAAAACAAATCTGATTAATTTTTCAAGTGCTGTTAGATCACTGACCACTTTTTGTGTTTCTTTTTAACATTATGTCTCTGCTGTCTGTGTATTTCATTCTCTGCTATAGAAAAACATTCATTCTTCTCATGCTTACAAGAAAGTGAAAACCTTTTGGGTGATGGTCTTGTAAAAGAAATCTTTATAATCTGTAATATATAAATATTCTGTAGTTCTTTACTGTCTAAAATTAATATGGGATATTGTTGTAAAAGTTAAATAATGATCTTTGAGATGTCTTGCTATAGATTCTTTGTTTGTTGTTAGTTTTGTGAAATGTTAAATTTCTGTTTTATTAAGAAAGTGAATATTTGAATTGCGTGAAACTGCTATTGTAAGCTATCTGATATTTTTGATAATAAATGTAGCTGACATGTTGGCTGTTTGCCATTTCTCTAACAAGTGTGTATGTACCCACTGCTAATTGACAAACCTATACAATACAGTATTATAAATAATTTATGTTTGTACAAACGTGTGTGTGTCTGGAGAAGAGGTATACTTCAGTGTTTGTTTCAGTATGATTGTGTAGGTAATGAATGAAAATGTTTCTGTTTATATTATATTACAGGGTGTATGTATGTGTGTTAGGTTTGTGTGAGTGTGTGTCTAGATATGTTAATTTTTCAGTATAATGGTGTAGGTAGTAAATGAAAATGTTTCTGTTTATATTTTATACTGTTCATTATATTACAAGGTATGTCTGTATATAAGTGTAGGTGTGTGTGTGTGTGTGTTGTTGTGTGTGTCTGTGTGTTTTTATGCATTTTTATATGCAAATCATCACACCACAGTGACAAATTAAAAGGTTCATTTTTTTAATTATTATTTTATTATTTTAATTTAATTTTTTTTTTTTTTTTTTGACAATTAAAGAGACAATACAGTGGGTGCTGCAGTGGCTGATGTTGTCAGATTAACAATTTAACAGTTGCTGCATTGTTTAATTACTCACACTGGAACAATTCCTCCTTGTTTACATACAGCTTCCATGGTGATTATTTTCAGGTCAAGAAAAATCAATATGTAGACAGTAAAACATTTTGTTTTCGTTTTGTTCTGTTACGAGAGCTGAGAACTTGAAAACCTTTGGTGCAGAGTTTTCTTATTTTCACTGGATTCATATTTCAGTGGGTTCAGTTATTAAAAACATGAATTAACTGAAAACTGTTAACAGTTCAGTAGTGTAAAGACATTTACACACTGTCTATAGTGTATCTATGCCAGAAGGGCATGAACACAAAATGGATATTTTTAACACTGTTATGTTCAGATTTCTAATGGACATTGCTGTGTTGATTTACAAAAAGAAAATTATTTGTTCCTGTGTGTTTGATGTAGAATACTGCAGGTAAAAATTTCACAGATTAGCTTAGACTGCTATAATGGTATATTTTCATGGCTTTTGTTTATGTCTGTTGTTTGTTTTTCAAGGTTGTCAGAATATTTTAGATGCGGTATAATTAGACAGAGATGAACTCTGTTGTATATTTGATTTTGTAATTAGACATTTTTAATTGTGTGTGTTTGTGTGTGTGTGTGGATGTGTATGCATTGTAGGCATGTGTGTGTTCTTAAAAATGTTAAATAAAAAAATGAATTAAATTTTTTAGATTAAAAACATATCTTTAAAAAAGAAATTATAATGAAAAGAAGCATTATGACTTGACACACTATTTTGTATTTGTGTAAAACCTTTGTGATTTTTTTTGTGGAAGTATGGAAATCATTAACAGGCAGTAAACAGATTTTTATGTTTTTCCTAGCTACAACATTAATATTTTTTTTAAATAAACCAAACCATCACTTTGTGAAAAAAATCTAATTTTGTTTTAATTATTATTACTTTATTTTTAAAAAAAAAAAAAAAATTTATTTGTATAATTTTGTTTTATTTTATTATTTATTTATTTATTTATTTATTTATTAGTGTCCTTGATAAAATAATAATTTGTAATGACTACAGGTTGAGAATCACATTTTTGGAAATTCTAAAATCCATAAACTCTGTTTCATGCAGTTTTGAGGCTGTGTATCTAAGCAGTATATGATAAAACACAAATAAATGGATTCGTTATTTTGACTTGAGTCCAGTCGTCAAAATCACCTCATTATATTTTGAAATCTGAGTCAGGTTTAGCCTGAAGGATTTTTGATGTAGGATGCTGAACCTGTGTTTACTGTTGTTGTCTTTCTTTCATATGGGTAATTAGAAATTTGTCAACAATTTCAGATAACTTTAAAATGCCAGAGAAGAATAATTCAAAGACTCCGAGGAAAGCAACGCGCTTGGCAGCACGACTGCATGCAACAGAGACTGACACCTCTAAAAGGTGAGTTTACACTTTGTTCAGTTTGATGCTTTCCTGCTTTAACTGGTTTAGTTTTCTGTAAAACCATTCAAAACTCACTGACACCTAGTAACTTACTAAAAAAACCTGTATTAATTAGCTCCATGTTTCATACTGTCATTTTAAAATCAACTTTGACATCTTATTATAAAAAATATATTGAGCTCTATATAATTGTTTAGTGTTCCATACAGTCATTTTAAAATCAGGTTAGACATATAGTAACTTAATAAAAGACTCTCCTATGTTCCACTCAGTTTGTAGTATAAATCATTTAATAAAGCAAACATTTTACAGTCTCACATAATGGGTGGAATGAAACATGCAGCTCTGGAGAGAAACTTAGAAGAGCAGTTGTCAGGAACTGTAAATCATTTTTTTTTTTTTTTTTTTTTTTTTTATCATCATGTCATATTTTTGGATACATCTTGTTAAGATATTAAAATCCTTTCCCCTTTTTTTTCAGCTCAGAGCTTAAGATTTCGGCATCTCAGGAAAAGACAAGTTTAATTACACCAAGAAAGTCATCAGACAAGATGTCAGCCAGGTCAGTGAGTGAGAAGGAGGAGCCTCCTGCTCACCGCTCACACTCAGAATCTAGCAGCTCACCTCAGCGTGACAATCCAGACCAAGACGACAGATCTATGTTACAGAAACTGAAAGAAATGAAACAGAAGTGAGTAGCTTTTACTGGGTGTTTCATTCATTACTAAATAGTTCTTGCATAACAGTTGTGGATAGATCAGATCAACTGTATTTAAACTTATTAAATTTTAAACATTCTAGTTCAGCTTTTTAATGACATGAATCTTTTGAACTGAACATAAGTCCTCTTTATTAAATGTTTTATTATGTACTTTCTCTAGGTGAAGGTATGTATAAATAATTTAACACAAAAAATCTACTCAACCTGAGGACCCCCTTTCAAATTAACAGTGTTTTCTGTCCTATTCTGTCATTATCTTTTAAAAACAGTTATGTTTGATAAATAGTTATTAACAATGCATTGTTGTTAACATGTGTTAAAATTTTAAACATATAAATATTATTAATTGCAGGGAACCTCAGAGGAAGAAAGATATTCCAACATGGCTGAAAGCTGGAGAAATTTCAGGTAACATCTAGTTTAATGATTTAAAAAAGTCCTATATAGTTATTTCATTTCTTAGTTCATTTTATTAAATGTGTGTTCAAACCAGATAAATTTAATTATCTGAACACCAGAAGCAAACTGTAATTTATTTACCAATAAGTTGCTGAATGTGAAATACATGTTTATTTATAAACGTAAATGGAATTAATATACATATACACAAACATGCATGCATACACATGAAGAAAGAAGAAAGTTTTAATTAAATAAAAAATTTTAAAACCTATAAAATATAATTATTACCATTTTAAAATGTCCATCATCATTAATTATCAAGCTGTTAGCAAAATACATAAACTTTATTGATTTGATTTCCATCCTTAAAGTAAAACACAAACAATTCTGTTATTTCTCTTGTTTCACATAGAAAACATGTCACAGACTGGAAACATAGCACAGACAGAAAACGGACGGACAGAAAGTCGTGGAGGCAAGAGCAGGCAAGCTGACCTTGACCTTGCTAATATGATAGTTGAGGAGTTGGAAGCATGGCCTCAGGCTGGGTAGATTTTGTGTTTAACTTAGAGTGGTGTAATTCACCTCCCCCACAGTTCCACCCGATTCCACCTCTTGCACTGAGGGACTGTTTGGGTTGTGTTTTCAGCAGTCACTCACAGCACACAAATATTTCTGGGTGATGTTGTTTTGTATCACTCCACCCTTCCACTGAGTGACTGCTTCAAGTACAGATTTGTGTTACAGAATGTACACCTTTAACTTCATATCTCATTTGGCTTTTAATAGTTTTCAGTGAATGGGGCTGAGATTTATTTTTTACTAACAAAATATTCATCTTTTATCATTTATGTAACATAAGTCAGTCGTTGTTTGATCAGCATAAGATATCACTCAAAAGTCTGTAAAATAAATGTGAGTTTACATAATATAATGATAAGTCATGAATCAAGTCAGTTTTTTATATATAAATTTTCATTTCCTTCCGTTTCTTGTAAAATTTCATTTTTATTCTGTTGTAACCAAAAGTTTCTCATTATAATCATTAATTATCATGATTTGCCAATTTCTAAAAATCCCTTTACTGCCAAATTAATTAAATTATTAATGTTTGAATGTTAGTTGGCACATCCAGTTAAGTTCAAAGACTATTATTATTAAGCAATATCTAAATATATATATTTTTTTTTTTTACCCACAAATACTTATAAAATGGTTGCAATGGTTATAAAGTAATTCCGGTAGTTTGTTTTTGTTGGTTACAACACACACTTATAACTGCATTCAACAAAGCTTGTTAATTTAGTTGAGTCATACAATATAGCAGTGAAACATTGTGCTCCTAACTTAACATCCATCTTTTTATATATTCATAATAAAATAAGTGAAATCACAATAATGTCCATGATTTTATTTGAGTTGCCAAAAAAAATAAAATAAATAAAAATAATAAATAAATAAGTAAATAAATAAATACTGCCAGTGTTAATTCTTTTGACTGCATGTCCCAGTTTTCTGTTACTGATGTATATCTTGTCTTCAGCAGCATAGAATTTCATTGTTACTAGGAGATGGATTGTTTGTGTAGTTAGTCACAGACACAGCATAGAATGTATAGACTGATACACAATTTCACAGTTTTTGTGTTAATTTTATAATGACTAGAATCCAAATTGTTAGAATTTAAAAACTGCACCCCTCGGATCACACCTGACTAACAAAATCCTGTGAATACACAGTTTGAAGTGTGCACTCACTCACACAGATAACATCTGGGTTTAGACTTGAATGGTTCCAGCTCACTCCAATCTGCTAGCACTGAGTTCTGTTTTTATCATCACTGAATAATTTTATACTGTTGTAATTTTTAAATTAATGAATATATTACTACAAGAATTGTCAACAAATTAACATTACATCTCTATAAAGAGATATGTTCTTGGTTTTATAATTTCATGTTTTTATTTATATCAACATGTTCTTCTAGGTAATTAAATTAATGTTAAATATGAATTACATTATTAAGTGACAAACATGAATATAAATTAAACATGAGTATTAACAGGTCTACTTTGGAAAGAACCATCAACAGCAGTAATGAAAGTAATTAAGTAAAACCACATCTCATTAGCTTCATCCAGAAAAGAATAAACATTTAATATATGAAAATCCTTTCTGCTAAATAATAAAATATCTCTTCCTTTTTTTTCAGATTAATTAAAGAGGTGCCTAGTCCAAGATCTGATAAGGGTAAAATTCTCTTTAGAAATGTTCATTAATTGCTAAATTTAAAAATTGTTATTTTATTAATTTTTATTAATTTTTATTAATCTGAGCTTTTCTGTTTTGTGTGAGTGCACTTGTGAGTGTGTGTGTCTGTGTGCATAAGAGAGATAGTAAGAGAGAGAGAGAGAGAGAGAGAAAGAGTAAGTAATTTAAGTATAAGTTAACAATACAAGTTTTTAGCATAACAAGACTTGGTTAAATTATACTTTATTTTTATTACTACTACTCCTACTATTCTTTGTCAGTTTGTTGTTGTTGTTGTTGTTATTAATTATTTTTATTACTACTATCATTATTTTATTTATTATTATTATTACTATTGTTATTGTTGTTGCTATTATTATTATTGTTATTATTATTGTTATTATTATTAATAGGTGAAGAATTGGATGAAATAACTCCGATGCAGAAGATTCAGAAGAAGCGATCACAGTGGAAGAAAACACATGAGAATTTGGAGGAGGAGTGGGTGTGTCTCAACTACTTCAACAAACAACAGAAGGGGCGACTGTCTGTCGACATGGGAGGTCTGTTCTGTCTGTCACTGATCAGTTTTATCACAGCTAAATTACTGTGGATTTCAACAGCACTTTACTGATTTTATAGCAATTTAATCATCTTTCACTTTATCTCTCAGGTTTTTGTCTTAGCAGGTTCCATTGTATCCAATGAAATATGGAAATTTTCTTATGTATTTAAGTTTTTTTATTATAAAAAAATAATTTAAAATTTTAAAAAATAATAATAATTTAAATGATGATTTTATTGATAATGATATTTCAGATAATAATTTTGTTGACAAAAGACAATGATAATATTTCAGACGATGATTTTGTTGACAAAAGATGATAATATTTCAGATGATGATTTTGTTGACAAAAGATAATTTTTCAGATGATGATTTTGTTGACAAAAGATAATAATATTTCAGATGATGATTTTGATGAGTACCTAAGAGACATGGAGAAACCTTCTGCTTCGAAAATTTTAGATGTTAAAGATGAAGAATGGAATGATGAGTGAGTTTTATTATTTTATAAACTGCAATATTATTATTTTATTTCTTTTATAATATCTTTGTTTCATTTAGTTCCTAATATTAGTATTATGTTAAGAACAGCATTATTTTTTCTGTTTTAATTTTGTTTCACTTAAATGATATATTATTAGTGTTGTCATTAATAATAACAACAATATTATTATTATTAATACTTTATTATTATATTTGTTAGTGTTACTTCATTTTAATATTATTGTCCTTACTTCAGTCCTTGTAATTAAACAGTTAACTATTTCATGAAATAATTGGATGTTTATCTGAAAGAGACCATTATTGGTTATTATTAGAGTCATCGTCAAATTGTAAAACACCTCAGTTTATAATAAAGAATTTAAAATTGTTTAAACTGCAGTAAAACTCCTCAAAACCAAACATTACCATGTCCAAGAAAAAAGTTCATTATGGAGAGGTGTTTGATTTAGAGAGATTTATAATTTTAGTAAATCACAGTTTTGTGGGGATGTGGTTTGGAAAAGTTTCACTTGATTTTGTAAACAGTTTTTTTTTATTAAATGATTTTCTTTCAGGGAAGATGAGTTTGTGATCCCTGAACAGCCCTGTGGTAAGGAGTTAGTGATTAACATACTAACAACATGGGGGGATCGGCATTACGTCGGGCTCACTGGCATCGACATCTTCTCAACCTCCGGGGAAAGTGTCCCTGTCAAAAAGGTGTGATCAGTTTTATTTCCTATTTTTATTTCACATCTTCACCTTCGTATTTTACTAATCAGGTGACAACTTTTTGAAAGTTAATATAGTATTATAATAATAAAAATGAGTTTAGTAGCAGAAAAATTGATCATTATAAATATTTATAACTTAAACTGTCTTTTATCCAGAACAGATTATTGTCAGAACTGACTTTTTTTTTATTATTATTATTATTATTATTATTATTATTATTATTATTATTATTATTATTATTATTATTTACTTGACACAACATTGTATCATCTGATCTTGATAAAAATAATAAAATAAGTTCAAATGTTTCTTAAAATTTAAAAATAACTTCATGCAGGGATGTAATTAAGAATGTTTCACCATCAGAGTTTCCAGACCAATATTTTACTAACCAGTAAAGACAACAGTCATATATATTACTCATTAATTGTGTTAATTGTATTTTAAACACCTATTTAATATTTCAGAATAAATATATTTAATATTCTGCAGATAACAGCAAAGCCGCTTGACATCAATGAGCTAGAGGAGTACAACAAAGACCCGCGTGTGATATCAAACATCATTGACGGTGTAAACAGGACTAGAGACGATGTTCACATGTGGCTGGCGCCGTTCACGCCAGGAAACAATCATTGTGTGTTTTTGACATTTGACAAACCTCACAAGATAGCCATGATTAGATTCTGGGTGAGTAATCAATTCATGTTGTAAAATATAACATTTCTTCTTAATAAGGTTTCATTTAAAATCTCTTTATATAGAAGGTTCTTAATATTCTCTATCTTATTTTTTGGGTTTTTTTTAATTTTAATTTTAATTTTTTGTGCAGGGGGGAGGGAATGATAGAAACCTTTATGATCTATCAACAAATTTTATCAAAAATAAATCTATAATGTTACATTAAATCACAGTTTAATAATTGATATTGTTAAAAATGTTACAAAGATGTTGTAGTATTTAAATTACATAATTATTTGTTTTATTTAAATTACATATTTATTTATTTTATTTAAATTACATAGAATTAATTTATTTAAAAAAAAGATGAGAAAGACTGAGATGTTAGAGTAGATTTATTTGGTCTGTCACTAGAACTATAACAAGTCTCGCATACACTCGTACCGGGGAGCCAGAGAAGTCGTCATGACGCTGGATGGAAAACAGATTTTCAAAGGAGAGATTGCCAGAGCTTGTGGAGGAATTGAAGGTGGCACAGAGGCATTCGGAGATGTAAGTAAACAAACAAACAAACAAACAAATAAATAAATAAATAAAAATAAACAAAAAAATAAATAAGTAAACAAACATATAGATGAAGAAAGAAACAGATAAACAAAATGTTTTTTCAAATAAACAAACAGACATTTAAATACAATTAATAAACAAAATATAAAGAAGAAATAAAGTAAATTAATTGTTAATTCATCGTACGTATTATTGTGAATGTATAATTATACTATAAATAACCTGAATACATTATTTTATTCACTTTAGTAGTATTTTTACCTATTCTTTTTCTTTTTTTTTAGACAATTTTGTTTACAACTGATGAGAATATTCTCGAGCTGGTGTCTAAGAATGACGAGGCGTTTGAAGGAGATATTTTTAGTAGTGATGAGGAGGATATTCCTTTTGAGCGACCCAGTACAGCAGACAACGACAGTGACGTTTGTATTCTCTTTGATATATTGTATTTTATAAACCTCTTACAGAATTGGACAGAAGAAAAACATCAACAACCTGTTTAATAATCTCTCAACATGATTCATGGGTCTGACAGGAGAAAACATTAAAACCATAATATCTCAAAAATTTATTAACATTGCATTTATCAGATGTTGTAAATGTTTTACAAGCTTGAATCAGTTTTTAAGTACTTTCAAAAAGCTTTATTAAAGAGTGTATTGCTTGAACATTTCTTCACAGTGCATTTATCAGATTTGTTCTGATTTTGGGTTGTATTTTATTTATTTAATTTTTTTATTATTATTATTTTTTTTTATCTGGTGAAATATTTCTGAAGTGTTTTATTATTGCAGTACACAGTTGGAAACATCCTTCAGAATGTATTTATCAGTGTATTTTTAAATGTTTCCCAAGTTTAAATCATTTTTAAGATACGTTTGAAGAGTAATATTGCTACTGTATATTGTTATTAATTTTTAGGACAGACCCTTCACAAGAGCTGCGGGTGTTCCCCAGAAACCTGTCCCCACCACACCCAGACCAGGCACCAGCATCACAACCCTCGCTGGCGATGTTCTCGTTTATAAAGCGAGATGTATGTACAGACTTTTTATTGTTTAATACAACAACAATTCACTTCAATGATACAGTGTTCACTTGTAAAATTTAAATTACTGAGGATTTATGTACATGAAGAATAAGACTTGTCATGTTTACAGCACTAGAGTTAAACTTCACTTTATGTTTACAGCACTGGAGTTAAACTTCACTTTATGTTTACAGCACTAGAGTTAAACTTCACTTTATGTTTACATCACTAGAGTTAAACTTCACTTTATCAAAGTTTATGTTTACAGCACTAAAGTTAAACTTCACTTTATGTTTACAGCACTAGAGTTAAACTTCACTTTATGTTTACAGCACTAGAGTTAAACTTCACTTTATGTTTACAGCACTAGAGTTAAACTTCACTTTATGTTTACAGCACTAGAGTTAAACTTCACTTTATCAAAGTTTATGTTTACAGCACTAAAGTTAAACTTCACTTTATGTTTACAGCACTAGAGTTAAACTTCACTTTATGTTTACAGCTCTAGAGTTAAACTTCACTTTATGTTTACAGCACTGGAGTTAAACTTCACTTTATGTTTACAGCACTGGAGTTAAACTTCACTTTATGTTTACAGCTCTATAGTTAAACTTAACTTTATGTTTACAGCTCTAGAGTTAAACTTAACTTTATGTTTACAGCTCTAGAGTTAAACTTCACTTTATGTTTACAGCTCTAGAGTTAAATTTACAGCACTAGAGTTAAACTTCACTTTATCAAAGTTTATGTTTACAGCACTAAAGTTAAACTTCACTTTATGTTTACAGCACTAGAGTTAAACTTCACTGCTACATGGGGAGACATGCACTACCTCGGGCTGACAGGACTGGAGATTGTTGGCAAGGACGGTGACGCAATGCCACTCACGATGAAAATGATTTCAGCAAAACCTCGAGATCTGCACAGTCTTCCTGGTCACGAGAAAGATGACAGAACCCTCGACAAGTCAGTTACCTTTCAGTTTTATTTTTAAACAATTTCGTCTCTTTATTTTAGACCATTTATTGCTGTTTTGCACAAAATCCATCATTTTAGTAAACAGAAATCATTGAAAATGTGTCGACAGTTTGATACTGTTTGATTATTATTATTATTATTGTTTTGTTGTTGTTGTTGGTGTTATTGTTGTTATTATTACTGTTATTATTTTATTATTATTACAGTTATTTTTATATTATTTTAATATTATTATTACAATTATTTTTACATTGTTATTATTATTTTGTTATCTTATTATTACTGTTATTACCACTATTACTACTACTATTACTATTACTATTATTATTATTACTATTGTTGTGTGTACAGGCTGATAGATGGGGTGAACATAACAAGTTCAGATGAACACATGTGGCTGGTTCCATTCACAGAAGGTCAGGATCACACTGTCACTGTGAGTTTTACTCAACAGGTCCTGCTCACAGGACTCAGACTATGGAACTACAACAAAAGTCCTGAAGACACATACAGAGGAGTAAGTGTTATATGTAGTTGTTTGTATGTAGGTCAGTCATTTATTTGGTGCTTATGAGGGGGATTGTGTATGGGGTGGATAGCTGTGTGTGGGTGGCCATTAGGTTTGCACTGGGGGATTGTATTTGTGTGTATTTGTGTTTGTGTGTTTGCATGTGTGTGTTTGTGTGTGTGTGTTTGTGTGTGTGTGTGTGGTGCATGAATATGCATATGGTCTGATAGGCTTTATAGTAATTTCTTGAGATATTTGAGAAATAGTGCAAGAGAGAGAAATAAGAAGGGAAAAGCTGATAGAAAGGAGAAGAAAGAAAGGTTTAAAAAATATTAGATTTAAATATATTAAGTTTTTTCATGTCAAGTAGTTTGAGGTAGTTTCATATAACATATTATTAGCATACAAATAAATTATTAGTCTTTTTTTTAAGCATGTATTATAAACAGTGACAAGATGACTGTTAATATTTAATATAGCATTATTAGTAACCGGCACTGTAATAAATATACTCGCATTGTATTTTTTATTTACTTCTATATATATATTAATTTGTTCATCCATCCAGTCATGTAAAATAATTTGTTGTTTCAGGCTCGAATTCTTCATGTAAAAGTTGACGGATGCCAGGTGTCGCCAGCAGACGGCTATCTGATCAGAAAAGGACCTGGCAACTGTCACTTTGACTTTGCCCAGGAAATCAACTTTCAGACATACCAGGCTCCACAAAACAGCTACCCTGTATCGTAAGTTAATTTTTGTTTTTAGTTTTTCAGTTTTTCTTTCATTTAGTTACCTCTCTCTCTCTCTCTCTCTCTCTCTCTCTCTCTCTCTCTCTCTCTCTCTTACTATTTTTGTACTTTCTTTTCCTATATTTTGTTTATACTTCTTGTTTTCTTTCTCTCTCTCACTTCTTTTTCTTTCTCTTTCTGACTCTTTTTGTCAAGTGTAGAGCTGTAACTGTCATAAAAATAAGATTGATAATAAATGTGTTATTTCTAATTTCAGAATGCCTGGAGACTCAGGACTGGAGTATGAAGTTGTACAGATGCCTTGTGGATGTATCCTTTATAAACTCTTCAGTAATATTTTTTAACTATCTTGTCCTCACTGTATGTGATAGGTGTCAGTATGGGGCATGTCTGTAAGACTATAAATCTATGCTTATACAAGGTGTGTGTGTGTTTCTGTATGTGTTTGAGTAAGTCCTGGTTTGTGTGTGTGGGTAAATGTGTGTTCATATTGCTATATATGTTATGAATGCTATATTTCTGTGTAAGTGTATATTTCAAATACAAAGTGTGTTTCTTAACACAGAAAGTTATCTACCAACTGCAGCTGTTTTCTACGTGGGGAGATCAGTATTACATCGGTCTGAATGGACTCGAGTTCTACGATTCTTGTTTTAATCTCATACAACTGATGGACAACAGTAAGTTCTATATTATTCTTAATACTCTTGTTCTGTTTTTTATATTACTGTTGTTATTATTATTATTATTATTATTATGACTTCTTATTATTGATATGATTGTTATTATTATTATGACTGATCACTGTTATTGTTGTTGTTATGATTATTATTATTATTAATCTGACTCTGAAATTTTGTTTTGTCAGACATCACTGCATATCCAGACAGCGTCAACGTGTTGGATAACGTACACAACGATGTGCGCACACCGGATAAACTGATTGACGGAGTAAACAGTACAACAGACGGAAGACACATGTGGCTGGCTCCAGTTCTACCAGGAACAGTCAGTATTTTTATATTTATTATACAACATGGTATGTACATCACAGATCACAGTTCTACCAGGAACAGTCAGTATTTTTATATTTATTATACAACATGGTATGTACATCACAGATCACAGTTCTACCAGGAACAGTCAGTATTTTTATATTTACAACATATAATGTACATCATAGATCACAGTTCTACCAGGAACAGTCAGTATTTTTACATTTACAACATGGTATGTACATCACAGATCACAGTTCTTCCAGGAGTAGTCAGTATTTTTATATTTATTATACAATGTGTTACGTAAATCATAGACCACAAAAGGTACCTATACTTATACATGCATATCATTTTAGTCTAATCTTTGCTTCTCTTACATTCTGTCTTTTTCAGTCTGACTCTCTCTATATCTCTCTATCCACTCTTTGTCTCTCTGTCTGTCTGTCTATTATTTATCTGTCTCTCTCTCAGGTTCTAAAAAAAAAATTTTGATTAAAACAATAGCCCTTATTGAAGCTGATATATTTTTTAAGATGTTTTTGGATTATCTGTTTTTCTCACATTTTAGATGAATCGTGTGTATGTGATATTTGACCAGCCAACCAGCATTTCAATGATAAAAATCTGGAACTACAGTAAGACGCCAACTCGAGGAGTGAAAGACTTTGCAGTAAGTTGTCTCTGTCTTTTAAACCCTGTGCTAATTTTATAACTGAGAATAAGATCACTGACATGCTAAATAGTTTGTTACTTCATAAAATGTTTTTAGATGAAATATCTCATTTTAAATGTTTATTTAAAACTTACAGAATTTTTTTTTTTTTTTTTTTTTTTGTGACTTTCGTTTCCCCCTCTCCGCCTTTGGTTGATGATATATTGTACTTAAGTTTCTCAAAAACTTAAAATATTTAATAAAATAACATTTATGTTCTTTAAAGGAAATTTAAAATGTGACAGTTTTTACATAACTTGAAGTTTTAAATACCTAGAGAACTTTTTAAACAAATGTTTAATTTATAGCATTAATTTAAAAAAATAATAATAATAATAATAATAAATAATAAAAATAAGACGTTTTAAAATGTTCTGCCGATATTAACAACTAGTTTAGCATGTTGTAGTTTTTTATTAAAAAGAGTAGCTTCCATAATCATATAAAGACTATTGGGGTTGTTTTTTTTTGTTTAAATTGTCGTGGTGTAAAATTGTTTACGGGCAATGTGTAAGAAGTTTAACTGTCTGTGCAGCTGCTGGTGGATGATCTGCTCATCTACAACGGCTGTCTGAGAATGGTGCCGCAGGGAGCACGCGGAATCCTGCCCACGTGCGAGGGCACGCAGCCGTACCACACTGTTCTCTTCACCAACAACAAGGAAATTCTTAAACGAGAGAAAAACACAATCATCAGGTATTTTCTGTTTAAGAAATTAATCTGTGCTCTGTGTTTGTATGAGTGAGAGAGACAGAAAGACAGACAGAGAGAGAGAAAAAGAGAACAGAAAGAAAGAAAGGGTACGATAAGAAAGTAGTACGAAGATAAAAAAAAATATGAATATGTAGGCTGTTTTAGGTTGTTGGGGTTTTTCTGTTTTATCATTTCCTTAACTTTTTTCAATATTTATTTTAACTTTCTGTTGCAGTAACCAGCCACAGGACCAGGACGTTCAGCTGTTAAATGACAAGAAAATTGTCACAAAGTATTCAGATCCTAAAACTGCACAAATGGGAAAACCGGCCAACCAGGGTAAGAACTCAGTTAAACTTTAATAATAAAACTGACATTGTTCATTATGTTAAATTATTCTTTTCATTACCAAACACAAATTAGAATTAAAAGAGAAACTTGCTTTCCTCCACTAATAAATTATATAATTTCAAATATATATATTATCTGGTGAATAGAAGACAACAGTAATAAGAATAATAATAATAAAAAACCATGAACAGCCATAATGGTAATAGAAATAACAATAAGAACAAGAATAATGATAATAAAATTATGTAGATTGGTTAGTTTAATTAAGATTATATTTTTCTATTAGGGTACTGTGTGTGATTAAAAGCTAGAATGATTTGTATTACCGTAATATATTCAGTGTAGATGACCGGATGACTATCATAAAATATGGATCATTATTTAAGATATTTAAGAAATTACAAACAAATGTGGAATCTTAGCTTAAAATGTTTTTAAAAATTCAGAATTTTCATATAAAATTGTTTTATAATTTGGAATCTTCATTTATTGTATTTAAAATATTATATTAAAATATAGAATCTTCTTGAAATATTTTTAAAATTAAGTCAAAATGTGGAATGTTTATCTGAAATATTGAAAAAATTATATATAAAATGTGGAATCTTTACTTCAGATATTTAAAATATTACAATAAAATGTAGAATCTTTACATAAGATATTTTAAAAATTATATTAAAATGTGGAATCTTTACTTGAGATATTTAAAATATTATATTAAAATGTGGAATCTTTTACATAAGATATTTAAAATATTATATTAAAATGTTGAATATTTACTTAAGATATTTAAAATATTATATTGAAATGTTGAATATTTACTTAAGATATTTAAAATATTATATTGAAATGTTCACTTTCAGCTCTTCGTCCTAAAACCAGTGTGCCTCTGAAGAAAAGATGATCATCACAGTCCAAGAAATCATCAGTTTTACCATTTCTCATCCATCACACATCACTGAAATCCACTGGATTAGTTTTCGTCTGTATGTAAAAATATTGTCTCTGTTCTATTGTAGTCGTTTAAAAGTGATTATTCCTGCCATAACTTCCACAAGTGACTTCAAATATTATTTTGAATATTTAATTTATTCTTCTTTTCTTTTTCATTTTTTTTTTTTTTTTTTTTTTTTTTTTTTCTTGTTTTTAAAGCCATTTTTAAAATATTATAAATTTTTTGGAAGCTTCTAAGCTCTTGTAAATATAGCTACTCTGTGATAAATTGATTTGATTGCAAATGTTAACATTTTAATTACTCTTTACCATTTCAAATATATTATTTCATTTGTTGTGACATAAATAACATGGTTGTCAGCTGTCTACAACAATGTGGTGGCAGAAATATATTTATATTTTTAATATTACATTTTAATATTTATAATTTGCAACAAGTGTTATCAAAATGTATTTCTAACATCAACAACCAGTTAAGTGTTTTGTAAATGAGTAGCAACTATAATGATGTAAATTTTGTACAAACCGCATAAATCACAATGAGACGTATGAATTTTTCTATTAAAAAACAACAAAAGACTTTGTTATTGATCCAAATACAAAATGCTGAGACAGAATGTATATGTGTATATATGTTAATATGTGTGTGTACATGAGTGATGTGTGAATGTGTGCATTTTCATGAATGTATATAATTTGAGGTTAAGAAAATTTTGTAAGTTTTAATTCAATCATGCTTAAAATGAAATAGTCTGACATAATAATAATAATCATACCCATGATTTTTATTCACTATGAAAAATTATCTTTACAATTCTTTTTATTTATATTTATATATGTTTCAAGGTTGTTGGTTTGTTAGGTGAAATCTCAGTGTGTATAGTTATTAAAAATGTGTTATCCTATCAAAACTTAATATGCAAATTGTTGTCTGCTGCTATTAAATGTATTTAATATTGTTACACACTGAAATGTGTCCTAGTTTCACACAGGGAATCAAAGGTTAGGTATTTTACAAATATTTGAGATGTTTTAAGTATCAGAACATAAGCTTTAAAGTGCTATAAGTGTCACTGATGTGCATCAAGAATCAAAATGAAGCCACTGAGTTTTATGTGTGGCTCTGTTAAGGGAACATTTTAGGATGTAACCAGGCAGTTTTCAACTTTGAATTCAGTTTTGTTAATCTTTGTTGAAAATTCATTAATTAATCAAATCAAAATAGTTCATAATTATCAATGATTACTACTCAGTTCTGTACCTTTCAGAGAAACAGGTCTCAAGTATACATGAAATAATGTGTTACTAAAAACATCATGTAGATAAGGTTGTTATTCACAAAAATATACACATGTAGAATAATGTAATAAAAGTTGAAAATGTCTGAAACATGTACATGTGATACTGTATTATAAATGAAAATATTTGTGTGTAAAAGTTAAATAATGTGTTGCTTGTTACTTAGCAGTATGTTACAGGTTTGTGACGAAAAATAAACACTGGGTTTGTGTAACATGCTAACTGCATGTTTCAGTGATATAAGATTTGATAGCAACACAATTTTCTAAATGCAGACATTTTGTACATTTTCATGAGTACGTGAACCATGTAAAGTCACAGAGGTGAACAAAGAAGTCAGACGAGAACCTCATTAAAATGTTACACAGCTTCCTGAACAGGTGTTTATAAAACTGAAGTTACAACATATATTTTATATAATAATATATTACTCCAAATTAAATCCTACATCAAATAAATAAAACTTCCGGTAGAACAGATGAAGATTTATGATCAAGTTGTCTGTGTGTTGTAATTTTGAACTTGTTTATTTGAAAATGCAAATTTTATACACACTGCAGATATATTTACATTGTTCATTGCAGCTTGATCATTCTTAATGCAGTAAGAAATCCTTTATAACATTCATTCTGTTTGTACAAGATATAAATATTCACTATTGCCCACCCTATAACCAGTTTTAAATCAGAAATATTTATTTTCCTGTACATTTAATATGTGTATATATATATATATATATATAAAATATATATATATATAAAAGATAAAAAATACATTTTTCACATAACTTCATAACCTACTTTACGACAGAATTTTAAAGACATAAATGTGATCCTGTAAAAAAAAACATTACAAGTATAAAAAATAAAAATGTTTTCACACACCTTCATAACACATTTAATGATATGAATTTTAAAAAATGATGTTATCTTTTAAATTTTAGTTGTACAGTGATAAAAACAAACAAAATGCACTTAGCTGAAGTACATCACAGTGGCTTGAAATTAATTTTTAAATTGTACAATGATACCCTTGGGCAATAGTATGTGCAGATGCAATGAAAACAAGAACTGTGTCAGACATAAAATAAATTATATTACATGTTATGATTCATCAGGTTAGCTTCTCATTACATCAAACTATAAATATTCTGTGATATAATTATTAATTTTCTACATTCAAAAGGTTTAAATGTATCATATCACTCTATCCCAAAAGGTCTGTCGTATTTATATTAGTTACTATACACTAAAGCATCAGATCTGAATTGTTTAAAGTTTAATTCACTGAACTGTACATTTTAAGCTGTTTATGTTGTCATTTTCAAGTGTTCTTGATTTTTAAATACATAACAGTGGACATTTTATTTGATGAAATCAATTTGTCTCCTAAGTTTGAAAATGTTTTTAATTTTTTTAATGTTTTTTTTTTTATTATTACATAATAAGGTTAATCACTGAAATTTCTCCCAAATGTAATAAATTAATATATTAAATTTCCCTCAGAAATAGAAACTGCATGGTTTTTTTTTGGTTTTTAAATTTATTTAGTTTTTTATTTGGTTATTTTTATATATATATATATATATATCATTTATTGTTTTTTTTTTTTTTTTTTTTTTTTTTTTTTGTAGAATATGAAACAGCATTATGACTTAAATGATCTGAATTTTGAAATCCTATGATTAGTATATTAGTTTGTATTATTTTATATTTCTAATATCTATTTTAAATTTTTGATTAACATTGATCCGATGTCTGTTATCATATGTTTATTATATACATGGCATTATTATTCTTCATATTTTGTCCAATTAGAAATCCTTTAGCATTATCTTCATTTAGTACATAAAACATACACAAAGATATACAACACTTATTGGTTATAAATGTTATTTATTTTAGCAGGAATTTAATAATTCATTGGGGAATAAATATTTACATTTGTCAATATAAAAAAGTAGTCCCATACAGGCTGTATTTAGATTTAATGTAAACAAACTATTGCTTACAGCATCAAAGTCTGACACATGTGATCAGAATAATATATTTTTAACAAAAAAATAAAACTATAATTGCAGAATTTGTTAATTAGATTAATAAATTTCTTAAATATGAAATATAAATAAATAAATATAATATGTACATTATAAGATGTTTACTAACCGAATTAACAGTTAACAAATTATTGCCTAATCCTGCAATTACTTTTATTTTAATAATTATTATTATAATTTTTTGTTTTGTCAAAAATTGTAAAAATTAATAGTTTCTACAGTTTTCATAGCTTGGAGCTTCACAGGTGTATAAATCCTAACATTAATCTGAATGAAGTATTGTGATTGTAGATGTCAGAAATTAACAGTATATTGTACATTGATCATTTTGAATTATTGTTAATTCTGATCACATCATAGTAATTGTTTATAAAAAAAAGAAAAATTTAAAAAAAAGTGTATTTTATTTCTGAGCCAGGTTGTTTTATTTTTGTTAGCAAAACTAGTATAAACATACACTACATTTTATTTATTTATTAACAGTAATAAATTAATATTAAATAATAAAGGACAGAGAACATTGGATATTGGGTGTCAGCATTAATTAAAATATAATTTAAAATATAAATAGATAAATAAAATAATGTTTGATGTTTTAAAAAGTAATATGTGATATCCAGACATTACAGATACACCAGTGTGTCTAAAAGTAAAACAGAAATGTAATATCAAGTCTGTAATAAAAATTAATAACAGCATTGCAGTAAGTCAATTTATCTCAACAGTATACTAAAAATGTATTTTTAAAACTTCCTATGACTGAATTCCATCAAAACCTAACTATACCGAGTTCTATTCTGCAGAAATAAATTACACCGGTTTCTGTTAGCCATGAATTTTTCTTTTGGTTTTTGTTTTAAAATCACATTAACAAAGATGATCTTTAAAAATAAATAAATAAATAAATGCACTAAGTTTAAAAACAACATTTAAAAACATTTATCAGTGGTGTTGGAACAGAAAAAAGAATCAAAGAATTCAGAATGTTTTATTTTCTAATTACATACCAGTGATTTAGTATCTGCCATTTTTAAAACTAGTTTTCTTTGTGCCTTGTTTGTATGTGAAAAGTGCACATGCTGAGAAACTACATAACAAAGGAGTGACCCATAACATTTTTGAATAAACATTTAAAAAAGACAGAAATCTTAGCTGTAAAGTTATTTCCATGAAAGTCAATAGGACTTCCTGTAATTTAATCATTTTAACATGTACCCGATTGTTGATAATGGTACGTTCCATACAATAAACTACAAATGTAGATGCATTTATACTGAATTCTGAAAACCGATAAAAGAAAACTTAATGTGGAAACTGAAAATCAAAGCAGTATTTATTTATTTATTTATTTTTTAAGAAATAAAATCAAAAAGTTAAAATAATGAGATCTCCCAGATACACAAGTGTTGACTGTCACTGACTTTCTGTGTCTGTTGTTGAAACAGTAATAAAAATTACAGAATCAAGTGTTTGCAAGAAACGTATTTATAATGTATTATACTATTTTGTAAAACCAGGTCACACTGTCAAAGCCTATCATTTCAGATACTGAGCATATAATAAACACTTTTATACAAAACTGTTTTGTTTGTTTATTTGGCTCATCTGGTTTTGTTGCTGTTTTCTTGTGAAGTGAATATAGCCTGTCTAACATGTTAATGTATGAAATAAAATTTGTGTTACTATACTTAAGAAACAATTTGTTTGAACTGAGTAGGCAATATGAATAATTATGACAATGAATTTAAAATAAACATAGGAATAATGATCTTTCATATCTGTTGTGGGAAATATCCAGATTATTTAGACAATCTCATACTCAAGTTTTTTCTTTTTTTTTCCATTTCTTTTTTTTATTTGATATATATATATATATATATATATATATATATATATATATATATATATATACACACACACATATACATCTTTTATTACTTTTTTAAAATATAATAAAAATATTAATCATGTTGCAGAACTTAATATTGTTTTTTCATTTTGACATTAAAAGTATATCCATAGGACAATATCACACAGAATGTACTTCTTGATTAAATTTTATTCAAAAACATATGAAGTCATGTTTACTGAACAACTGAAAAACACAAAACTAAAAAAAACAATTAAAAAAAAAATAAAATCTGACTAAACAGGTTGTATTTATTCCACCATTCCGTGTACCAGTTTATCAGCTTTTTTCTCTCATCAATCTTTCGTGCATCTTTTTAGCTGTGGAATGACTAATTTTTATAGCAACATCGCTTGCTTACAAGATTTTTTAAAGATGATTCATAATTTAAAAAAAAAAATCACTTAAGACTGGACATCCACAAAGAATAGATTTATATATGTATTCTTTTTAAAGATAAACGCATGATATTACTGGTAAAATAAAAACTAAACTATATATACATGCACATAATTTACTATTTAGAACAAACTCTGAATAACTTTTTATTTGTTACTTTTACCTGCCTACATCAAAACAAAAATCTTCCATGTCCAAAAGCAAATATAAGACAGTTAAAACCTTTAACCGAGATATTTAGATTATTTAAATGGATCCAAAAAATGTTGAACTGAGATTTAAAATCCTAAATTTTTTTTCATCAATACTGATATGTACTCTGAAAATAGCCATCCTCACTCTTTTCATCTTCCAAATCCAACCACCCACTCTTGTTTACATGTACATATATATTTTATAGAAGATACTAAAACTAAACAACAAAACAAGAATATTTCCAGTTTAGTTTACCAGTTTAATTTAATGACACATCAAGAATACGTGTGGCCACAAAACACACTTCAGTCTGACAAGAATATTTACACATGTGATTTAACTAGTTATGTTCCAAAATTATGAGCTAGATTGAATTTGCTTAAATTTTCTTTTTTATTTTATTAATTTGTGTACATTTCAGCTACATTCCCAATTAAAAAACCTGTGTAAAACTAAAAATAAAAATGTTCATGAAGGCTTCAAGCACACAACATGAATATAACCCTAAAAAAAATATCCTCTCATATTTTCCCTGCAAAGATTCCGTTTTCTCTCTGTTCGTCCCATTTTTCAATCTGTAAAAAAAAAAAAACAGTAATAATAATATTAACGATATAGTAATAATCTTAGCCAACAGCATATTCACAAACATACAGACTTTGAAAAATTAAGCCATCAACTACATAATTTTAAAAATAAAATGTAATTCAAAAGTCTTATCGTAACTCTGTGGAGGAAAAAAAAATCATTGTTTTCTCATGTTACTCCAACAGCCAAAGAATTTTGTAATTTTTTGCAGTCCATTATATAATCAACAGAAAATATAGAGAAATATAAAAGGTTTGTTAACTGTACTGTACAAGTAAACTATCTTTCACCAGGTACAAAACTTTCTCAACAGATTCTTTTTCTAAATTAACTAAAAAAAAAATCTTTTTTCTATAATAACAAAGTAAACCCTACCATGATTCTTACTGCACATGAATCTTCACTGTCTAACTATTACATCTACATCAAAATAAAACTTCTAAATGTTATCAAGATTGGCTCATTTAAATTAAATTTGAAAACTCTTCTGAAGGATAACTGATCTTTTTGAAAGAGACAAACAAAGAGGAAGAAAACATACCCAGGAATTTGGGCAAAGTGATTTGTACACTCTCTTGAAGTAGTCACATGGAGCATAATCTTCACCCTTTATTTTGTGGCATCGATGAAAATCTACATAGTTCTGCCAGCAGTTTCTGAAAAGATCAAAAAATAAATAATTTTACTACTATGTGTATGTATATGTCTGTACATGCGTGTTTGTGCATATGTGTGTTTGTGCATATGTATGCATATGTATGTATGTATGTATGTATGTATGCATATGTATGTATGTATGTATGTATGTATGTATGTATGTATGTATGTATGTATGTTTTTTTTTTCACATACTAACTGTCCTCCAAAATATTTAAACATACCTCGTCTGGTTTTGATTGGGAAACCGAGCATCAAACGGAACAGTCTTCAGTTCATATTTTTCTCCAGACATGATAGCTGTTGACATAATACTGAAATATTATTTTTAAAAATTAAAAGTAGCAAACTTTTAAAATAAATACCATTACTGCACCAAGCACAATTTATTTTTTTATAAATATATAATTTTTTTAATAGGAACTTTGTTTGTAACAATGACATATTATTATGATAAACAAAATGTATACATTATTAATACTCTTTGTGTCTTTAGAAAATTTGTCTTCACTTTGATATGTAAAGTACATCAAAGGTCACCTCAAAAATATTGCTTAATAAAGTAAAGGTCAATAAATAAATTCTTCACATATCTTTTATAAACAAAATTTAAATAAGGTAAGAAATAAAAAGTCATTATACAGTTTTAAATTCATAATGTCAAATCCATAAATTTGAAGGGCAAACACCCAATACAATAAAACACTGAAAATAATTTGTTTCCAAAAAACATTACATCCAACTAGTTTTTATTTTACTAGTACTTTACTTCCAAGTTTATTTTTAAAAAACATAATAATGAAAGAAAAAAAAAATTGAAAAACAAAACAAATATATAAAAAAATATTTAATCTGATTATAAACGAATGCCACAGACAATTTATATACATCATAAATTATGTCAATTCTGTTAATAAAACTATCATGTACTGCAATTAAAAAATAATAAGTTTCAATAAATTTTATATTTTGGTATCACAAACATTTCTACTGAATTATATTCTTTACCCTTTACGATACACTGAACATACCTGGAAAACTTGTACAGTACACTCACTATTGTTTCATTACATGGAATTAATTTAAAGTAAATATTGCAAATCAATGTAAATAGTTCAATTATTTTTCACATAAATGTGAAAGAATAACTCGTAATAATATTCTTAAATTAAAAATTATTTTAAATATTTATAGTAACTTCAAATTATAAGCAAAAAATTCTTACGCCAACAGAAAACTAGCTCTACCGACAAAGTCGACCACGATTCTTCTATGAACGTGATTGCGATACGTGCTCAGTAGCACGTTTAACAGAGTACTTGAATTTACAAGCCGGTACCGATTTTAACTACACCAAAATGCTAAAATGGAACAGAAATCGTCTGAAATATGTTCAAATTTTTTAATTGCCATTCACTGAAAACCAAATACTTACGAAAGAAATGACCTTCACGACCAGATTCAACAAAACGGAAAAGTCAGCACCCGGAAGTTGTCGACAAAGAGAGATAACTCGGATGTAGGGGAGCTGTCAGCAATGGGGGAATGTATTAAGAAAAACAGTTTGTAGAATTCATTTAAAATTTAAAAATATACGAAACAACAAATGCCACAATATACCGTTTATACATAATTTCAACTCGGTAAATTATTTTATTAATAAATTAAATTAAAATATTATTGCATTGAAAATCTGTACGTGGAATTACATGACGGGATCTTCCCATTTAGATTTAGTACTGAGTTGTGTTTGGGTTGCGAATTTGTTTTAGTGGGGAAAAGTATCTGCGGCATGATATGTACAGCTTTGTAGACGATGTGACAGCCGTTGTAAGTTGATTTGACTAAACATAAAGACACTAGTAAACAGACAGTCTTAATTATACGCCAATATTAATACACTAATGTGCTTGTTGTTTATTAGACAATGCGCTAATATTTTGTACCTTCACCATAAAAATGTTCAATGAATTTTGCACTTATTTATCCAGGTAACTTAAAGTATAATTACGTTCTTGCATATCAGTAATTTGCATATTAGTCGCACAACATTCTAACAACTGCTCCAAGCGTTTATTTTTATAAGTCTTTATAAATACATTCCTGATGTTTATTAATATACTTAATATAGTTAATAGGATTTAAGGCCCGATTGATTGGTGATATTATTACATGCATCACTGAAACTCTGAATGCGTTCCTTTGTGACGGAAGCCAGCAACTGATGTGGTTTGCATATTTTCCATGACCTCAACTTACACAGCAGTGAACTGCCATTGTTAAAATATTTGCTTGGCTGATACAAGCAACTGAACATAAATTAATAAAATAGACCAAAAAACAAATATATATATATATATATACTATACTAGCCAGTATTATGATTATTACACTCTTATTACATATGTAATTATTTTGCACAAAAGTTTCAAGCAATTGCTTTTTAATAAATATGTTATTTATAAATATGTGATAAATAATTTATCAGATGTTGAAATATAAAGTAATTCTAGAGTATAGGATAACAATAATATTTAATTCTTGTCATCACTGTAATTCTGTCTGAAACAGTAGTTATTAAGCTTTAATTATTATAATAATAATCACTTTAATAATTATTTTATTTTCATTAACTTTTTTAAGAACTCTATAAATAATTTTGAAGGTTGGTACCATCTAAATTGATACTTGTCACAGACCTGCAATGGATTATGTACACACACAGATAATGGTGAACCCTTGTGCTTATTGATATGTGTACAAACATATTACTGATAGGTATGAATTGCTGGAAAATGATTAACATGCTATTATGCAACAGTATATAGATAGATAGATTGATATTGACATACCAAACCTGAAGTAAAATTAGTCAGACAGGAAATAAACAACCAAACATCACACCTTAATCATTGACACAGACACATAATAATAATTACTATAGCTTACCTTATCTGAAGTAAAGTGGCAGAACAAATAGCTGCCTCTCATATATTGTGCTGTTAAATCCAAAATGAGGTCAAATTCATATTATAATACTCTTACAGTTGATTACAGCTACAGTTCAGGTCAGTGACCAGCTTCAAAGAAAATAGGTCAAAACAGTAAAAGGTGGAGATTACAGTGCACTATTAATAGATTCATACAGAAATGTATCAGTCATAATTTTTAATTATGTTTATTTATATTAGTCTTCATCAGGTTAATTCAATCAATGCACAGTTAGTTTGATGAAAATAAAATGGTTAAAAAATAAACTTATCACATAAACTTGACATATAAGCCTACTTCTAAGTAATATTTACTGATGTCTAGACTTTTATAAGAATAAAGTTTGAAAATAAAATAGTATGGTTATGAGAAAGACATTACATACATAGAAAAGTAAAAATATCCCAATAATTATTTTCTTTTCAGAGAGTGAAAAAAAAAGTTGGATGAAACTAAACATTACTCTGTTTTCAATGATGAATTTATTACTATTATTATATTTATCTTATTTTCAGAAGTTTAACAGTTGAAACCAACAAAAACTGGAAGGGAAATGCCATTTAGTAAATTAATTGATTCATCATGGACTCGAGAAGTTCAATGTTTGCATACTGTGCGACAAGCCTGGCGTTCACGATGTTGTCAAGCACATTCACATTTTACTATGTGAAAGTGTTTCTGAACCAGTACCACATTGACGAGAAATGGTTTCACTTTGCTCAGATTCTCTACCTTGTCTGGAACGCCATCAACGACCCACTGTTTGCTTACTGCCAGGATACCTACCAGTCAAAATTCACTCAAACCCGCAGACACAGCATCCTGTACACAGCTCCGCTCTTTTCCATCTCCTATCTTCTAGCTTGGTTTCCATGGAAATCGGAAGGGATCGTCACTGGCTTGCACCTAATCCTGTCTCTGTGTCTTTATGACACAATGTTTACTTTCATTGGTTTGGCCATGTGTTGTCTGTTCACAGAAATTGCTATAAGTCAGAGAGATCGAGTTTTGTTGGTGCGTTACTCTCACATTGCAAGTCTTCCAGGGTCTTTCAGCGTCTCTTTGTGTGAATACTTCTCTGACAGTCTGAGAAACTACCAGGGTTTCCAGGTGGTGACTGTGGCCATTGCAGTTGTGTCATGTTCATTGATGATCTGGACTGGACTGTATGCTCACACACATTACGACATTCAAAAGATGGAAAAGAATGACAGAGAGATTGAAGTTCAGCATGAAAAAGCAAAATCCTCCATATTAAAATTGACTTGGAATATTCTGTCAAATCGAAACTTTCTTTCTTTTGTTATCACAAACTTTTGTCAAGAATTCCACAGATCTTTTTTATTCAGCTTTATTGCCATTATTTCTGATCAGCTCATTTCTGAAACTGAGGTTCCACTACACATCAGAAGTACCTTTTATGGATCTCTTAATATAGTGTCATCGGTAAGATATTTTGTTAGAAGTACTACATTTACTATGTAGTAGCCATAAATCTATATATCACTAATATGTTGTGTGTGTGTGTGTCTGTGAGAGAGAGAGAGAGAGAGAGTTTTATTTTTAATTCCAGTCAAAGAAGGCTTGTGAGTAGATTAGATGAGTAATTCTAACAAATTTGACTGGAAGTGAATCCTATTAAAATATGTGATTATTTATCAGAATAAACTGTAATTATCATTTAATATTATGTCCAACAAACCAAAAACACAAATATTTTATATAGTTACGATACTTGAAAAATGTACTGAAAGCCATGTCACTCCAGTCCCAAGCTCACCACATAAATGGTCACGTGCCAGTATTAACATTTGTACATTCTGTGTATTATTTTAAAATGTATTTCTTACATCATATCTTTAAGTTATGATATATTTATAACACAATATGTTGTTGTTGTTTTTTTACAGGTGGTTGTGATTTTTGTGTCAACAACTCTAGTTAGAAGATTTGGATATTTCACTGTTATTCGATCAAATTTTTACTGGAAAATTTGCTCCAGTCTCTGTATTCTGTGTGTCGGGAAAAACCATCCATGGATTCTCATGATTTATTTTCTTATTGAGAGGTAAGAAGATTATGTACATTTGTTTTTCAAATCAAACATTGAAATAAAATACATATAAATTCATTAACATTTTGATAAACTATTTGTGAATTAGTCTGATTAAAAATAAATATGTAAATAAATAAATAAATGAATGAATAATAATATGATGATGATGATGATTAAATCATTGTATTTGCTATTTAATTGTTAAAAAATTACATGTATTTGGAGTGTAAAACTTGCTTATGTTTTCTAATTACCATTATTATTATTATTATTATTATTATTAATCATTTATTGTTATTATTACTATATTATTATTATATATTTTACTTTATTTATTATTAGTAATTATTATTATTATTATTAAAAATCAAATAATTTTGTTAGTGCTGTATATTCAGGTTGTTGAAGTAACATATTTATTTTTATTAAATTATCTCAGACATTACCTATAATTACTTTAAGCACAACAAATAAACATTTATTATTTTATTTTTCAGTGCGTTCACAAACAGCACATTTTCTCTGTTTAACATGCCACTGTCTGACGTTGTTGATGCTGACATGGCAAAACACAATCGTGCGTAAGTAACCTTTACGTTTATAACTGAAATAGATTTTTTTAATGTGAAATATATATAGCTGCATCAGTGTAAATAGTTTGTGAACTTTTGAACATAATAGTTTCTATAAATTAATTATATATCTAGAATTTTAAATGACAAAAGCATTTATATTATAATATATTATTGAAAACCAAAAATAGTATATAAAACAATAGAAAAAAAAACTTATTTGTAAGAAATGTTATTAAAAACCATAAATAACATCAATAAATAGCAAATGAACAGCTTTGGTTTTGTTGCTCGCTTTTATTTTTTAATAACACATAAAAAAAAAACATTCACTGGAGAAAAAGTATTTTGTAATACTAATAATTTATACATTAATCCAAATCCATTTTTAGAAAAAATCCACAATATTAAGAACATTTATATATAAATCATAAAACCTAAAATCAATTTTAAATTTCTTTAAATTTCTACAAAAAGAAAAAAAATCATTAGACAAAATATATTTTAAATCATAATAAATATATACATCAAAATCATTTTTATAAAAAAGTAAATACCTTTTATATATATATATATAAATCATAAAAACTAATATCATATTTCTAATACCTATTTAGACACCCACTTACATCAATGGTGTTTGGTACAAACGCTCTCGTCGTTAAACCAGCTCAGTCACTCTGTCCTATGATGGTTGTGGCCATAATCAACCGCTTTGGTTACGAGGATTTCCGCAAGAAGACTATCAGCTCTAGCCAACTGGAGGAGCTGAAGGATGGGATGTTTCTAATAGTGTGGTGTCTGCCGCTTGTTATTGGAATAATTCAGTTAGTATCGTGGTCTTTCTATACACTCAGAAACCAGTTTCAGACGACTGATGTTGTCAGTGTTGAAACGTAAACATTCTTCTGTAAACTGAATTTAATCAACTAAGTAGCTTTATAAAGTACTCCACTATAGTAAAATGCAGTTCAGTTGAACATTATAACTTTTTTGTTTGTTAAGTATACACTTTCTGTACAGCTGAGATATTTGTTTGTGACTGTGTTTATGTATATACTTGTATGCGTGTATCACATATTATTGTTGATTTTTTATTTGGTTTTTCCTGATTTGTTTGGAGGTTTTTTTCCCCCAAAAAAGCATAAACCTAGGTTTTAATATAGAAAGGTGCTAAATTTACTTATTATTTATTTATTATATTGATGATTATTGCAAGATTTTGCATTAATTTCTGAAGAATATATTAAATTTGAGACTAATCTAACCATTCCATTGCCTTGATACCTATATTGAGACATTTACTATATACACACATACACACAAGCATTCTCTCTCACACACACACACACACACACACACACACACATATTTTTATATACATATATATAATCAATAAACATGTGACCTCAGATTTAATGAGTTGTCATTTTGGATATTTGTACTTTTAGTATTATAAAAAAAAATAATAAATAATAATAATAATAATTGAATTACTAGTACTACAAATAATATTTATTTTTTTTAAATATGTTTTTGTAATTAAAATTTTACACAACATATGTACAGTAAAAAAATTCGAATAATTTTACTTCATAACATTTACTGGGTACCAGTGATGTTGTTTGGGTTGTTTTTTTTTTTTTTTTTTTTTTTTTTTATTTTTAAGGATTATAGTATTAATTGGGGTAATCTGTTATATTTTTTAAATGTTTATACATTTTTATGGGTTATTTTAGACAAGGAAGTGTTTAGAATTGTTTTTTTTGTTTTTTTTTTATCTTTTGTTTTACAAAAATACTTGTTCATTGTTATTATTTAAGATTTATACAGCAAACTGTTTTAGGTATTTATATTTCACTGAAACATTTAATTTATTTTTATTATTATTTAAAATTAATGACTGAGTTTTGTTAATGTTATAGTGATGGGTTTCTTTATTTGTTCAGTTTTGTTAATGAAACCACAGAAAACATTTAGTAATTTGATATTTCTGAGATTTGATCAAGTTTGTTTTATTTAATCACAATAGATTCAGAAAAGCTTATTCAAATTGAAAAGCTTAGAAATTTCAAACGTTTTCCCTGCGACAGAAATAATGCTATCTTACAGTTTTAACATTGTTTTGCATGCATAAACTTCATTTTATGTATAAAATTATTTAATTTGTTATATAAAAATCCTGCATCCGATTTTTATGAGACCTTTATAAAATATAAATAGAATTCATATTCAGACTTCGATCTTATTCTCAGGCTCTCTCCATATATTCCAAAAAAACCAAAGTTCGGGAATCCAAAGCATTAACTGACCCAGGCATTTCAGATGAGGGATTCTATTCACCTGCTAGCTAGTGTCAGCCATTTTGTAATTTTAATTTAGTTACTTTAATCTTACAGGATTTAGTTTGAATTCCAGAGATTATTTATGTAGAATAAATATAATTAGTTAAGTTTAGTATGTATATTCAGATATTAATTGAATCAACTATATATATTATTATTACTTTTTTTTATTATTATTATTGTTATTATTTTAATTTTTATTATGTTGTTATTGCATTCATGTTATTTTTTGTTTTTCACCAACTCAGTATTTTAAATTTATTTTCTGTAATTTGTTTTAATTTAATAGACATTGCAGTAATTAAATTTAATTTAGGTCATGTTTGTCTCATGATAGGTTATTTAAAAGTAAACTTGTTTTTGTTGTTTTTTTCTTTTTTATAACAATGATGTGATTTTCATTTGATATGTTAATGTTAATTCTTGGTCATAATGTTTTGGGGTTATTAATTGCAAATATGATGGCTTTTTTTGTTGTTGTTGTCACTGGGTTTTTTTTCTATAGTATACATTGTTTCTGACATTTTAGTTGGTTCTCAGATTTTACTGCTTTTGTTGAGTTTTTTATAAAAATATTTATCATTATATCCTAACATACAGGTTTATAGGTAGATGTAATGTTTTGACAGGTGTGTAGATGCACAAAATTAATGTAACATACTGTTTGTAATTATTTATCTATATATACACTAACATATATTTCATAATATTTAATTTAATTTTGTTATCTTCCCCACATTAGTTTCCATTATTGTTGGGCAGTGGTTTTTATTATAAGGTTCTGATCCAGGTTACATGGGAGGGTCTTCAATCCAAACCACAAGAGGTTTTCTAGTGTCTAAAATGTGAATATAAATATGTTTTAATGAAAACATATACAGGTAAATACAATGAATATGATGAGTTCACCTCTGCTGTGATCTCTATATAAATGCATATAAAAATGTTACTTTTGTTCAGAGATAGTTAACTATTTTAAAAATGTATTTTTAAACAAGAGACTATTATTTGTAAAGTATAATAATAATTAAAAAAACAAACCCAACAGCATCATCGCAGGTTTTCTTTATTGTCATCATAATCTGTTGTTGGCAAAGAACAATCTTTTACAAATATACAAATAGTATTAATCTGTTTATTTTAAATTTCAGTTTATATTTAATGCTAAGGTCTTTCAAGATAATTTATTTTCAAGTTGTATATAAAAGAAACATATTTAACTAATATTTTTTATATAAATATGTAATACATTAAATCTATTGGGGATATCTGTGGTCTGTATAAGAGGGTAATTTGTATGTTTTATGAGTTTGTAATATGCTGGGTTTACTCCAGTTATTACAAAAATAAAAATATGAACATAAAATGTATTTTAATTATAAAACCACACACATTTATGACAACCAAAAGTATTTTTAGAAGCACAAGTTGATTAAGAAAAATGTTAATGAAAATACAAGTGTTTAAATGAATACATCAGGGAAAAATAAATCTGTAGAAATTGTCATTTTGACTTTAAATAGAAATCATGTTTTAAACAGCAGAAAGATTTATTTTTTATGATGAATTTTTTTTAGTTAATAATTCTAGTAGAAGACACGGTTAGATTTCTGTAACAGATTGTCAGACATTAATTGTGTACATTTTATATATGCTTTACAAAATCTGTTAATTAACATCCATAGTATATGTTGTTTATTTTGTATTAACTAGAAATTGGTTTCTGGGTCTTTCGGTCAAGTAGTATTCATTTCAAGTTATTTTTTGTTTAATAACATGCATAGAAAATGTATATTTCTTATTTCTAATGGTTTACTGTATTTGTGTCATGAAATTAAAAAAATATTTTTATAATCAGTAAATTCATTTTTTAACGGTGCTATTTCTTCTCATAATTATTTTTGTTAAATATTACACAAATTTCTTTAAAAATAAAACAAAATGGATATTTTTAATATTTAATCATTTTATAAACCTTTTTATGCAAAAAGTTTATTTTTATATTTTTTGTTTAATTGCTAATCAGATTTATATTATATAAAAATAAATTATAGTAATCTAGAATCAGATGAACTCAAATATTTTTAATGTACTACTGTTTTAGATTTTGAGAATTTATACATTTAAATGCTCCATTTAGTAACATTTAAAATCATCACAATGTTTTTGTGCCTAAATAATGCAAAACAAAATGTAGAATACAAATTCATTTAGATTTTAGGTTTCATATCGGCATTATGACCGTTTATTGATACAAGTTTGTATTTTTTTTATTTCCATAACTCTTTACATTTTTCTACACATTCCAAATGCAAAGATGGTGTATTAAAACAATTTTAAACTTTCATTCAGAAATTATATTTGTATTTAATAACAAATGGTTTTAACTTTGTACCTAAATATACAAAGCAGCAAACAACAAGAGAAACTGCCATTTTTACAATCATGAATAATATACCAAAGCATGTATTAAGAGCCATTTCGATGCATAAAATTATTCTTAAATAATAATATTAGGAAACTTCTTTTGTCAGCAGCAAGTTATCTCTTATAGACAATAAAATAAACATCCCCACATTTGTTAAATCGGATAATCACTAGTGTATTTCAAAGAACAAACTATTTTCAATTTAGCTGTACACACAATACTGACCACTAGATGGACAGAAAAAAAAAATGTACAGTTTTATTAAGCAAAGTTCACTCAAAGTTTCTTTTAGATTAACACAATCTACAATATCTTGTTTGTATTTACATAATTTAAATTTGCAGTAGTATGGCTTGATGTCACTGAACATAATTCAGTATTTTAAGCCAGAGAATATATTTATACTTGCACAAGATTGATTCCTGGGTAATTTACATAAAATTAGATATAAATTAAAATTTCCTTCAACCAACAAGATTTTGAAAACTTGTGTAGATGGAGGTTTCTGTTTCATATGCATTTTTATGTATTATTTATGCAATGGGATAAGTAAAATAAAATTGAATAAAACTTGTTTTTACTTGTTTTGTATCAAACCTCCATGAAGTAGGAATCTGAGTTTTTACTTTCTTTTTTTCTTTTTTTACTTTTTATGTTATTAAAACATTTCTAGTACATATAGTTTGTTTCTACTCTGTTTTTATGTAGTATGTTAATCTGCATCTGTCATATTGTTTTATTTACCATAAATTCAGCCTACTACAACATTAATTAGCACATCAGTTACAGTGATTATTTATGTTAAAACAACTATTATTAATTCTAGAAATATCTCACTCTTTGTTTACTGGATTCTGCTGTAAATTGTGCTACTGTTCTTAATGTCATACTTGTAGTGCACTTTCATTCACAAACTCTGAAACGTCCACTGAAAACAAACACACAGTTTCACAAGTAAAAGTTTTATTTTTTATGCAGCCAGGTCCAGATACAAGCTCAGAAAATACATCATTTGAAATCAGTAAACATATATACATGCAATTTGTTGTTTTGCACATTGTGACAAAACAGAAGTGGCAGTGAGAATTTAAATCTGATATACACTGAGTCTCAACAATAATGAAGTACTTTGTTAACAATGTGTTCCTAACTTCCTTGCAGGGTAATAAATAAATTGTTATAAAATCTGAAATGATTTTAAGTAAATAATATTTCTTCATTTTTTGGGGTGATTCAGCAAATTATAAACTGAAAATAAGGCTTATAATCCTTCTTACTATAAATTTGAAGAAAATAAATTTAGCCACTATATGTTTACAAAATTAACAAAAATACCAGACAAGAACATCAAGATTTTCATGGTAATTTAAAGTAAAAAAATGTAAAAATTTTCATTTCTGTATTATGTTTTATAAAGATGGTAAATTGAATGTAGATAAAAAGTCTACACAGGACCAACCCTAAAATAAAGGCTATAATCAATAAATTATGTAGGTCTGTAATTTAATCTCTTTTTATTTTCAAAGTTAGCTTTATTTAACATGATTAATATTTAGACACAAATATGGCACTGTACAATCTATTAAAGATAATAATTTTTGAAAAAAACCTGTATAAAATGTTTATTATGTTTAACAGAACTATGAAGTGAAAATGTTTCATTTTATTACTATTATTATATATATACTTTTTTTATACACCAGTTACCTAATTAGCATTTCAGATACAATTCAGTCATAGATGAATATTCTGATTATTGTTACTTGTCAGTATTTGTTTCAATATTATCTTTTTTATGACTATATAAAAAGTAGTTGGAAATTATTGTACGATTGTGTAAAAAGTAATTAGAAATAACTGTATGACTATGTAAAAGTACTTAGAAATACAAAATGCTAAAATGGAATAGAAATTGTCTGAAATATGTTCCTATTTTTTAACTTCCATTCACTGAAAACCAAATACGAAAGAAATTACCTTCACGACCAGATTCAACAAAACGGAAAATACCCGGAAATTGTCGACAAAGATAGATAACTCGGATATGGAAGCTGTCAAATAATATACGAAACAACAGATGCCATAATATCGTTACACATAATTTCAACTTGGTAAACTATTTTACTAACAAATTAAAACTAAAGCATTATTACACGGAAAATCTGAACGTGGACTTACATGACAGGATCTTCCCATGTAGATCTAGTAATAAGTTGTGTTTGTGTTGTGAATTTGTTTTGGTGGGAAAAGTACTCCTCATTTTCAGAAGTTTAACAGTTGAAACCAAAAAAATTGGAAGAGAAATGCCATTTAGTAAATTCATCATGGACTCAAGAAGTTCAATGTTTGCATACTGTGCAACAAGCCTGGCGTTCACGATGCTGTCCAGCACATTCACATTTTACTATGTGAAAGTGTTTCTGAACCTGTACCACATTGACGAGAAATGGTTTCACTTTGCTCAGATTCTCTACCTTGTCTGGAACGCCATCAACGACCCACTGTTTGCTTACTGCCAGGATACCTACCAGTCAAAATTCACTCAAACCCGCAGACACAGCATCCTGTACACAGCTCCGCTCTTTTCCATCTCCTATCTTCTAGCTTGGTTTCCATGGAAATCGGAAGGGATCGTCACTGGCTTGCACCTAATCCTGTCTCTGTGTCTTTATGACACAATGTTTACTTTCATTGGTTTGGCCTTATGTTGTTTGTTCACAGAAATTGCTGTAAGTCAGAGAGATCGAGTTTTGTTGGTGCGTTACTCTCACATTGCAAGTCTTCCAGGGTCTTTCAGCGTCTCTTTGTGTGAATACTTCTCTGACAGTCTGAGAAACTACCAGGGTTTCCAGGTGGTGACTGTGGCCATTGCAGTTGTGTCATGTTCATTGATGATCTGGACTGGACTGTATGCTCACACACATTACGACATTCAAAAGATGGAAAAGAATGACAGAGAAGTTGAAGTTCAGCATGAAAAAGCAAAATCCTCCATATTAAAATTGACTTGGAATATTCTGTCAAATCGAAACTTTCTTTCTTTTGTTATCACAAACTTTTGTCAAGAATTCCAGAAATCTTTTTTGTTCAGCTTCTTAGCCATTATTTGTGATCAGCTCATTTCTGAAAGTGAGGTTCCGCTATATATCAGAAGTACCTTTTATGGATCTCTTAATATAGTGTCATCGGTAAGATATTTTGTTAGAAGTACTACATTTTCTATGCAGTAGCCATAAATCTGTGTGTGTATGTTTACACATATACATAATTTTACTTTTAATTGCAATCAAAATAGGTCTGTTAGCAGATTTAATTAGCAATGTGTGCAAATTAGACTCTGAAATATTGGGATTCCATCAAAACTGGTAGTGGAAACCAATTTTATAATATGGAAGATCTATTCAAAACATAATTAAAAGAAAACAAATTATTTATTTTTTTAATGAAATTCATTGGCTTTAAATAAAGTAGGTGTTTATTCTTTTGTAATTCATTCTTCTAACAAATTATATTTGTGTCACTGGAATGATTAACAGTTTTTATGTGAATATATAGTATTGTTTGCTTTATCTCAACATGTATGCAATCTTCATGTTACATTAACAACAATAGAATATAAAACATATTAACAAAATGTTTCTAAATAGTACAATCTATGAGGTATATTAATAACATCTGTACAATCTTTATATCAATTAACAATATATTTCAGTATAAACATCTTTACATTCTGTGTGTTAATTTATCAATGTATTTTTATGTGATCTATTTCAGTTATGATATATTAATAACACTGCATGTTGTTGTTTGTTTTTTTACAGGTGGTTGTGATTTTTGTGTCAACAACTCTAGTTAGAAGATTTGGATATTTCACTGTTATTCGATCAAATTTTTACTGGAAAATTTGCTCCAGTCTCTGTATTCTGTGTGTCGGGAAAAACCATCCATGGATTCTCATGATTTATTTTCTTATTGAGAGGTAAGAAGATTATGTACATTTGTTTTTCAAATCAAACATCAAAATGAAATTCATATAAATTGAATAACATTTTGAAAAAGAGTTTGTGAATTAGTCTGATTAAAAATAAATATGTAAATAAATAAATAAATGATAATATGATAATGATAATGACTAATCATTGTATTTGCTATTTAATTGTTCAAAAATTATATGTATTTGGAATATAAATCTTATTTATATTTTCTAATTACAATACTATTATTATTATTAATTAGTCTGATCAAAAATAAATAAATAATAATAATATGATGATGATGACTAATCATTATATTTGCTATTATTTTATATTTTTTATTTATTATTATTAAATATTATTAATAATTATTTATTATTATTGTTATGATTATTATACATTATTATTATTATTATTACTAAACACCAAATCATATTGTTACAGATGTATATTCAGGTTATTGAAGTAACATATTTATTTTAAAAAAATCATCTCTGATATTAAGTATAATTACTTTTAAATAAACATTTATTATTTTATTTTTCAGTGCATTTACAAACAGCACATCTTCACTGTTTAACATGCCACTGTCTGACGTTGTTGACGCTGACATGGCAAAACACAATCGTGTGTAAGTAACATTTACATTTATAACTGAAATAGATTTTTAACTTAATGTGAAGTGTATTTCATGTGTACATAATATAAATTAATATAAACTGAAAAATCTGCATCAATGTAAATAGTTGGTAAATATTTAAACATAATAGTTTCTATAAATTAATTATATACATTAGATTTTAAGTGACATAAACACTTTGTTATAAAATATTGAAAACCCCAAAAGAACAAAAATTACCAAAATTAGAGTTTTAATGACAAAAAATGTTTATTAGAATAAAATAATATTGAAAACCAAAAATGGTACATATAAAATATACAAACAGACGACATAACCAAATTACGTCAATAAATAGCAAATGAAAAGCTTTGGTTTTATTTTTTAATAACACATTAAGTATACATAAATCAAAATCAATTCAAAAAAAAAAAAAAAAAAACACAACATTAAATACATTGTATATAAATCATAAAATAAAAAATCGATTTTGAATTTCTTTATAAATTTTTAATACCCATTTAGACACCCACTTACAGCAATGGTGTTTGGTACAAACGCTCTTGTGATTAAACCAGCTCAGTCACTCTGTCCTATGATGGTTGTAGCCATAATCAACCGCTTTGGTTATGAGGATTTCCGCAAGAAGACTATCAGCTCTAGCCAACTGGAGGAGCTGAAGGATGGGATGTTTCTAATAGTGTGGTGTCTGCCACTTGTTATTGGAATAATTCAGTTAGTATCGTGGTCTTTCTATACACTCAGAAACCAGTTTCAGACCACCGATGTGACTTTTAAAAGGTAAACATTTTTATGTAAACTGAATTTAATCAGCTAAATAGCTTTATAAACTACTCCACTTTATAAAATGCAGTTCAGTTATGTTATAACTTTTCACAGCAGGTCTCATCATCATCATCTGAGAAATCACTGTCTTGTGTTAAAATATCTTTAGCTTTTGAATTTCTGATGTACTAAGCTGTGGTTCCCTATTTTTTTGTTTTTTTTCTCGCTTCCTTTAAGCTGTGCATGTTACTGCCTGACTGTAAGCCTTGTAAATTGGTATCCTTGTCAACTGTGTTTGACTTCCTTGAACATGCAGAGTAAGTTTCAACTTTAGATTTTTTGGTAGAAGACTCCAGAATATCTGTGTTACATTTTTCTGGCAAATGTGGTGGAACAAATTTTCTTTTAAGCTTCCATTTTGCACTTATAATGAAAGACTGTGGCTGCTCAGATGCTTGGTTGTTCTTGCATAATATCTTTTCCATGTCATTGGCTGCTGTTGTTACAAGCAAGTCCCACATTGAAGTTGGAGGTCCACTACAGTTTTCTGACTTAACATGACAATCCATATTACTGTCAATTGTGGAAGGAGCAATTTGTGATTTAGAGATAAAACTACTGTCAACTGGGTAAATACCAGTCTTCTGAAATCCCGAAATTAAATTTTCTGATGTCAATGCTTTCATGTATGGTTTTGCAGTCAATCCAGCTACCTCATACCTGGAGATACTGGCTCCTGGATTTCTTCTTAAGTAGAGATGGCATTCCTTCTTGTAGATATTCTTGAAAGGACCAAAAATTGCCACATCCCAAGATTGTGTTAAATGACTGGTGTGTGGAGGAAGGACAAACAATATGACATTATGCTTTTTGGCCCAATCAGCCAAGGTAAGGTTAATATGGGACTTATGTCCATTATATATTACCAGAGTCACTCGTTGGTCTTTTGTGTCTGTAATTCCTGCATGTTTAGCAAAGTGTTTGGTAATATATGTGTGAAATATTTCAGAGTTTGACCATCCTATTTCACTCATTTCACCATCAGATCCTGGGGGGGCACCATTTAGCAGCTTATTCATCCACCGTTTACCAGCAAAAACATAGTAAGGTGGAATACAATAGCCAATAGCATTTCCTCCAGCAATAATTGTAACTGTAGATAATCTTTGTGATGTAATCGCCTCTTGATTTACAGCTTTGTTGCATACAATTTTGGGTGCAGAATGATCAGTAGTAATTCCAGTCTCATCAATAATAAAAATTCTTTCTGGTTTGTCTTCAAGACCGTGAGTAGAAATAATTTTTGAAAGCTCTTTGAAGTACATGGCAAAAGTTACCTTTGAAGCTGCTTTTGCCCTAACAAGAGAATGTTTTTGTGGTTTCAACAACCTGAGATCAGGCCACCTCTTTAAAAAGCCACAAAACCAATTATTGCTCAAAGCATCATTTTTTTCAGATTGTAATCTTTTTCCAAGTGACTGTGCATAATCTCTAGCCATACCTTTTATTGCAGTTCTGTTGTACTCATAGCCAATAGAAGCCATATATTCAATATGATTAACAAGGGTCTGCTCCTCATCTTTACTGAATATATTTTGAAAGCCAATGTTTATACCTAATGGTACTTTTCCCCGTGTTCTATCTCTTAGTGTAGATTCAGGAACATGATATTGTCTTGCAGCCTGATACACAGAAAGTCCCCTACATGTTGCTTCATATGCATGCTGAAGATTCTCTCTGTCATACTGTAATCTGACGTGTTTGTATGGATTCTGTTAAAAAAAAATAATAATAATAATAAAAGAGTAACAATAAAATGTAAATAATATTTTTTTTTTTTAAAAGCAAACCTTTTATTTTATGGCTTCAGTGGTAAACATATGGTCATACTAATGTTTTCCCTAGCAGGTTTTAGCATGGTGCAGCACCATGCCTCAATAGTATAGCACCATCTTGCCTTAACCAGGACCATGCTTCCCTTTTTCAATAATTCTAAAATTGCCTTGATGAAAAACTCTAAAAATGTATTATTAATGTAATAAAAATATTGTTATACGTTTTACCATTCATTTATTAAAACATTAATTACATTTATTTCAATTTAATTATTATTATTTTTTTTTTTTAAATCCAAAAACAAGGGTTACGTGAAAACGGTGAAAATGCCCCTAAAATGTTTTGCCTACCATGCCATGCGAAATTTCTAGGGAAAACAATGCATATTGTTATTATAGTTTATTTTTAACTGTTCATCATATTAGTATGATTCAATAGTTATATAATCAATATTTATCGAGTGAAACCAACAACAGAACATATTAAAAGTTATGTGTTGTTTAATTGTCAGTAAATGTGGGCATGACCCTTAAAAGTGTCCATACTTTTCTAGAGGTCGCTCGTTCTAAATATATTAACACAGTGATCGTGTATAGCAGTCATGGGCACACTGCGGCCCGCGCGCCTTTCTGGGTGGCCCGCCTAATTGTTCCATTTACAATGTAAATTAGCACCTGCGGCCCGCCTGAAGATGAGTCATTTCTCATGCGGCCCAATTCTCGAAAAAGGCTGCTCATGCCTGGTGTATATCATCGATTTGATCGATTGCGTGTATGGTAAGTACAGAGACTATTTATAAGCGAAGGGGTGTCAGTAAAATCATACTTTCTGTTATTTTATAACCAAACAGTAAAACTGTGAATACTTGCCCGATTTTTTGACATTTTTTCAAAATCGTTCACCGGCAAAAGAACTAGTTGTCTATCATCACATTTCTATTAATAAACGTGCCACCAGGAGGCGTTGCGCGTGCTAAACCACAAACATGTAAAGGCCGCGTTATGGTGGAACCCGCGATATCGTGAGCAAGGCGTAATACTCTTTATTATGAGTGGTGCATGCAGTTAAATTTTGCGTTGTTAATGTTAACATGAATTTAACTGATATTCTGCAAAACAACAACAAAAATAATTTATATTTGAACTGTTTTACTTATAAACAGTTAATATGAATATTTTTTGTTATGGGCTACCAAAAACAAATTTGGGCCACTGAATGTTTTTCATAATCAATATTTAGTGGTGCTGATTTGTTTTTCGGGGCACTATACATTTCAGTTGAGTTTTGAGCCCTGTATATGTATTTGTCAATGTGTCAGTTTGTGTATGTACGTGTTGTATATCTGTGTACATATTTATTACTGAAAACAGTTTTAGCTAAAATAATATCAATTTACTTGCACTTTATTGAATTTATAACATATATATATTTTAGAAATATTTTATACCATTATTTATCCTCGAGGAAATGATATATATAAGTGTATTACATATTATTTATTTTTGCTTGAGTTTTTATTTATTTGTTTTTGTTATTTTTTTATTTTCCCCAAAAGTATAAACATAGGTTTTAATACGGAAAGGGGCTAACGTTTGAGAAATATTTTTTATTATATTAATGATAATAAGTTAGCACTGTTGCACATAAAGCAGTTTTGAGATTATGAGTCTTTCAGCCGTTTTGAACAATGTTGGATGGGATAATGATTTGCTAACTATTCCATTGCCATTATTGCCTTGTTAGCTACACTGTGATATTCACCACACACACACACATAAAAATATATTATGGGGGGAGGAGGGCAGGTTTTGGGGGTTTTTTATTCATTTATTTATTTTATTTTTTATTTTTTTAAGGATGTATGGAATTAATTCTGGTATTCTAGTAATCTGTTACATTTTTTAAATGTTTTATATTTTTGTGGGTTATTTTAGACAAGGAAATGGTTAGAATTTTTTTTTTTTTTTTTTATCTTTTGTTTTACAAAAATACTTGTTCTTTGTTTTTAATTAAGATTGGTGTAGTTTTCATTATGTAACAGTAAATGGCAAACTGTTTTAAATATTTGTATTTCACTGAAATCTAAAAAAAACAATTATTATTTAAAATTAATGATTTGAGTTTTTCTTTATTGTTAGCAAAGAATGGTTGCTGGCATCATAAAACAATCTTTCACAAGTATATAAATTGTATTAATCTGTATATGTTAAATTTCTATTTCTATTTAATCCTATGGTCTTTCAAGATAATTTATTTTCAACTTGTACATAAAAGACACATTTAACTAATATTTATATTGTTTAGATTAACATTTTGTAATGTTTATAATATACATTTGCAATATTTTGGCTTGATGCTACTGTAGATAATTAAGTTTTTTAATGCAGAGAATATATTTATACTTCAATACGATTGATTCCTGGGTAGTTTACATAAAATTAAATTTAAAATTCAAATTTCCTTTAACCAACTGGTTTTTGAAAACACATATGTAGATGGAGGTTTGTGTTTCATATGCATTTTTATTTATTTACTCTATTTTATATGCACTTTTGATCATTATTTACTTTGTTTTATATGACTTTTGATCATTATTTACTTTGTTTTATATGCACTTTTGATCATTATTTACTTTGTTTTATATGAACTTTTATGTATTATTTATGTTGTGTTTTATATGCACTTTTATGCACTATTTACTTTGTGTTTTATATGCATTTTTATTATTATTTATGCAATGGGGTTTATATTTCATAAAAGTGGTTTCAAAATAAAATTGAATAAACTTTTTTTTACTTGTTTTGTATCAAACCTTGATGAAGCAGGTGTCTGAGATTTTTCTATTTGTTCTACCATTTTAATTTCCTTTTCTTCTTTTTTTTTATAATTATCTTTATCATATTAATCTTTTAATTTAATGCATATTTGTAAACAAGGACATTTAAAAATATTACAAGGTTAGTCAGTGGTGTTTTTCAGTCAAAAAATCCTGAAATCCTGAAATTTCCTATAATTTATCTGATTATTATTTATTATTATTATCATTAATTATTATTATTTATTATTTTTATTATTGCTAAAGCATTCATAGTACATGCAGCATTTATTTACTTTGCTCAGTGTTTTTATGTGGTATGTTAAAATAACTATTATTAAATCTAGAAATATCTCAGTCTTTTTTTTTGGATTCTGTTGTAAATCGTGCTACTGTTCTTAATGTCACACTTGTAGTGTACTTTCATTCACAAACTCTGAAACATCCACTGAAAACAAACACACAGTTTTACAAGTAAAAGTTTTATTTGATTATGCAGCCAGGTCCAGATACAAGCTCAGTCAAGTATAACAGAAAATGTATCCTTTGAAATCAACATACACATTTACATACAATTTGTTCAAAACATGACTTTAGCACCGTATGAAATACAAAATGATTTATATATGATTAAACGATAAAAATATACACATGTATATGGTATATAAAAAAATTTTAAAAAAAATGATAATGTAATTTTTATTAAACTCAACAATGAGATTTCTTAAGTACAGGGATTTGTGGTTTACAATGGAATTCACAGTAGATAAAGAAATGTTTTTTTGAAAACAATTATTTCACTTCAGTATTTTGATGTCTTTTATGAGTGAGGACAGTCTTTTGTGCATTGTGAGAATGTGTGAATTTAAATCTGATATAAACTGGCTCTCAACAATAACAAAGTATTTTCTTAACAATGTGCTCCTTGCAACATAATAACTTGTTTTTTGACCAACAAGTTATCAAATTTGAAATATCTTTAAATTTTATTTTAAATAAATAACTTTTCTTTTATTCCTGCATGATTCAGCATTCCATAAACTGAAAAGGTTTATTACTACAAATCTGAAGAAAATAAACAGAGCCATGCGTTTACAAAATTAACAAAAATACCATACAAGAACATCAAAATGCTGAATTTAACAAGGTTTTCTTGATAATTTACAAAATTTCATTTCAGATATAGCTGCTATATTTTCACAATAAACTCGATTCATCAAAAAGTAAAATAAAATGTGTATTATGTTTGATAAAGATGGTTAAACAAAAATGTAGCTCATAAAGAAAGTAGAATGAAGAGATAAAAATTCTACACAGGACCAGCCGTAAATACAAAGATATGATTAATAAATTATGTAGATCTGTAATTTAATCTTATTTTAATTTATTTTCAAAGTTGTTTTATTTAACATGATTAATATTTAAGCACAAATCTGGCACTGTAAAATATATTAAAGATAAAAAAACAACTTTATAAAATTTTTGTTGTGTTGTTTAACAGAATGTTTCAGTGTATTACTATTATTATTTTTATTATTATATATATGTGTATATATATATATATAAATACACCAGTTAACTAATTAGCATTTCAGATACAATTCAGTCATAGAAGAATAATTTTCACAACCTTAACATGTGAAACATGAGGTAATTTTCCTCCATTGTTATTGATGTTACCTGTCAGTACTGTTTCAAAACATGTATTATTAAAAAAAAAATTAAAAATTTTAAAAATCCCCAACAAATTATTATGATCATTCAATGAAGCAAAAACACATTTTATACACTGGCACAAAATTTAAGAGATCAATAAAAGGGAGATAAATCTGAGGTTAAGAAGCTGTGGTTTCAGCATCATTCATGATAAGTTGCAAGTAGTTTTTTAATCCTCACCTTTGCCTCAAACTGAAAAACACATGAAATAAAGTCTGCGAATAGGCAACAGGCTTCATGAAAAGATTAAAAAAAAAAATTCTTTCCATAAGCAATTATTATTAATCATTATGACTATTTATAATAGATTTCTTTACTTCCTGTTCAACACTTCAATCAAGTTATTTTAAAAACTTGTTCATAATGGACTCCAATCAGACACAACACAAAATAAATTCTGAGTATTATGTGTTAATGAACTAAATAATAATTTCTATGACAACAAAACTAAAACAAAATAAAATGTGCAGTGTCTAAGTATTGCCTCAGTGTAAAAATAAAAAAATATAAAACTTTCTTTGGTGATTAGATTACAATATTACACAAAATGTCTGAAAGATAATATTTATCTTCTTCTTTATTAATTTTTAGGAATATAATAAGTTAAAATAAAAATTCAAAAAATATGATGAACTTGCAAAATATCTTTCTTATTACTTTATTATTTTGAGTTTAAATTATAGTTTTCCTAAATATATTTCATATGAAACATCCAAGTTAAATGTGTATATACAAATATAATTATATGAAATTCAAAATTAGTTATTATTAATATGTCAACAATATACATCAGTAATTACTATTGTAAGAAAGCAAAAAGCGAAAACAATAAAAAGATTTTATAAACGTTCTTTTTAAAATAAGTGCCACAATTCACAATGAACTAAAATTTATATTTTTCATAACTTCTAATTAAATTAGATATTATGAGGTTGTTTTTCTTTTTCTTTTGTGTGTGTGGGTGGTTTTTATTTTCATTATTATAAATAGAGTAATTAATACATAATAATCCTATACAGATTAATAACAAATTAATAATATAACTTTTTTCTTTTATTTCTTTGGGGGGAATTTGGATAAATTAAAAAACAAGGTAGATAACTCCAGTATGAGAGCCAATACTCAAGGACTAGTTGTATTCTAACTACTCTCAGATCTTGTTAACAATCGACCATCCTGTGAGATTCATTCTTTAAAACAACAAATTTAATAATATATCTCTCTCATTAAATACAGACAAGATAATAACAATAAAAGAAAGAAATAAAGAAAATTAAAATTTGTTATGAACTTAACAAAACCAGCATAAAGATAATTTTGTTACTGGTGCTATAAAAATGGTGTTTTGTACCAGATGCGGTCTCCTGTTCAACAGAATCAGTCACTGTCTTGGAATACAGAGAATATATTTGTTCAATCTATGGTTAAAATTATTAATTTTTGCCTTTATAAAAATGTTTCTTTTCGAAAATATTACTGGATAATTTTATGGTTCTAGAAAAATGAGACATATGTAGAAGTAACAGCTGTAATAATGACCAGCATCTCTGAAAAGACCATCTACAGAAGTCTCTTTCAACTTTGAACAGTTTTGGAATCAACAGATAGATAACCTGAATTTTTTTATTAAATGCTCATGTTTCTTTATTTCATTTTCTTTTTTTTAATTATTTTTTTATTTTTATCTTCACATATAATTATTAATATATAATCATCATCCAATTTTATTATTATTAGAAATATTTTTAAAAAGAAATAAATAATAAAATAAAATGAAACTACTTTCTGTATAAGTATCAGTGTGACTGATTTTGTTAGCCAGGGTCACACACTTCAGATCTGACAAATACAGGAGGTAATCTCAAATCAGTGACTTACTCATTACAACAACAAACTTTTTCCCATCCACAACAAATCACATACTGCAACAAGATAACTATTCTTCTGGATTGAGGGAACATGGACGTCTAAACTCCTGGCCTAGTTCATGAATCCACTTGTTAGACACCCACTTTGTTCCAATAAGAACTGGACAGGCAGCATGTCGAGTGTCATAGATACCCTCACCATTACGATACAAGTTGTGCCAGAATGCAGCAGAACCCTGGAAAGTACAGAAAATACTAGTAATGTACAAATAACAAAATACTAGTAAAGCAAAGTACAGAAGATAACAGCAATGTACAACATAGTAAATACTAGCAATGTAAAATATAGAAAATACTAACAATATAAAATATAGAAAATGTCAGTAATTTTAAATGTAGAAAATACCAGCAATGTAAGATGTAGAAAATACCAACAATGTAAAAATATAGAAAATACAAGCAATGTAAAATATAGAAAATACCCACATTGTGAAATATAGAAAATATTAGCAGTGTGAAAGTACAATTAAAACATGAGAAAAATAAATGCTGGCTCTTAATTTGCATCAGTACATACCTCACAAGTAACTTTCTGAACAGTAAAATTACATAATACATTTTATAGGTGTGTAGTGATCTCTAATATGGATTAATGTGCACATACATATATATATATTTTTTTTTTTATTGGTGTTTATGTGACTTGCTGTAAATTGTACCTTTCTAGGAAACACTTTTACTCCAATGTATGGGAAAACTGTGGCACCTCCAGCATCCACATCACTCATCTAAAAACATTTTTAGTAAGTTTAAAAAAACCCAGATATGTTTTAATACTTTCTTCTAAATAATATCTTTCTAATAATATAGACAACCTTTTGGTTAACGCTTTAGATATTTGTATGATGGACATTATTCTTATCAAATAAATTGAAAACATAATATTTTTATTAAACAATGAATAAGCTAATCCTTATGATGTTAAATATACTAAAAACAGATTTCAAAATAAAAACATGCCCTAAAAAAAAAAACTTACATAATTTAACCATGTAGCAATTCTGTTGCCAGTTCCTAATGATTTGAAAGCATCTTTTTCTTCTTTCTGCAAACAAAAGTGATATTTTGGATTTAAATAAAATATATATACTGCATTATTTTTCAAAGTAATTAAGATTTAGTGACTGAGAGTAAGAAGCAAATTATCCAACGAAAAATACATTTATAAATGGTAAAATTATAAAAATTAACAGAACTTCAAAAGGAAATAAAAACTGTAATGATCAAAATTAATATTATTATTGTATTAATATATATAAATCTATGAGCAATTTCTAAAATGTGGATAAATCAAAAAAATATCTGTATAGATGCAAAAAAAACGTAACAGAAGAGTTAAAATATTTCAAAAACTGTATACAGTAATATTCTAAGAAATGTTTTATATTAAATACTGAGGCACTGTTTTGTAATTTATCGTATCCAGCAGTCTAGAAAAAGTACAGCTTCCCGTATCTATACACAACAAACATTGTATTCTAGAAATGCCACTGAAAAACTATTTTACTTTGTAACAAAAAGACTGGATGTTCTTACCCTAGCAAAGTCATAATGAGGTTCATAATGTCCACCAATTCCATAGTTTGCTACCTGGAACATAAAGTAAACTTATTAAGGAAATGGAATTATGAAAACATCAGGTTAATATAAATAACAAGAAAAATTTGTTTTATATTTCATAATGTACTCACAGACATTTGATCTAACTTCAGTTATTTTCTTTTGTAACTGCCATTTTCAAACAGCAGTGTTATAACAATACAGAGGTTGTAAGAACTTTAAAAACATCAGCCGATATTGAAATACCACATGTATACTGATAACCTGATTTTAGATACATACACACACACTTAAATGTATATATAAGAAAGCATTGTCTTTGATCACATTGGCTTACTGCATAATGCAATATTGTCTTTAAACAGACTGGAACAATGTGATTAATTATGTGTTGTGCCATGTTTGGCATGTAAAGGAATGGCCTTATCCTGGATCTTAAATGATGACTGCTCATGTCAGTGAGATTTTCTTTATTGTCACTGTCTACAAGTTTATTAACAATCACAGACTGGTAAATAACTGTATGACAATATAAAAAATAGTTACAAAAAATATCTATATGACTGTGTAAAACAGTAATTAAAAATACCTGTAAGTATTCAGCAGTGTCCAGAGTAAGACCAGTTATCGCTTCAATTCTTTTACAGATTCTCTCTACTATAGGATGATCAGATGACTTGAGCCAAGCACTGAAATACAAGTAACAGTGTGAAATTATATTCATCCTGAAAAAACACATATATACATGCATAGAGATACACAAAAAGGCATTCACACACACACACACACACAAACACACACATACAGGCACACAAACACAAAGACACATGCATGAACAAATAAAATAAATTCAGTTGTACAGAAAATCTTTTTTTTATTAAAAGACATATTCTGCCAAAATTAAACATCAGTATATAAAATAATATCCCCAAAACAAGCAGTAAATAAATAATGTAAGTTGTATAGTTGTGTACCTCTTGCTAACTCTGTAGGAAGCAGTTTCTAACTCTCCTGTTTTGGAGTTCTGAATTGTGGCTCTCATCAACTGAAAAACACAAAAACTAAACATTAACCTTAAATTTAATTTGTCTCCTACTGTCCATAGAACCATTTATGAAAAATGTGATTGGAGGTAATGATAAAAATTATATCTTCCATGTTACACGTGCTGTGATAGTAGATAATGATGATAATGATATTAAATAATTTTAAAACATAAAAAACATCTGAGCATGTTATGCGTTCTGTGATGGCAGTAATGATAAAAGTTATAACACCTTATACAAGCTGTTACAGGACACTGTGATGAAAATGATTTCTTGTTAGAAATAAAAACTTTATATGTTACACATGCTGTGATGGAATTAATTATGAAGATTATATCTTATAAGAAACAAAAATACCATAACATTTTACACATGCACTTATGAGAGTATTATAAGGAAGTAGGTTAAATACCTTAGGCATGGCCAGTGACTTGATGACCTCTATCTCTGTGTCACTTATTACATCGTGGTACATAACAATCTGAGGTGACAAATACACATCCTCCTCTTTAGCTGGCCTGATCACCAGGATTGGGTGGCGGTTGTTGTCAGTGTAGCGGCATCGTAACTTATGCTGGTCCTTCACCTCCTACAAGTAATCACAAAAATAGTGAGAAGAATTCTCAAAGTGGTGTGATTAAATAAGGATGGGATTTTGTTTTATGCTGGTTAATTCTCAATTAAATTTGAATTTGAACATACTGTTATGTTGTATAGTTTGTTACATATATATATTTTTATATTATTTTATAAATATTTTTATGTTATTTTATTATTATCACTTTGTTTTGATTTTTTGGGGTTTTTTTTTTTTTTTTTTTTTTTAAGGCCTAAAAAAAAAAAAAAAAAAAAAAAAAAAAAAAAAAAAAAAAAAAAAAAAAAATAATAATAATAATAATAATAATAAAATAATAAAATAAAAAAATAAAAAAATAATAATAATAAAAAAAATACAATAAAAAAAATAAATAATAATAATAATAAAATAATAAAATAATATAAAAATAATAATAAAATAATAATAATAATAATAACATAAAATAAAAGTAACAATAATAATATTTAGAATTAAAAAGATCTGAGACCCAACACTAACATAAAACTTGCAAAACGAAATACTTTATTCTAGGTAATCCATAGTAATAAAAGATAAAATAACATCTGGAGGCAATTTAATTACAAAGTTATTATCAGTATTAATTTACAACCTTTTAACTGTGATACCCAATACTCCAAGTTATCAAAACTCCAGACTTAAAGCAGACAAAATTTAATTTTAAAATCTGGAATGCTGTTTTGCATTATAATGTACTTAAGATTAAGAAACTTAAACTGTTTTCGGTTTAAGTATTTTTAATTTATTTATTTATTTATTAATTATTATTATTATTAATTTTACTTTTATTATTATTATTATTATTATTATTATTATTATTATTACTATTATTACTATTTTTTGGGGGGGATTTGTGGTTTATTATTACTGTATCATTACAGCACTGTATATATATTGTTATCATTATAAACTGAGAGACAGACTGTAGTCCTTCTCCATTCCTTTCCTCTAACTCTTTACGGATACCTGAAGCTTTAAAAAAATATTTTACCAGAACATCCTCCCCGCGACACAGAGCTTCATAGTGCTTGAATTCTGCTGATCTCCTGTATTCATCGATGTTTGGTTCATTCTTGATAGGAACATCTTCCATATCACCTCGTCTTCCAGTCTTTTTTTCCTCATCCTCAATCATCTGTTCATAATACTTCTTGTTGTTCAGCGCCCTCTCATGGGCAGGATCTGTCAACAAGTGACATTCATATTTAGTTTAGTTACAAGCATATACAAATTAAAAATATATAAAAAGATTTAAATAAGGCCCTAAGCTAGTGAAAACTCTGAAAGTTTAATTAAACATGTATTAACTGAGTATTATGAGAAACAGCAAACTTTGAAGACAAATACTAATATAAAATATTGTGTAATATGTGCTAGAGAAATCATTAAAGGCCTAATATAACAAGTAAAAGATTGAGTATATACAAGATACAGACAACATGGAAGATCTAAAATAACAAGTACCAAAAGTAGTAGCTTGTTTAGTCCTGATTATAAGTAACAGATGAGAAAAAGATAATGACTGAATCTGTCTGCTGCATCAGTTACTTTCAATGTGGACACATTTTTTGGCTGCTAAAGGAATGACTATGTAAAACACATTAAACTGCTAACAATAAGGTTTTGTATATATCCCTACATTTAATATTCTGTCATTAAAAATATTCTAAATTATAGATTTATTATGCTGGATCTAGTTTTGGTTTTTATGTGTAGATTGTTTCTGGAATGTTTTGGTTTTCTGTTTTTTTGTAGTTTGTTTTGTTTATTTTTGTGGGGTGGGGGTTTTGGCTGTGTTTTTTTTTCTCTTTTTTTTGTGATTTTTTCATGCAAAAACAATTTTTGTAAAATCTTACCCAGCAGTAATAATTCATTTGTCAAAGACAAAGCATGTCTCAGATTTCCTTGCTGAAAAATAAAAACAGAGTGCAATTAATAATAAATGTTTTAAATATTATGCAATAAAAAATAAAAATAAATACAAAACAAACAAAAAAAAAATAATAATAATAAAATGTGTCTAAGCATTCATTTTGAACATTTAATTAAGAAAAATATACATATAATAATAAAATAGAAAACATTTTTTTATTATTAAATTATTTTATTTTACTTTTTTTTTTAACTAAATGACAACAAAGACTCTACATTCAAGTCATTTGAAAAAATAAATATCAGCCAGTTTTATGAAAAGTTCTGTAACAAGAACGAATTGGTGTCAAGAGTCCCACTGTACAAACAAGAGAGGAAAATGATCCAGGCTGATAACTGTAAATAATAAAAAAATTTATTCTAACAATCTGCTTCACTCAGCTGCATTCTTTTTCTGCTTGTCTTGAAAAATGCAGACCGTAACATCAAAAAAAGAATGACGAACCACCTTCATCCATATTAATCGTTGATGTTGTTTGAAACATAAATAATAAAATTCTACACATCAATATTTTATATTCTGAATACTAACAGATGCATTATAAGATATTCAGTATTATTATTATTATTTTTTTTTTTTCAATTATTATATTGTTGTTATTGTTGGGGGTTTTTTTCATTGTTAGATTCAGCTTTCAACTTAACCTTTTTGTTATTTTATAACTAAGTCATAAGCTGTGACCAAAAGACAACTGAAAATTAGAATTATGAAACATTAAAAAAAAAAGAATATTTAAAACAAATTGTATATGGTGATTCTAATAATCAGAAAAGAACAAAAGCAATTAAAGTAAAGATTTAAATGAAATGGTTCAAACTGAATTGTATGTTTTCAAATACAGTGATGTTTTGAATTGTAGGTGTGGTTGAAAAAGGTGGACAGTGTTTAATACAAAGGAGATCTCATAATGCAGTGCTAAGTTACAATGTTAATGAAAAGAGTGTTATCCAAGGAGGGGGATATGGTGAGGATGATGATACTTATATGTCTTAGTTTGTTTATCTTTTGAATGATTACTGTATACATTATTGTATAAGCATTAATTAATGGTAATGACAACATAAATTCCCAGTACATTATTCAAATTCTGTCAATTAATAAATGAAAGTCAAATCACAAAGTATTTTATAAAGCTATTGTCAAAAATTATATATGGAAAATTTAATTTGATCTTAACGACGACAAGATTATATATACATTATCCATAAACTCCAAATCAATTATAATATTTTGAAATAAGACACATGTCAGAGCAAACTGAATATTAACCTTATTATATAGATATTTTATTTTAGAAATGTAGGCAATGACTATACATTTACAACAATAATTATTATACATGGTAAACCAAATCCCCTTTCTTTTTTAGTTCAATAAACCATTAAAACAGTTTTGTAGATTAACAAGAGCTGATATTGAGTATAAATAGTGTTGTACTCTTGGCATTGACTGTTCCTGCAGGTGATCAAGGCTTACCATTGCTGTAGCATAGGCCGAGTAATCAAGAAGTTCAAATCGAGAAATAGTTTTGTTTTCCTCTTCTCTTTCCTTGTCAAGTGCTGCCTGCATCCACATGTACGTGTGGTAGTAGTCTTCAGAGTTGTAGGCAAAGCGACCCAACTGAAAACAGTCTTCCGCTGAACATGAGCAGAGAGAAGCCGAATGAATGAAAACAGTTGATGACAACACTGAGGCAAACCATGCACTGTCTGCAAACCAGGGTCCAAAATGCAACAGAAGGGAATGCTGGGAAAGGGGAATGCTGGAGAGGGTATTGGTTGATAAGGAAATGCAGGATTGAATGGACAACCAGCGTTTATGGACAGGGGGCCAGAAGGAATGGTTTGGTTAGTTGATAAAAGCAGTTAGCAATGAGATGGGAGATGTTTTCCCCCTTCTAATTTATCTTCTGTAACTAGTTTATGCAAACCTCAGACCGATGTTTTAAGCATTCATATTAGTCTTCTGTTATAACTAAACATGCAGGTACCAGTGTTGTGGTTAACTGTACAATCTAAAATTAAACCATTTCACAAAGAAGGATATAATCCAATGCAGAACTAGAAGATTTTAAATTGACAGGGATTTAATATTTTATTTCATAGTTTGTGTTTGGCAGTATGTTTGTGTTCCTAGATGTGTACACGTGAAAGAAAACTTTAATGCCAAAATATTTTATTACCAATATCTATGATATATTAAACAAGTTTTTTGTACGTGTATAACAGAGAGGAAACTTGCTTAAATTATTACATCACTGTTGTAATCAGCAGTAAGGACTATTATTTTTATGTCAGCACTTTCCTAAACTCACACCACAGCCTTTCAGAAACCAGTAAAACAACAAAGACTGGGATGAAAACTAAGCCCTTGTAGAATTGATCTGACAGTCTGTCACATGTAATGAATGACATGTTAAGCATGTTTTCAGTAATTCTTATATTCAGTCATAATATCTGGATATTAATAATTCTATTTTAATTCTCTGTTCCAAATATACAGTTTTGAATGCATCAAATAATGTACATTTAATAATCAGAAGCAAACACACAAAAAACAAAAAAACCCAGTATTATCCATTTATAATATTAAATGAATAAACATATTTTACCTGCAACAAAAGAAAAACAATTCCCTGCTTTGATTAAAGATAAAATAAAATAAAATTGTTATTAGGAAAAAGACAATGTTATAAAACCAGGGTCACCAAAAACGAACCTTAAACAAAGAGAAAGCCATGTAATCAAGAATTTCGAGTTTTTTCTGCCTGTAATCCGACTGGTTGCTATCAAGACTTTTCAGTGTTTGTTCCATCCACAAAATAGAGTGTCGATAGTCGCCATCAACATATGAAAGTCTGCCAAGCTCAAAACATGAGTCCGCTGAAAATAAAGTAACAAATGGGAGGTGGGGAACATGCTCATACAGGCAAACCAACATGCTTGTACAATCTGGCAAACTGAACAAGGCTGGGATATCTGTAGGGTTTTTAGTAAGATATTCTCACACATAAAAACAACTAAACAAATTTGTATTTATTTCACAATACCTAAATTTTATACTCTTTTTTTTTTTTTTTGTTTTGATTACAGCTTTTTCTTTCTTTTTAGTCTGTTTTATGTTTTCAATAGTTTTATTTTTTTTTTATTCCATTTTTTTTTTTTTCTTTATATATAATGACAGAATAAGAAATATGTTTATCATTTAACAACAGGTATATTTCATAAACACCCTTCCCAATCAAATATTTACACAGGAATTAATTTATAGATCATAAAAAAAATGTTCATAGTTTCATTAAATACAGTTTCAAAATTATCTATTTAAAAAAAACACAAAAAAAAACAGCAACAAAAAAACAGAAAGCTACGATTTGAACTGTTATTCCACATATTATTAATAAATATTTATTTTCAGAAAGACCGAACAATGAATTCTGCATCAGTTTTCCCACAGCTACATTTAATGTAATTATTTAACAATATTAACAGTTAGTATTCTCACACATCACATTAACACAGGTTTACACACAGCATGCTTTAAACATGCATTATCTGACAAATGTTAGAAAAACAACAATTCTATGTTAAACACTATTTGACAATGATTATAGTAATAATATCTGCCTATAATGTTTATAATAATGTTATACATAATTGATATAATTATTACATTTGCTATTTATTAACATTTAAACATGAAAATACTGCTACATAATTTCACATATTAACACTTAGTATATTTTATATTAATTTATGATCTACTGTTATAAATAATGCTTAAAAATTAAGACTATTGCTATCAACTGTAATATATATATATATAATAATAATAATAATAATAATATATATTGCAATTAATAACAGACACACAAATATTTATAGACTCTTCTAATTAACCTGCTGACTACCTCAAAAGTTTATTTTTTCATTAGACTTTCCAAGACATTAATAATAAACTTTTTTGTTGATCGCAAAATCAATGATTATATTAAAATACACTAAGCTGAATAATTTTTCTAATTTATAATGTCAATAACATACAGCATTATTCTACTTTAAAGTAAAATCTCTCTCACTCACACACACAAACTGTTCAGAACATTAATCTACTGGTTTACTGCAATCTCTACCTGTCAGTGCAGATATCTGTCTGCCGTTGATGTCACCCTCTGCCAGTCGAGATGTGTCCAGCTGGTAGGTGTCCTGTAGTCGCATGAACGCTGCAGCTACTCCGGCCAGGTCTTCGTAGTTTGGAAGGCTTTGACGGGAATTTTCTACTTCACTCAGCAGAACTAGAACGAAGTAATAAAGACACATTTTGATATTAACATTCAACATATACTACAAGCAATAAGTTAAAAATGTTTTAACAGATATATACTAAAAGCAATATTAAATCTGCTCCATAAACAACTTTATTAGTTAGCTGTAAGAAATCATCTAAATGTAACTTCCTACAAACAGGAAAGCATATACCATAGCCTTTGATATCCAACTAAGTAAGGTAAGTGGACATCAACAGGAATTGAATCTGCAAGCCACAGACTGATAAACAATAATTATAATTTACTAATACCAATATTCATTAAATCTTAAACTAAACTAAAATAATGTTAATCTTATATTTAAAGTACCCAGATTTTGTTAATTATTTTTTTTATGATGATGCTAATCATCATCATTATTGCTGTTTTGTTCTTATTGTTGTTGTTGGTGTTGGTGTTGTTATTGTTATTTATGTTGTCATTGTTTTATTTTCATATTCTGTCTTTTATAAAGATTGCACAATAGGAAATATGTCATATTATTTACCTTGGTACATCTGATTGTCATTCAGTATGCTGGCAACATTTCTATCCCAGTCGAGAGTGAAACGTTTGATAAATAAAAATGCACCGATTGGGTTGGCCATGTAACGTACTGGGTCTTTCAAAGCATTATTACTATGAGTTTCCATGTCATCAGCAATTCTGTGTGAAAAAAGGAAAAACAAGGATGAAAATATCTGTTATGTGTTACTACAATCACTTTCTGTATCTTCAGATACCACTACACACATTTCACAGACAGCCTCAATTCTAAGAATTATTAAATAATTTTGCTGGTCATGTTCTTTTTTGTTTATTGTTTTTAAGATTACTAAATTTTTACATTATTTCTAATGAAAACTTTGAAAATTACCTAGTAACTCTAGAGGTACACAAATGCACTATATTCATTTTGTGGAGGTCTTTTTTGTTGGTTTTTATTTTACTGAATAAAATACCAGGTAGACTAATGGTTGCACTTATTTGGTAGTATAGAAATTATGCTAATTTCTAACAATTTTTATAATTTATAATTCAAACCTTATTCTTAATTTAATCTCTCTCTTCACAGATACCATCGTAACAAGATAAATAAATTTTAAGAATCATTTTATAAAAAACTTTGTAACATAATATTCCAAAATAATAATAATAAAAAAATTTTAAATTCCTAATTTCAAAGATTTTATTCACTATAATGAGCCACATCACCATTCAGAGATTATTAGAACAATAAATATTGTAATAATCTCCTTTCTATTACAGTATAATGACAAATATGGTTTATTATAAAAACAATCCTACACAGATGCATGCGAGGAAATGAGTTACACCTCTTCTATTTATGAAAGTAATTTATTAACAAACAGCCCATTACACAGATAATTCACAGCAACATAAAAACGACTGTTAGCGATATCAGCTAGCAAGGAAATAATTTCCTGTCAACTGCCTCCGAGCATTCTTTCCCATCAATCTAAAAACTGAGACATCTTCATTCATGTCATTATATACAACCTATTATTAATATGTCATTACACACAGCCTGTTATTAATTTAATACAGTTACTTTAGATTTGGCCTCAAGCCTGGTTATAACTAATTTTCTCAAGAAAAAAAAAAACCTTAGGTGTCTGTCAATGCACGTTTATGGCAATGTTACATGGGATACTTTGATATAATGCTAATGTTAATTATTATCATGTAATTTTCTCTTTTTAAACCGGATTATAGTTAACTAATCACAATGCTGTTTTTAAGAAGTATTGTACCTTTTTTTATGATTTAGGAGAAAACTATTTGCAAAAAAATAATAATAATAAAATATGTATTATTATTATTATTTATATTATTATTATTAATCATTTAATTTTGTTATTATTTTGTTTGATATTGCCGTATTATGAAAATCAATGATATAAAGTGTTATTGTTTAATGAGGTTAAATATAAAACATTTACATAAATCACACAGACAAACACACACACACACACACACACATATATTCAATTGGTTTATTTTATATATAAGTTACAACAGTTATATATATATATTAGATTGTTTTAGCTTGTACTAAATTGGGGGAAGGTGAAGGACATACTGCTAAAAATGATCCAAATGCATATAAGCATATAGTAGCTTTTTTCACAATAATAATTAATCTTGTTTTTAATAATTATTTATCTTACTTAAAAGTATACATGCATGAATGAGTTCTACATATGTCAAACTGTCCTTCATCAAATTCCCAACTGTTCTGTTACCTTGGTTAACTCAGCGTAAGCACATCAAACATGTAGTCAAAATAAAGTTATATTTTCCAGATGGCTGTTTAGACTAATTACTAATTACTGTTTAGATTTATCTAAGAAATTTTATTTATGCTGGTACTAACAATCATTTTAACTATATTTTTGTGATCACTTACTTCTGATTAATGTTAGCGTGTGTTATTAAACAAATACATTTTGCAATCTTGAATAAGATTGTTTCATTATCCTATTTTCAAATCAGTTTCAAATCAAACTTTTATCTTCTGATGAACACTTCTGTAGGATAAACATGGCTGGCTTTGTTCTGCATGTACTGTAATAATCTGTATGTTTTAAACTGTTTATTTACTTGAAGAAAATCAATAATATATGACACAGTAAGTGTTTTAAACATTTCCTAATATTAGTATTTTGAAATTAGGTTTTATTTAAAGTTCTGTTTGTTTGTAATATTTAAGCTGTGACTGAATTTCATGTTACTCATAATTATTAAAGTGTACCAGCAAAATATCTAATTTTATTTACAAAAAAATAATATGTTCATTCATTTACTAAAGGTATTGTTAAAACTGTCTAGAAGGCCAAACTGTTAATTATGAAACAACATATCAATCAATTTTAAAAACTACAATTTCTCAATTTCTTAAAGGAAAAACACGGCTGCATATCAGGATACCAGTACAACGTTGCATAACAATTAATTGTTTGGTAATCTTATAGTCTTGCCACGCATAAAACTAATTATACTCAGTTTAAAAGTATTATGAAGAAAGTCTTTATTTTTAAAATTGTGAATAAATAAATAAATAAATAACATCTGTAAATTTTATAAATTATGTATATTTATTTGTAATTTTTTATTAAAGAAAAATGCAATTTTACCTTTTTAGTTTTTCCAGTTTTTCTTCTTCGCTGTGTATATAATTCTTCATTGTTCTTGCAATGTCTCTTTCGGCATATAATGCATTTTCTAGGTGTGCAACAGAAGTAAATATTTCGGCCTTTGCTAAAACAATTACCCAAAGCAATGGTAAAATTCGTTGGTACATGTCCATGATTTTTAACAATCGTAAACAGGTTCAGCTGAGAAAATACTAGAAAAAGACCTTTACAAATTATACACTTTGTATCTCTGCTTCCGATAAAGTTGCAAAAGTTAGATAATTATTACCCTTTCACAAAGAACCAGCCTTTTCGTCGACCACTCGATGCTTGTCACAATCTTAACGACTGAGAGAATGTACACGTTGTCATTTCTGTCTACGTGCAATCAGTTGCATTAGCGATGCCCGAAAACTGAAATGGTTCCAAAGCTTCAAGTCTTGGGAAAAAGAACCGTATCGCCTTACCTCTTTTTAGTAATAAGTCCCAAACGAGTTGTCTCCCTTCTTTTGTTAAATTAAGTTTGTTGTGTTCGTAAATATTCCGGTTTTTGTTGTGCACGTTTTATTGATTTTCATATTAATAAATATGGTTATTTAATTTGGTTGTCTTAACAATTATAAATTGATTAAAATATATATATTTATATTTATTACATTTCATAAACCAAAGTCACAAACAATAAATGTCCTAAGCACATTTTAAAAAGTTGTAGATAGTAAGATACAAAATTATTGCATAAATTTAATGATTATATAATTTTTGGATATAATAATTAATATCAATAATTTTGTTTATAAAACCATAAAGCTTATATCTTGCATGCAATTAAAAAGACATTAGCATTTTCGCAGCTTCTTTAAATAGCCGGGAGATATAAGACGTTTCTTCGCCGAAATTAATATTTGATGTTATTGGTATTACATTAAACAGCATGCTCACAATATAATTACTCTGATTAATGTTTGCATGTTGAATGTTAACCCTGGGCGATCGGCTATAGTAATTAATTCACTGTTCAAAAATATGTTTTATATTCTCTGGAACTGTAGTTTTATAAGGGTAAATTCACTGTTGTTTAATATTAACTGATAATACTGTGGTTATTAATCAATAATTTACGAAACAAAGAGTAGCACATTAAAATGTTGGTTTGCAAGAAGGGTGATGGTCACATGATCAGCATTTGAAAGTAACCCGTGAAATGAGTCGGTGTTACGTTAACGTTTTGAATAAACTGTTTTCTTCTTTTTCTTCTTCTTCTTATAATAATAATAATAATAATAATAATAATAATAATAATAAAGAAATAACAAACAAAAAATCTATGGTGTGTATCTGTTTTTCTTTTCTTAAATATTATTATTATTATTATTATAATGAGTGAATATTTTCGGTTACTTTTTGGAGGTGAATGAAGTTAGATAATTTTTAATGATTTTAAATGAAAATTGATCGATATTTTTAAATAATGTTCTAGTATTTTTATTAGAAAACTGGAACTGTTTTACTTCAGATGGATGGGGATTGTAGCTGTGCGCTGCATGCGTGGTGCTATTTGCTTATTATTTAAATATTATTATTATTTTAAAATATATTAATCAAGTGAAAATTTCTGTGATTTATATTTCGTCACCTTTTTTTTTTTTTTTTTTTTTTTTTTTTTGTTTTATGTTCAGTACCTTTTCTGAACATTCCCCATGAAACGCATTTTCAAGTATGAGTTCCCGTAGTAGCCACACTGAGGTGGGGATGTCATCACTCACCAGGTAGTCACTGTTGCTGCATTTAAGGTACAGATTATAAATAATGGTGAGGAGTTAAAAAAAAAAAAAAAAAAAATTAATAATAATAATAATAATAATAATAATAATAATAATAATAATAAACGAATTATTATTATTATATTAAACTTTTATTTTTTTTTATTTTATTTTTTTTTTTTTTATATTATATTATATTATATTATATTATATTATATTATATTATATTATATTAGTATATTAATTGAGTGAATATTTTCTGTGATTTTTGGAGTTAAATATATATGGATAATATTTAATGTTTATAAATGATGACTATATTTTCCTTCTAATTTTTTTGTTTGTTTTATTTTGTTTATTTATTTATCTGTTATGTTCTGTACCTTAGGTGAACAGTCCCCCAGAAACACATTTTCAAGTATGAGTTCCCGTATTAGCCACTCTGAGGTGGGGGTATCATCACTCACCAGGTGACTCACTGTTGCTGCATTTAAGGTACAAATTATAAAAATAATGGTGAGGAATTATTTTAAAATAATTTTAAAAAATATAATAATAAAAGGTCTTCTTTCTTCCATCTAGGGCGTATTCGTGTATTATGCGTGATGCGGAAGATGAAGAAGAAATAATAAAAATAATAATAAAAAATAAATTATAAAAAATTAAATATTATAAAAATTAAATATTATAAAAATTAAATAATATAAAAAATAAATAAATAAATAAAAGAGAAGAAATCAAAGTTAAATAATAAAATTAAAATAAAGAACAAATTTTAAAGTAATATTAATATTATAATAATAATAATTACAATAACAATAATAATAATAATAATAGCATAATTTTAAAAAATAATAAAATAAAAATAATAAGGTAGAAAAAGGTGTGTAAAGAAGATGTTTGTATGCAGGAAGAAGAAGAAGAAATAAAAAAAAATAATAATAATAAAAAATAAATTATAAAAAATTAAATATTATAAAAATTAAATAATATAAAAAATAGATAAATAAATAAATAAAAGAGAAGAAATCAAAGTTAAATAATGAAATTAAAGAAGAAATTTTAAAGTAATATTAATATTATAATAATAATAATTACAATAATTAATTTTAAAAAATAATAAAATAAAAATAATAAGGTAGAAAAGGTGTGTAAAGAAGATGTTTGTATGCAGGAAGAATAAGAAAAAAAAAAAAATAATAATAAAAAAAATAAATTATAAAAAATTAAATATAAAAATTAAATAATATAAAAAATAAATAAATAAATAAAAGAGAAGAAATCAAAGTTAAATAATAAAATTAAAATAAAGAAGAAATTTTAAAGTAATATTAATATTATAATAATAATTATTACAATAACAATAATAATAATAATAATAGCAGCATAATTTTAAAAAAATAAATAAAATTAAAATAATAAGGTAGAAAATGGTGTGTAAAGAAGATGTTTGTATGCAGGAAGAAGAAGAAGAAGAAGAAATAAAAATAAAAAACAAAATATAATAAAAAATAAATTATTTAAAATTAAATATTATAAAAAATAAATAATATAAAAAAATAAATAAATAAATAAAAGAGAAGAAATCAAAGTTAAATAATAAAATAAAGAAGAAATTTTAAAGTAATATTAACATTATAGTAATAATAATTACAATAACAATAACAATAATAGTAATAATAATAATAATAATAATAATAATAATAATAATAGAATAATTTAAATAAATAAATAAAACAAAAATAATAAGGTAGAAAAAGGTGTGTAAAGATGATGTTTGTATGCAGGAAAATGGCAGGGGCATCATCCATCTCTCGAGTCTTCTTTCTTCTTCTTGGTCTTTTTTTCTTTCATCTAGGGCGTATTAGTGTTGTATGCGTGATGCGGAAAAAGAATAATAATTAATTAAAAATAAATAAATAAATAAATAAATAAAATTATTGCTTTAAAAAGGCATTTAAAATATATATAAGACAGAAAAAGATTTTTGAAGATGATGTTTGTATGCAATGGCAGTGGGATCTTCCAACTCTTGAACTCTTCTTTCTTCTTCTTGATCTTCTTTCTTCCATGTATGGCGTATTCGTGGTGTATGCATGATGCGGGGAAGAACATTTTTTTAATAATTTAGAAGCGTCGGCCGAAATGATTTTTAAAAATAAATAAATACAAATTTAGACGCAGATTTAGACGGTTCGCCAAAATAGTGAAGATCGGATTCTATATTTTCAGAAACCATGCCGAATTTGATGAAAGTAACCTGAATGCCGAAATCAAAACTTAATTTCCGATCGAGAACCTCTTACACGTTAAAATTGATTTCTGAAAGTCACAACTGGTTGTCACTGACGACGTTATTTATAATGTCTGCAGATGTAAGGCGGACGTGACGGAAAACACAAGGGAAATGTGACGTCTTCGTGTTAAATGACGTTAATTTGTGTTTGTTTCGACAGAAATTAAATTAATTTAAAATTTGTTATAAATTTTTTATTTGAAATGCGGATTAAAGTATACTGCAAGCCACTTTTAGTTTCAGTTTATCACATTTATACGTACGTTGAGCGGATGTTTAATATAGAATTCTATAAATTTAAGGTGTCAAAAAGAAATTTTACATTGTATATGGCATTTAATTGCCTATTTGATAAAATGTTTAGTCCAATATTTTCATATTTGTAGTTTAATAATATAACAAATTATCATGTGCAAAGTTTGTAATTAAGAAGACATTTTCTGACTTCGTAATTACAGGATCATATCATTTCTTTACCTGCTGACTTGAACATTTTGTTCGATTCGTTTGTGACGTTTCTGTCGTTTCTTTCTTTAAATCACGAAGATTTAACTCGGGAATTCTCGGATAACAGACTCGGGCCTTTACGGGTTTCATTTGGCATAATTGTTTACATGCTGTATATTTCTGATTTTCTTCTTCGTATTCTTCCTCTTCTTCTGCTTCTTCTTCTTTATTATTATTATTGTTGTTGTTGTTGTTGTTGTTGTTGTTGTTGTTGTTGTTGTTGTTGCTGCTGCTGCTGTTGTTGTTGTTGAAAGTTGTTGTTTTTGCACAGAGGAAAAGAAGAAATAAATTCTGAGAATGATATTTGAATGTTGCATATAGCAGTGTTTTAATACCTTGTAAACATCAGTCTCTTTTGATTCGTCACTAATGTCGTTTTCTTTTCATTTTTTCCCTATATTTTTTTATTATTTATTTTTGCTATTGTTTTTCTTACTATTTTTCTTTAATCTTATTTTCCATGTATACATATAGCAAGCAGTAAAATCAAAGTAATACATTTAAAATAAATCAGTTAAATAAAATAAACTTGTCATCAAATAAATATATATACATGATATTTTTTTATATATATTATTATTATTATTATTATTATTATTATTATTATTAACACTTTCCTGTTATTAAAAGTTTTAACATATGCTAAATTATTTGTATGTAATATCATCAGTCAAATGGTGGAAAACAAAGCTACTGCAGGAAAGTAATATTTGATTTGAAAAAAAATATATATATATCTATATATATAAAATACCCTGACGATGTTATTGGTCACAATAAATTAATCAGAAATACCGCGAAGAGCATAATCTGCATTTTCCAAAAGTGCTATTTATTTATTTGTAGAAATTATTGTTGGAATACTTATAATAAAATACAATTTTTAAAAAATTCAAAATATATCATTATCCACTAAATCTGAAACTTTAAAACAGCTCGAAGCAAAAAATTAATTTTATGTATATTTGAAAAAAAAGAAAAAAACATTTATTATCAGTTAAGAATGTGACCAGGTAATAGAAAAATATTAATAGCTAATTCCTTAATATTATGTTTATTATGGAAAGTACACTAAAAGATAGATTAAGCATTTAATTTGGTTTCATGTCGTTAAACATTGTTTTCATCGCTAATTTTGTTTCACTCTTGTATCAGTGGTCTAAATATATATGTACATTCTAAATAACTGTTACTTTTTAATATTAATGTTTTTAGATATATTTATATAAAGCCATTTATAATAATAACATATACGCACACACCACGAAATAAATATATAAAATAAAACAAAAATAAAGGAAGTGTTATTATTCATGGAGGTACTTTACATTAATCAACAACCCCAAGAAAATTCTCTCTTTCTATGGGACGCTTCGTTTGATTGGCTGATTTTCATAAATGTCCCAGTTTAACGTTTACACTACATTAACAACAACATAGGCTGTCACCAGACATCCAGAATAATTTTTCAGTTACATTTTCTTGTTTCATTTTTGGCCTAAACATGTCTGGCGTAAGTACATTTTTCACAGTCTTTAACGATACAGTCGTATTTCGAAAACATTTACAACAGATTTATCATGTGAAACTAAAAAATGAAAGATTTGAAACGCTGAATGTGGATCGGAACCTTCCGACTAGTTCCTGTCGAAAATTGTAGTATTCGAGCGTAATATTTCTTTATTTTTCACTTTCAGATTATCAATTTTCCGATCTGAGTCAGCTCATTTAAAAATAATAAGTTGCATATATTCTAATTACAGAAACGAAGGTTCCAAAGTGCACAAATAACCCAAAAATAACACATTATGATTGAGCTGGAATTCACGAACTAGTTAACTAGTTTTCAAATATTTAAATATTTACTTTTATCTGTATGCATATAGCACTTCAGTTGCTTATTTATTAATTAGTGAATAATTATTAATAATCAGTTTTAATTTACTATATAGTATTTAAAGTATTTTCAGAAACTAGATATTTAATTATAATTAGAGCTAAATGTACTAACTCATCAAAATTATTTGATTAACAAGACATCACACTTCCAAAATGATCTGACTTTTTTCTGGATCTGTTTTTCAGTCTCTGTACTGCAGAGTTACTGCATTTCCAGTATTCAAGATGCTATAAAAATGCCACTAAAAACAAAACACACACCCCATTAATATTATGATAATGTTTATAATATTTACTCTTGATCTACATTCATTTGAATATATATGAGTAATCAAATTTCATTTGAAGAATATCTAACAATCATTTATTTAAAAGCCATCTGAAGGTATTTGTTTTTATTTTAAATAATGTTGAATGTTTTACAGTCCAGATAGCACACTCAGACATATATTTATAACTGAATTTCTGATCAAATAAAGGTTAGGTACTTGAGAGATTTTACAGGAAGAAAGGGAAGCCCATTGCTGTAATTACATGAGCTATCAGTGATTGGTTATATTGTAATTTATTGTATTTTATTGTATTGCATTGATTATATTGAATCATGGACACACGTGCACACAAACACCCACACATGAATGTACAAACACTTCTATGGACAAGAAAACTTCATTTATTTTGTTTCAGTTTTATCATGCTTTGAGTGTAAAGTCAAGGACTTTACATGAATATTGATAAATAACAGTGAAAATGAAGTTAATTTAGATCTAGTTACAACATAGACATATTTACTCGTATCAAATACTTTATTTTATATATATATTTATCTGTTCATAATTATTTTAAACTGGTTTCAGATTTCAAATGTTGAAAACCTATCACCTCAAATTATAAGGCAAGTTTCAAAGGAGCTGGGTGATTTAACATCTCGACCGCCAGAAGGTATTAAAGTGTTTGTGAATGATGAAGATATAACCGACATCCAAGCAGTAATAGATGGACCAGGTAACAGAGCAGGGGGAGACAAAATTGTGGTTTCAATGAAGCAGCCTGTTACAAAAAAATAAAATGCCATACCAAACTAAAATTCAATAAAAAATTGAAAATAAGTTACAAAACTATTTTGCCATATTCATGTAAAATTATAATTACAGTTACCAATGTTTTCCATACATGACTAATTCAACAGAATTTAAATTATTATTTTTTAAAATTTAAATTTCAAAAATGTTTCTTATATTAACTTTATTTCTTTTTCTGAGATTAACTATTGAATCAGAATGAAAAATACAAATATATATATATATTGTTTTTTAAGCGGGAACACCATACGCTGGAGGGTATTTTCGCATGAAGCTGGTGTTAGGAAAGAAATTTCCCACAGAACCTCCAAAAGCTTACTTCCTCACCAAAATCTTTCATCCCAATGTTGCAACAAATGGAGAAATTTGTGTGAACACACTGAAAAAAGACTGGAAAGCTGAACTGGGTCTCAAACATATTTTGCTGGTATGTTTTTATTAGGACTGTTTATTAATTGGAATATTTTGGTGCAGTAAAATCAGAACCTAATACATATTCACAATTTATTTTTCAAATTTATCTTTGTTGATATACAACATATGCAGACAGGTACATACATACAGGCATACAGTCACATACAGACACACAATTACACAGTAACACATACACATTGTTATGGCATATATAGATTTATGAAAGGTTGATTTCAGTAATTTCAATTGCTAAAAATGCTTTATTTATCTATCTTAAGATTATAAGGACGCAAATAATAGCACTGTATGTTTGCTAAAGATCCAGATGTCAAGACACATGCGAAAACAGGCAGGTCTGATCAAAATGCACCCAAATTAACACATCTACTTAAAATATTAAAAAATTTTGATTCCTAGAAATATGTATGTGTACAGTCTAAGACTTAGTCTCTAAGCTGTACATCAACGTTCAAAAGATTGAATGATATTTGTAATGTACTGGCTTACTCATCAATTCCTAGGCTTTCCCATATATTTTACATCTTATCAATTTTCCAAATTTCTAAACAGACTTTGTATATCCTTCCTTACTGATTATTCTAATAGCTATACATTTTTATGTTGTTTCAGACAATAAAATGCTTGCTGATTGTACCAAATCCTGAGTCGGCACTCAATGAAGAAGCTGGAAAATTACTTCTTGAACAATATAACGATTACTCACTAAGAGCAAAAATGTTTACAGAAATTCATGCAAAACCTCCCAAGTAAGTATATCCTTCCAGATGAAAACTGAAGAATTTGCTTCTAATAACTAAGAAACAACAGTGCTTAGTAGTGATGGGAGGGGTGGGTTTTTTTTCTTTTTCTTTTTCTTTTCTTATTACTTTGGTAAGCACTGCTACAAAATATGAATAGAAACTGTAAAATTTGGTCATGTTATATATCTTTACTTCTGCAACCTTTTATTAGGTTTTCCTGTGGCATATTTGAAATACTGAGTATCTTACACTTTTGGAATGGTTTTGTGTACACAAACTTATTAAAAAATAGTACACAAGACTATCCACAGACTGTCTAGCTAAGCTATACATGAAATGCATGAATTTTATTTTTAAATTTCAGTCATGTGCTCAGGCTATCACTTCATATTCCAGTTTGAAATATTTCCACTCCTAACATTTCTAACAAAGGATTTATAATCACTATTTTTATTATTATTATTAATAGCCTATCTATTTTTTTTTTTTTTCTTTTTCTTTTAATTATTATTTTATTATTTTTTTTTTTATATATATATACTTTCTTTTCAGCAGAATATTTGGGATTATTAATCTTGTGTTTATTTTTGATTATCTTGGTTTTATAATGGCAGAAGTCAGACAGAAAGAAAATCGGTTAATCTTGTATACACCGATAACAAGTAACATGAAGTTTTTTTATTTTCACAGAGTTCCAGCCAGTGATATGCTGACAGTAACAGACGACAAATTCAACGATGGTCCAATGGCTAAAAAACATGCTGGTGATAAAAAATTACTTGACAAGAAGAAAAAAGATAAGAAGAAAGTGTTGAAGAGATTATGAACATTTGTTGTGTTTCAGTTTTTAAAAAGAAAAAGAAAACCCAATCAAAGTGCATTGTCAAGCTGACCACTCATAATTCACAAGAATGACAGTTCTGTTTAGTGTCTGTGGTTTGTCTAAGTGTTACAGGATCTACATGCAAATACCAAAGAATCTAATTACATTTCATAAAATAGCAGCTCTTGATGCAGGACCTACTTAATTTTTAAGAATAAACTCTAATATACATCTCACTTCATTTTCAGAAATACTTCTTCATTTGGTCTTAACATTTTGAGAATGTATATTTTACAAGTGGATCTGTTTATTTCATTATCATTTTTTTTATTCTATTTTTTTTTGAAAATCTTGATTAACTGAGACCTAGTGAATGAAGCTGTCTTGACCCCTTTTAGCACTTTTCAGCCATATAAATACCTTGAATTAATTTTTATTTCTGTTCATATTAAATACAAATATATTGACAAGTAGCTTACTGCCTCATAATTGGAATTCATTTCTTTCGAAATTATTATAATTTTAGAAGTAAAGATAGAATTGCAAAAAAGAACACAGGTTAATTCAGGATATTAATAAGTTACGTTTATTCATTTAGAGAAAGCATGTGTTAAGTGTAATTTTAGGTGTGGAATTTGCATGTAGAAAAGTGATTGTAATATGAAACTGCAGCTAGTATCCTCAGTATTTTAGATGGCAGCAGGGCCACAAGATTTTCATTCTTCCTTCTTACTCGTCTAGTGTTCCGTCACTTCTGTATCCTGTTCTCCAGTAACAATGAAAAAACCCTTAGTCATCCATTATATGTTTTGTAGTTTTTGTTCTTACTGTACATATGTACATGAGTTAATATGTATATAAACTATTTTATTTATGACAAGTCTTATGGCCCTTTCATATGCATGTGTGTAAATGGGTTGATGTCATGTCTCATAAATCATGAATACAATAAAGTTATACAATATATTAAAATTTTGTTTTTATTTTATATCAGCATTGATTATTTATGACATAGTGTAGTCTGTTATATTATCTCTACAGAATATATTTCCAACAAACTCTGCAATTCCTTTTTAATTCTGCTTAATACAAACTCTTCAGGTTTCACATCTTTTCTGTCGGTCCAAGTTATAGCTCATAATCCTCATTATATTTTTATTTTCTAATGGTCTGGATCCTCTTACTCTTTAGTAGCAAACATTTAAAAAAAAATCCTAGGTCTACTGCCATTTACTGAATTGGAATAGGTTTGGTAAAGAAGTAATTTTCAGTCATTTTACCATTAATGGTGACACGTTTCTTGTAATAAGATTGTATAACAGAAACCTGATTAGCAGCAGGATATATTTAAGCACTTTTCCACGGACAGTAATGAACATGTTATTACTGTGACATTAATTCCAGGACAGTACACGTGAAATGACCCACAGAGCTTTCAGCATAGACTGTATCTCACCTTGGACCAATGTTCTCAAACAAGCTGATACACTACCAGACTGATGAGGGGTGGTGAAAGACATTAATGAACTGAAACATTCACTTTCAGTTCTGTCAGATTTGCTATATAACCAGAACTAACCACATTAAAAATCATTAACTTCTTTATTTATGAATTAAGACCTTCACATATTCACACTTAACTGTGGATTAAAATTTTATATTTACATTCAAACTAAAGATGACATAAAAAATGAATGCCTGAAATGCAAGTCAAATTTTCATCCAATGAATGTCAAATGAGTAAATGAAATACATATAAAAAGAAAAAAAAATATGCAGTTTATTGAGTTGAGTAATAAAAGCAGACATCTTTCTTTGTAAATGAAAAATTGGTCAAATTATTGTAAAACAAAACATTAGAAAAAAATTACGAATTTAAATTTATTGTCATTTTTAAAAAATCATCGTTAATCTATAAATCAGGCAACACCTTTATGGATGTTATTGTGTATGTGAGGAAGAATATAACTGAATATTTAACTCTGGACACAGGTCTGTACTGTTGTATGCAATTTGAACTAGAAACAACAATAACTGCAATAATAAAACTGAACAAAAACTGTCACCCCAAGCGCCTTCAAAACATTTTTACAATATAATTATTAAGTTATAACCTGAAAATTATGATACAAGAAAAGCAGTATATTCTAGATATTAAATCTTGTAATATCAGAGACTAATAAAAAAAATAAAAAAATTAATTGCAAAATAAAAGGAGATGAAAATGTTTTTAATACAAGAATATTTAGAACTGTTGGTTGCAGGAATAAACATAATAAAGTTGTTAATTATTAATCAATGTCAAAATGGATATTAATTACCTTAAAAAAGAAACACCTAACTTTTAACACTTTATAACAATCTAAAACAAAGACTTTTTAATATTATTTGTTGAATAACAAGTGAAAAAAATAATCAATTTAAAAAACCATTTTATTTGCAAGATAAATTAAAAATAAAAGATGTTTGTTTTATCTGTTTCCAGATTATTTTACATTTTTATGAAACATTTGACATCTTATGTATTTCTTCAAACCACTGACTAAATGAACAAAATGTCACCTGTCAAACTTTAATATCATAAATCAGTAAGCCAAAATAAAAATGAAGGCAAAAAAAATATAATAACAATAATATAAATAACTAAATAAAAATAAAATAATTAGAAACGAAGGCAACCAAAAAATATTGTAGTTTCTCTGATTCTTAATTTCTAAACGTGGCAGTGTTCCAAAATATATTATACTAAAAACAACATCTGGTTGATAAACCTTGAAAAGCTTAGAGATGTGATTCATTTCAAATATATCTGAGTAAACTAACGTTCAATGTGGTCAAAATCCAAGTTATTTACTGTTCAAGTGAAATATGAATCACTGACTCAAATCCAATTTGATCAGTTTACTAATTCAAACAGAATTTATGTGATCACTTACAATTTAAGAATGGTTATTAAAAACATGAACAAGTGATAATGAAGAGATAAAATAACAATGTTTATCGAGATGAACTTGAGCTTGATCTACTGTATCTTCTTCTTCGTGCTGGAGAACGTGATCGGCGCCGTGGAGGTGGTGATCGGCGTCTTGGTGGTGGTGACCTGGAACACAAAACCAAAAACTCAGCATTTTATACATTTACATTTTACATTTATAAGTGTTCTTACTAAGTATTATTTATTAATCTTTCTCTCTCTCTCTATACACAGACACTCAGACATATTGATCTTTATACCTTTAAAATAGAGTTGACTATATCATTATCATTGATTTTGACAAGTGCTTTCTTGTGGACATAAAATATTACCTACTGTTAATCAGTATTAGTAACCAATGACGTGATGCAGTGGGTTTAACAACTATTTAGTATACAATGCTTTAATAACAAATACTCATCAGTTTGTTTTAGTAAAACCTTACCTTCTTCTGTCTCTGCCTCCTCGTGGTGGGGAGGGTCTCCAACGTGGTGGAGCTCGTCTTAGTGGACTACGGCGTGGTGGTGGTCGTGATGGTCTTGGAGGTAAAACAGCAGCTGCAGTTATTTCCTGTCCATCTATCTGACCTGGTGCATTAAAAATGACATGAGTATCAGAGCTGAATAATGCACTCGGCTGATAACGTATATACAAATACTTATATTTAAAAAACTAAATTAACATTAATTACTAGTCTCACCTCCATCCATATGTTTGATAGCCTTTTCTGCTGCTTCGGCCGTTTCATATTCAACATATGCTAGACATCGAGACACATTGTGGATTCTGTCTGCTGGCATTTCGACATGTTTGATAGGACCATACACTGAAAATATCTCCAATATGTGATCTTTGTTCACATTTCTTGTAAGATGACCCACATGAACTTTTACTGGTCGTGGCGTTGGACTTCTCTTCCTCTTCTTTGGTGAACTGGAATTTAAAAAAATCAAAATAATTAAAATTTATCTATATTTATCTGCAAAATAATCAGAATTAATCTGTATTTATCAATAAAATAATAAGAATTTATCTCTATTTGTAACATGATTGGACAAAAAGCAGTATTTTCATCTTTTTTATAAAGTACTGTAAATAACATTGTATTTTTATCTTTATCATTAATAGATAAAATACAGTACAAAATTCAGAATAGTATGTTTTTATTACTGTTATACTTATTACTTTACTGTAACTTTCTAGGAAACTACTAACAAAAAATAATTTGTTTCTACTGATAGCCTGTACCTTGTATACAGTGACTTCACAAATTCAAAATTTCTGCCCAATTTCTGACATTGTGGGATAGGAATAATAGCACTGATCAAAACTGAAACAATTCTTCAATTTTGTGTTCCTTCTAAAGTATGTTAATTAATAAACAATATTAACTATTCTTAATTTTTATTTTTGCACATTCTAAGGCACTGTTTTGTTTCTAGATGAAGCTAGTAAGTAGAAAACACCCACCCTGACTTCTGTCTTCCTCTAGTTCTGCTTGGACTGCTGTCACTGCTGCTACTGGAAGAGCGGCTGGAACTTGAACTGCCTGACCTTGAACTACTTCCAGAACTACTGCTACCTGTACTGCTACTTCCTGAGGAAGACGATGACCCTGATCTACTCCTAGACCCTGATGATCTAGATGAAAAATATAATAATAATTATAAAAAATTTAACTAACTGAACTTTGAAATCCACAAGGTATGATTATGCACACAATCTTTACTTTTTTACCCTAACCCGTGTATCTACTTTTTATGTTTAATAAATAAATTCCACTCATTTCTAATTTGATGAATTGAAAAATATATATATAAATGAAAATTCCTCATCTGTTAGAAAAATAATTAAAGTCCCTGGTGTATAAAAAAATATAAAGTTATAACTGCAGATTCCACATATATTTATTTTGTGATCACTTACGAACTGCTGCCACTACTTGTTGATCCTCCTCGTTTTTGTCGATCTTTAACCAACTCCTTTTTATCAGCATCACCAACTTTCTTCCTTTCACGACTTCTACTTGAGCTTCGAGCCCTAAAAGAAAAAATAATTTAATACAAGTAAAATATGAAATATGTGTCAATATTAATATGATATTTCACTACTTCATTTGTTTAATATATAACTAAACTATATAATTATTCAGGCTTACTGAAGTTACTCTCATTACAAACACCAAAAAGTCAGGCCCATGTAATCACAGTAATTAGTAAACTAAATGGGTGTCTTGAAATTACCCTTTTCATAAGGATATTTTAACTTTTATTTACATTTCAGCGATATATTCTTCTATCCATAGCAAAAGTATTTTTTTGTAATAATATTTTGTCACTGGTTAATACATACATATCTAATTAGCTGTATATAAGCTTCGAAAACAAAACAACGCTTCGACCAAAGAACCTTTTCACGAGGAATGGATAAACGATGCGACGACACTAAGTGAACATGTAACAGCGATTGCGATTGGCTGCGCAATGCCACTAAAACCTTATCCACCAATTGAATTTTATCTTTTCCGAATTGACAACAAACATGGCAGCGCCCAGTGAAAAAATACCGCATCTACAAAATATTCTAAATGACTTAAGTTCGCAGTTTCTTGAAATGGTTCCTGTCCGAAAGATGAAATGGAAGGTATATGGCATATTTCTTTACAAATCTTTCTTTATTAAGTTAAATAGCTGGCGAGATAGTTCCCGAAAAATCTAATCGATTCACGATTGATGTCTGAACAGTCTCATTAGTCGTAATACTAACACTAGCAATAGTGGACTAGGTTTCCTGTTGATATATGGAAATATATACAAGAGATTTGAGAAATTGTCAATGAAAAAATAATCTTCATTAAAAAAAAAAAATAACTGAACACAAAAAAACTCACGAAAAACAACAAAAAATCCAATAAAAAACACCTTCAAACAAACCAAAAACAGCTACAAAAAAAGAAAAAGAAAAAAAAAGAAGTAATATAAAATAATAATAACACGAAAAAAAAAGAGTACGTGAATTAGTTAATATTAAAAAAAACACTTTAAAATAAGAAAAAACAAAACAAACCAGATATTCTATGGAAATTAATATTTTACAAACTAAAATATCAAAATGTGGTTATTGTTATAAGATGACTGGTGTAATATGTACCTCAGCGGTTAATTAGCATATATATAAACATTATTATTTCTATGACAATCCTTATCAGTTATTACCAACAGGGTTCATACACTATGGGCTGTCAGAATTTCCATAACTTTTCTAAAACTTTCCACAGCCCACAAATCCAAATTTCCAAAACCATTTCCTTGCAAACTGAATCACATTAAAGTGGTTTTTTCCATATTTTCCATTTAAAATTAATTAATTTTAAAGATATTAATGGACAACAATAATTGTTTTCTTTAATCTGTAATTAGTGATTTATATTTCTTAATAATTTTTTATTTTTTTAAGTAACAAATACAAAGACAATTTTAAAATTAAAAAAAAAAAACAACACAAAATAAAATGAAGAATGAAAATTTTAACTTTAATAATCACCTCTTCTGCTCAGTAGGCCTGCAGTATAACAGTTATATTGATTTTTATATAAATTACCTTTTAAACTGTGTATTAAAATACATTTTCTTTTTTGTACATGTGTATTTTGTTTTATATCATCAAGTTTTATAGTCTTCATGAATAAACAGTGTTTTTTAACTGAAAATTTCAACAGTTTTTATTAATATTTTTTATTAGTATACATTTTATTATTTTTATACAGTGATTTCTTTCTAGTGCACTTTTTTCAGCAAATTCAAAATTAAACTCATAATTTTGTTTATTATGTTTAACAAGTTAACTTACTTTTTAATATTGACACCGTCTCCCGTGAAATCTTTTTCTAGTCTTTCTCTGTGAGTCGTATTTTCCTTTTTAATATTATCTCTTGTAGTTAATTTTTCGTAACTACGTGACGTTTGCGTATTTATTTTGCCTTCCATTTTTATTTAATTTTCCCTCACTTTTATTTAAAAAACGAGCAGGAGGGTTCCAGGTTGCTTAAAAACAAAGTCGTTTTGAAATATAAGTAATTACTATGATTTTAAATATCGTTTTAACTTGAAAACAAATCTAGACAAAACTTATTTTTACCCGCTATGACTTTTAAACAGAAAAAGTAAAATATGTGTTTTTTATCACAATCTTTATCACCTCCAAAAAATTGGGAATGTTCCGGTGGAATTCTCGACTGCAAAACCTGAAGAATAGCACCGATTAATTATTTATTATATTATATAAGTATCTTTTAAAATTATTATTATTATTATTTTGTTGATATTATTATTATTTTTGTCTAATATAATTTCAGCTTCATTTTAGGTTGAATTGGATTTCACTATTTGAACATTTAAATGGACCAGAATATTTTGGCCCGTAACAATACCGAAAATAACGCTGATACGAATGTCGTAAAACTAACGCTTTCGACTTACTCAAGTTATGATTATAATAAAAATACATACTAATATATTTTTCACAGTCGTAAGACATTTCGATACCCAAAACATTATTAAAATAGACTGTCCTCTTTAAGCAGAGAAAAATATTTATGAAACGCGCCAAGCAACATTTCGCAATTTACCTCCCCTCGCACCCCCAAAAATTAGAGCATAAAAATTTCGGAGTTCAGTTATCTAAATTAAAATACTTTATTTATTTATTTACAAACACGGGTTATATAATTATTTCTATACCTATATTTCAAACTTACAAGTTGAACAAACTTAATGTATGTATGTATGTTTCATTTAGCGAATAAAAACATTTTACAAGGCGTGAGTAAAAGTTGCGTATTTTTTCATTGTTAACGTACGGCAAATGAGGGAATTATTGTTTTTATCCCCAAGGGACGTATTTATTTATTTCATTATTTATTTATTTTATTTATTTATTTGGCGGAAATTTCTTATCAAATTTGCGTTCGCATTTTTTTATCTATTATTATTATTATTTCAAACATTGATTTAAAATTATTTTCTTCATCATGTTTATTTTATTATGATTATGGTTATTTGTTATTATTATTTATTTATTAATTTTTATTCTTTAAATATATTATTACGTTATTATTATTAATTTTTTTCTAATTTTTTTTTTTTTTTTTTCAGAATTCAAATTTTAAATGTCAAAGCAACTGATTTAGAAATTATTTTTATTTTTATTTATTTTAATTTTCATAGAATGAAGAAGCTGCATCACTGGTTGCTGCACCAGACATACAGCGTGAGGTTCTGCGAGTGACAGTTAACCACCCAGTATGTCGAATCTATTCACCTTCATTAAGCTACAAGCGACATTTCATGAAGCAACTGATTCAAAGGGTAACTATCTTGTTATTAAACTTCAAATCAGTGACATTTCTTGAATATAATATATATTATTAAGTAGTGTGTAGTTGGAAATTAACTATTATTGAAATTCTAAACTTATTTTATAATTTACTTCATTTGATTATTATCAAATTAATGGTATTATTAAAATTTTCCTGGTATATTAGTAAATTAATTAAATATCATTTTTATGCTACATCTGCTTTTAAATTAATTGTATGTTTATTATCAAAGTAATGGTATGATTATTATGATTTTCATGGTTTCTTACTAAATTAATGGTATGTTTGTCATGATTTTCATGGTATATATACTATCAAATTTATGGTATCATTTTCACTGTATGTTAATATCAAATTAATATTATGATTATTATGATTTTAAAAACTATTTTATTTTTAATATAAATTTAAAATCATAAAAGCAATTTTAAGAAAATACTGGAAATGTTTATATGCAAAATGTGTCCTGTAACACTACATTTCTTTATGATTTATTTATAAATCCATAATAGAATGAACAATCTTATTAACATAAATAATTATTATTCTTTTATTATAAATTATTTTTACTTACATGTCAACATGTATAAGAAATCTGGATCAAAATAAACTCTAAGTCTTTTAAAAAATATATTTTAAAGTATCTAATTAAAAAAAGGACAACTGAAAATAACAACCAAAAAAACATGGATTACAGATACATACACAGATTATTCTTTCCTATTTGTGTTTTTTTGGTTTTTTTAAACAGTATTAACTGTCAGATCTATATAGTGATAACATGAACAGTTATATATTTTATTAATTGGTTTTTCAGTTAGAGGAGTTTGAGGCTGATATTTGTGATGAGGTGTATGAAACATACACGGAACTTCTGTCACAGAAAGAAGAAGAAGATGACACGCTGTGTTTTAAAACTTACTCAATGGTTAGTTACACGAAGTCAGACATTTTTAATTTATTGTTGTTATTATTATTGTTACTTTTATTTTATTGTTGTTATTTTCATCCTTAATATAATTATTATCATCACTTTTCATCATTCTTCTTTTTATTATTATTACTAATTTTGTTTTTAAAGACTGATTAATACGTATAATGTTTTGCTTATATTTACATTTTCAACTAGATTCTTAAAACAGTTTAAAACTTTGAGAGAGGTTATAATTTTTTTAGTTTTTTTATCTTACATGCAGTATTTATACTGTTTTGTTTGTATTTTGTCTGTAACAGGCAGATGGAGAACAGATCTCTTTACAAGAATCAGTACACTTGGTTTCTCAGGGAACAACTGGACTGAGCACCTGGCAGGTAAGTCACCTGCAGTTATTAAAAGAATAAAAGGATGACTGACTGGATGAATGGAATGAAGAAAGAATGAATGAATGGAAGAAAGGGAGATATTTACAAAAATTAGTGAATTAAAAAAAAAAATGAAGGAAGGAAAGAACTTTTCCCAGCCTTTTTTTTAAAAACATTTTGAAAACAAATAAAAAGATTAAAAAAATAAAATATAAATGTTAAATAATAATTTTTGATTGTTTGAATGTTTCAGGCAGCACAGCAGCTGGCTGAGTGGATTCATGAAAACCCAGAAGTTGTTTACGATAAGTAAGTCAAACCTGAACCTATTAACTTGTTATTATTGTGTGTGTATCAGTATGTGTATTGTTTATGTATGTTTGCATTTCCTCAGGGCTGGTGGCCTGTAGCAAACAAAAGTATCTGTTGTTTCATTTTACTTTGAACAGTTAGTATCAAATTGGGTTTTGATTTTATTTTGTTTTATTTTTAAAAAATATATATCTAAGAATAAATTACTTTTAATGATATGTTGTTTATTAAGAGTTGAATATTTATGAAATAATTAATAATGACTTTTTGTTTTTAGAAATATACTGGAGCTGGGTTGTGGTCTTGGTTTGACAGGAATCATGGTGTGTCGCCAGTGTGCGGAGAGGCTAAAAAGTTACATTTTTAGTGACTGTCACCCTCAGGTCCTCTACCTCCTCGCCAAAAACATCCAGCAGAATCTTGCTCATGGTGCTCTGAAGTCGTCCAACTTCGGAACAAACAGAGACCGGTCAATAATGCGCAAAATACGTCGCCAGCTCAGTCTCACCACCGACATTGGGAGTGACAGCGGCATCAGTGCAGAGAACTCGGCTGTCACGTCACCTGAGGTGGCCCCGGAAGTGACGAGCTTTGACGATGACGAGATTCAACTGGATATTGAGTACTTAGATCTCGATGTCAAGTACTGGAAGATGGATGACACGCGACTGATGGGCAGACTGAAGAAAGACGACAGAGTGGGACTCGCAAAGATTGACTGGGAGTGTCTCGACAAACATCTTCTCAACAAACTGAATGTTGATGTTGTGTTGGCTGCAGGTAGGGATTGATGGATGGATGATTGGTTAGATGAATGGTTATGTGGATGGATGAATGATTCAGTTTATGGAAGCCAAATCCTTGTTTGACGAGAAGCAAAAGGAAACCCATTCACTGAGCTACTCACATCAACTGTTAACAAGATATTTTTGTTAGGAGCATCTTCTCAGAGACTCAAAAGCACATGCACAGCTGTTGATAAATCATTTATAGGTTTTTATATCGTATGAAACAGCCTTATGAAGAAACATAACATTTAGTCTTGTGCGAAGCTTAACTATTAAACTGCAGTTGATTTCCAAGTTATTTGCTAAATGAAGTAATACTTTTTATTAGTGTATGATTAAATATATATCTAATATTGTTTTAATACATTTTTTTTTTTTTTTTCTACTCCAGTAAGATAAATGTTTATTTTCTGCAGATGTGATCTATGACATCACTATCATACCTGCCCTCGTCTCATTACTTCAGCAGTTGTTGTCTCTCAATTCCGAATCTAGTCCTGTCGCCTACATCTCATCCACTGTTCGCGAAGACACACGAGACAGTTTTCTGATTGCTCTAGGTAAGTGTTTTTACAATCAGTTGTTTCCTAGTCAGTATCCAGACACTTTGACATCACAACCAGTCCAACAGTAACGTTGAACACTTCTGTTCTTTTTAATTAGAGCTTTTTGGACTTTTACTTTATGTAGTAAAATTATAAATCTGTTATAAAAGCTTGGAAACAACCATTTTACATTTTTCTATTTATATTCTTTGCATTTTAAGCAGAGATCAATCTGAATTTCACGAAGATAAAATCTGCTAAAAAGAATTATGCTTTAAGTTATCATTGTTTAAGCTAGAATGACCATTAATCCAAAACTGCAGTGTAACCATTTCTGCTAGATGCTTCATTTTATTTTATTTTTTTAGGCAGTGAAGGTCTGACCTATACCATCATGGACCCACCAAAGAATGAGATTTTTCACTACGACAGATCCGTACCCATTGAGATTCTCAAAGTTTGCCTTCAGAAGAAATGAACTCTGAACAGTATTAAATACAGGAGCACTAATCAAATGCCTTGTCTGAAACATAAATTGTGTGTTAAATTTAAATGTGATGTCGGAAACAGAAGTCATTATGTTAACTTTAAATGTGATCTCAGAAACAGAATTTGTAATGTTAACTTAAATGCGATGTCTGAAACAGAATTTGTAATGTTAATTTTAAATGTGGTGTATGTAGCAGAATTTGTGGTTTTAACTTTAAATATGATCTTTAAAACAAAATAAATGAGATTAAGTCTGTTCTCTGAAACACAATATTAATTTAATATTTTAAAAACCCAGATTCATGTTGTTATTGTTTCCTGAGTGACCCTGTGTACAAAAATACAATGTAATTTCTTTTTATTGTATGGTGTTAATTTTCAGAATATCATTTCCAGAATTTGCTAGTTATCTTTCTGCAAATTGAGTCTTCTTCTGCCATATGGCAATTAATTGTATAGTTCATCATCTGTTGTTAGAAAAGTTATTATTATAGATATATACTGCATCCAAGCATGTTATTAGAACTGAAAGTTTATTTATATAAGTAAATATATTCAAATACCACCACTAATATTACAAGGATGATGATGATGACAGTGATGATCCTTATAGGAAGAACGTTTTTTCAGACGTTTAAATACATTTTGACAAATGTATGGATTTTTATCAGTTAAATGTAAGTAATTATTGGAATTTAATTATTTTTGATGTTATGCAGTGTGTAATTCATTCAGTCATGAAGGAGATGTACAGTGTAGATTTTTAAAACACAGAATTTTTTTTCTTTCAGATGTATATGTTTTTGGCCATTTTAATGCTGTTCTAGATTTTTCTGAAGCAATGTCTGAGTGTCTGTGTGATGTCAGATTGTGTATTACTTATTTAATAATATGCATATTTTATTATTTATAACAAGCTGCCAAACTGCCATGAGATTATTTACATTGATGTTGTTATTTTCTATTAATGGCCAAAATTATTCATTTAAAATTTTACAATCTTTTGTCGTTAGATTATTGTTGTGTATAATTAAGAAAAAATATTTAAATGGCATAAATTATTATTTTTTATATTGATGTTTTACTCTCTGAAATTAAAACTTACATAGATCCATAGATGCTTGGTGATTCCCTGACTTGTTTTTTTAAATTAAACAGCTTATGTTATCATGTCTGTGCAACACACTACTCCTGTATATGGTGTGCTCTGACCTGGGTATTTTTGACCAATTCAGTGTTTTGCAAAACAATTCATCTACATAAATTTGGGAGTGTCTGAAATTGTAAATATTATTTAAATAATTGCCCTACTGTATAATTATTAAATCCCATTAAACTTTGATTTGCAAACAAGACCAGACATCATGATTGGTTAAAGAACATGTTTAGCTGGTATCACAGTGACCAATCAGAATGCTGTTTATAATCATATGATGTGTTTTTATTTTAAAAACCTTGCTGCCACAAGCAAAACATATTCTGTGGAGTAGAGAGCAATGTAAAGTGTAATGGTATTGACAGAGCTTTAATGTTTTAAAAAAATAGTTTTTGTTGTTGAACTTTTGTAATGTTGTTTGAGGTGAGTGTTGAAGATAACAAGGTTCAATGTTATCATTTTTATTTTTTCTTGTTACGATTTTTTGAAATATTAATTGATCTGTTGTTTAACTGGTAATTATTAAGTGTATGATGTATCTGATTAAGGTATTTAAATATATAAGATTTTTAATTTGTGTATTTATTTTGAATATATAAATTTTGAAATTATTTTCAATTTTTGTTAAATTAAATTTATAAATAATTTTTTATTTTATAAGCAGACGATACTAATATGTGTTAAATTATTTCAGAACAGAAATATGTTTATGTGCTTGTTCTACATTTTATTTCTGAAATACACAAAGAAGGTATGCTTTATATATTTAAAAAGTTGCTCCTTTAACTTCATCTGATAGAAGAAAACAGCTTTAACCTTTATTTTCCAGACTAGAAGTGGTGTTGTTATTTTCAAGGTTTTGTTATCTAGGATGTTGTTTGTGAATTAACAACTGTTGCTCAAAAAGAGTTGAACAGATATAAAAAAAAAAAAAGTGTTTGCCTGTGGACACATTCCAAAATAAATGCTATAAACAGATGATCTGTTTTAATTTTCTGTTAATCAGAAACAAGGTGGACAGTATATTATGTATTGATGTGATATAATATCAATTCAGCATATTTCAACTTTTTAACAGTAGATACAAATTTTCCTAGTTACTAAATACATTCTCTACTAGTCTAGGATCAGCTTACAGATGCAACGTTACCTGTCAGTATTCTCAATCATAGATGGTTAATTTTCTTTTTGTCATAACATCAGTTTATTACTGTTTGAAATTTATTTTAACACTTAAAATAATTCTTAAATCTCATCATTGCCTAGCCCTGATTTTCATGATCATCCAGATGTTTTTTTCCATTGCATTTGGTAAATGATCACAGATTTAAAAAGAAAAACAAAATATGTAGAAGAATATTATACGTGATATTATGTCACAGTTGTTACCATATTAATTGTAAGACAGGAAATTGCTCTAAGTTTATATCTGAGACCATCTGTGCACAACAATTAATAGATTCAAAAGTATCGTAGCGTCTTTTGTTTTTCATTTTTTTTTTAAATGTCAGTTTTTCATGATACAGAAAAATTATCACTCATTGAAGCATCACTCAGCACTTAGCTCTGAAAAGAACCCATTTAAAATGTTCAAATTTTTATATCAATCTTTCTATTTGTAAATTGTAAATTGATATATACTAGTTGCAGACCACTGTCAGCAATGGTACAGAAACAACAAGACAACCAGTGATCATAAAACTGTGTTTATTCTGCTGGTGATAACAATAATCTGGTATCTAAACTGTGATATTTCAAAAATTGAGATGAAACTATGTAATAATTATTATGCCTGGGACATTCCATGCGAACACAATAATCTTGATAAAAACGGTTTAAAATAAAAAATAAAATCACATTTCTGTTTTACATAAATAAAAACTGAAAACGTGTAACTTAATACCTTCTCATTTTTTATTTTTTTTTATATGCGAGTCATAATTTTGAGATTACGATGAAATGTTTCACGACAAAACATTTTGCTGATTTTATTATGTTCCCCAGTATACAGAAATAAATGTTCTGAATGCTTGCATACTCATGAACATAAGAAAATCATAGAGCTGACTATCAGCAGATTACAATAAAGTATCGAGGATATCTTACTGATTTTATAATGTTCACAAGTATACTCAAGAAACAGAATGAACAATGTGTGTATACTCGTGAACATGAGAAAATCAAATAGCTGACTAATACTATCAGCAGTCTCTCACCAATACAATGGGCAGACAATTCTCATGGACCGACTGTTAAAAAGATAAATCTAGTTTCTAAAGGGAGGTAATTCAAATATTGTAATTCATAAAGGGAGATAATGTCAGTCTAACTTTTTCTAGGGGAGATGTAATAATAATAATGGGCAGTGACAAGCAGAAAAATAATAATATTTGTGGTAAAATATACTTACACTTAATATTGCAATTAACAATGATGAAGTTAACGTATACAAAGAAATTATAAAAACCAGAAAAAATCATTATTGCATTAAATTCCTACAAAAGAAAAATATTTTTTGGCCACAATCTTTCTTCAATTTCAAAATACATTTAATCCTTGCTTAGCGAACTCACAAAATGTCTCAGAGAACAGTGTTAAAAAAGAAATATCTGAACATTTAATAACTTCATATCAACATACATGCAGTTACTATAAAACATTGAGGCCAAAATGTCTCAGTGTATACAAACGAGACATTTTAGTCTTTCTGTTATTAAATCACTGAAACCAGTTGCCTAACAAAAATTGCAGTCACTGTTGCACAGCAATATTTTCATGCCAGAAAATGTTATTTTATTTATTTATTATTTAATTTTTTACATGAAACTGAACAAAATTTTCAAGTATCACCACCATCATCATAACTTTTATTATTAAAATGTCTTCGAAGAAATGGCAACTGCTTGAGAAAAACATTATCTTTTGATGAACTATTAACAAAATTTTCTGATACAAAAGAATCAATCATGCATATTTTCAACAGCTTTTTGTTTGTTGCTTAAGAAATATATAAAAGCAAAGTATAAAAAAAAAAAAAAAAAAATTTCCCTAAAAAATGTAAACATGTGTATAATGGATAAATAAATAAATAAAAAGAACATTGACCCTCTCCAATCCCTAAGAGAAATAGAAAAAAACAGAAAAAGAAACAGCCATCATAAACCATTTATCTTTAGAATGAATGCAGAGTGTGTTCTGAATGAAAAACACTTCATGATAGCTTCAACTAGCACAAAGCCATTTTTACACAGCTTATGTATATAAAAAACAAACCATCTGCAACAAGTGCTCAACACCATTAACAGATATGTGTTAATAAAGCCCTGCTAATAAAATATCAATATATGATTTCTGTTTACATTTTCATAAAAGAATGAATTAGTGAAAAGAAAAAATGGCTTGAAGCAACTGATAAAAGAACAGTGAGATTTCTAAAATGTAAAAGCATTAAATCTTACTTCTGATAAAAAGAGTTCATTCTTTTAATGATTTTTTTCAAAACTGTTTTTTAATTTCAAAGATGCATATCATTAATAAAAACAGATTACAAATAAAGAAATAAAAAAATAATTAAAATATTTTATTTATTATTATTTTGTTGTTGCTGTTGAAAAAAAATTAATAATAATAATAGTAATACAGCTATGAATGAGAGAAGTATCAAATACTGATATGCAAACACACACATTTATCAGACCCTGTTTTCACAGTTTGTGACAATGCCTGAGTATTAAGTGTACATAAATCATACATCTATCAGTGACAATGAAGAAACATAAATCTCATTCTGCATCTTTAAATAAAAATAACACCTAGTAAAAGATGATTTTTCCATTTATCAGGCTTTTCAAAAATATTTATTTTGATTAGGATATGTAGCAAGGTTGTTCAGGCCATGCCATTTAAAAATCTGGTTTTCAGGCTGGCCAATATTTGATTGACAGTTGTTTCAAAAACTAATGCAGTTTGAGGTATGGCTGTTGAGTGATTTTCACTGGATAATGGTTACTGAATAATAACTATTAAATATTAATTCACATTTTCTGCACAGCAACAGTATATATCTTTTCTACAAGCGAAATAAAATTCCAGCAACTGTATGAAAGAAAACTGCACTGAAAATAAGGGAATTGAAATGTATTTGAAAACAAAGTATGAAATGATACAAAGCCACTTAACATGAAACAGAAATAAAAATATTTAAAATTAAAATTTTAAAACAAAAACATGCAAAGTCCAAATAGCAAGGAATGTAAAGTATCTCAAAAACAAGTTTAAAAAATACTCTAAAAACAGAAGAAAAAAATAACTATACAAAATAAAAACATTCTAAAAAATAACAAAAATATTTATAAAAACATGTTGTGAACCCCTGAAGTAAAGTGACTGTGTAACAACAAAACATCTCTATCAGTCTGTCTCAGGATTTATCTCAAGTAACGTATCACTTCCAAAGATTTTGAAGAAAATGTTACCAAATACTGTAGCTGGACAAAATGATGAAACTTCAGTGCTAGTTTTTATTACCAGTAACAATACTACTTCAGTGCCGGTTTATTATTAGTAACAAGACTACTACAGATACAACTACTTCAGTGCTAGTTTTTATTACAAGTAACAATAATACCTCAGATACAATATTACTTCATTGCCAGTTTTTGAGTTTATTACAGATGGCAGCAATAGTAAACACAACAAAGCTGCATTGTACAATGGTTCTGTATGATATTTCTTTTTTTATTATTATTATTATTTTTTTTTTTTATTTTTTTTTTTTTTTTGCCAACATATTAGGAGACAACAAACTTCCATGTATATATAAAAATAAATAAAAATTATATAACAGAAACATACAAACAGCTGGATAACATCTGTGGATCAGGAACTTACATTTTGTAGGCTGGCATTACGTTCTACATGTTATACAGTTTTAACCAAGTGTGAAGATAGTAATGTTATTTTTGTGATTTGTCTTAACTTAATTACACACACAGTTCACTGATGTCTTATCAAAAATGCCTGGATTTGTACATGTTTTCCATTTTGGAAGTATGTGGATCTGGAAATACAAGGAAATAGTTGTAGAAGAAATTTAAACAGAAAACCCAGTCTTATTTGAAAGCACAACTTTTACTCCCCACTCACACAGGTTTTTATGGAATATTATAAATAATTATACATGTGATATAAAGTGTATAAACTATCTAAGTTTACAAAACAAAACTATATCACCATATCAACTGCTGAAACAGAATTCAGAATTTCAGAATTTTAATAAGGGGTCCTCAAATTGTAATTTATTGTGTGACTACAAGTTTTATTTGTCCAACCCATAAATCACAGCTATGGACAAGGATGTATCTGTTAATAAATCACAGACTCTACAACAGAACATTTACTGCTATTTTAATGCAGACATGTGACTCTAACTAGTTACATTCCAAACCACAGTTACTTCAAGAGTTCACACTTTATGTAAAACATAGTAAAAAAAAAAAGTATGCAGTAACAAATGGTTCATACTTAACAGGTTCTACAAGAGAAACAAAAACTAATACTCTATGTTGAATGGACATCAGTAGAAAATATTTAATTTCTGACATTTGTGTTGGGGTAAACATAAAACAAATTCTCTACCTGCTGAGTTGAATGTGTTTTTTGTCTTTGATAAGCAGGTGAATTTATACTTGAGATCAAAGTTATCATGCACACAAATGGAATGCCTAAATGATAATCTCGAAACTTCAGGGTTACAAAATATGAAAATAATATCAAGGTATTTTAAAGAAATACTAGTTTCATCACAAAAAAAAAAAAATAAAACTGATAAAACATCCCATATCCAAAAGAAAATATCAGTAATAATAATAATAAAATTAACATATTAATAATAATACAACATTAATAATAACAATATTATTATTATTATTATTATTATTTATTAATTAATACTATTTTATTATTGTTGAATCCAGTTATGCCAATCATTAAAGTATTAATACTATTATCAAGGACTTGATCAGAAATAAGTGTAAAATGTATTATCTTCACTTGATAAACATATCTATACAAGTATTAATTAAAACTCTTCTTAATGAACAATCAGACATATTTGATATTCTCAAAATATTTTATGCAATAAGAAATATTTTATGTAGTAGCAGTAGTAACTGTAACAATAATAATGGTAGTAGTAAAACTGAGATATTATCTACTTATTTAAAACATTTGGAATTTTAGAATTTAATTTCTTGACAGAAATATGTGTGTGTGTGTGTTTGTGTGTGTCTTTTGTTCTGTTGTTTGTTTTTTATCTTCCATTATCAAGGGTTTTCATAAAATGAGGAAAAGAGAGAGGATATACTGACCAAATAGTTAAACAAAATAACACTAAATTACAGAGTAGTCTGTTATTGTTAAAAACATCAAGCTGTGCTTGCACATTATGGCTGTATTAAGCACTGTTTATGAAAAAAACATTGTTAATAACATATATCTTATCATAAACAAAAAAATAGCTCTAACTACAAACAAGATTAAATAAGATTTAAAATAATAATAATAATTGGGAAAAAAATAACAAAGAAATGAATCCTTTAAATTCTTGCTTTCAAAGCTCTGGATTAATGATTCTATCAGCATATTCAGTTACAGATTTGTCTGTAAAATTGTTTATTATAAACCCAACTAGACAAACTAAGAAAACTAAACACTTCTTTTTATATAAGAAACTTTACATGTATTATAAACTATGAATACATATGTATGTATCTATGTATACATGTGTATGTGTGGGGTGTGTGTGTGTGTATTTATATATATATGTATGCATATATATATATATATATATATAAACACACACACACACATATATATAGATATAGATATACACACAGATATGTATATAGATACACACACGTATATGTGTGTATGTATATAATGGTTATAATGAGTGTTTATATTAAGATATGTATATAAAATTGATTAATAGTGTCCTATGGACATTTTGATGACTAAATTAAAATGTAGGAGTATTTTGGTTGCAAAGATTGACCTCTTGTTTTGATTATATACTAGTAAATGCTAAACATCATTTTTCACTCTAATTTTAATCTGAAACAAAATCATACCTGTGACTTTAACAGCAAATAAAATAACACACATTACAAAACACGAGTTTCAAAAACACTGTAAAATGTACAAAAATAAATTCATAAATGTGAAAGACTAGTTTATCAAAATGTGAACATATCTATAAATATTCATCAGCTATAAATATTAATTAGATAATAAAAATAAAAAAAAAAGACCAAGAATTACATAATACCATCATGTATTTGTAAACACATCTTTAAATGGCCATGGACTTTGACAGTTTAATGTAAAATTACTTGTAGTGTCTTGTAAAGTTCACAAATTATATATTAATAATGTTAGTATCTGATCTAAATATATCCAGATATTTTATTCAATACACTTAAATATAATTATGCATATTGTAATATATATATATATATTTATATATATAAAACCAAGAAGGGATCGTGTTCTTGTGTGGGGTGGGGATTTGCGCATGTTGCATATTTATACATGTAGGTATGTTTGCATGTTCATGCAAGTAGGAAGGTAAGCAGGTTTATATGTAAAATATAGATGTGTCTGTATGTATGTGTGTGTATGTGTGTAGATGTAGAGGTAGGCAGATAGGCTGACAGAAATTTGTATCTGTATAAGAATGAAGTAGAATGGAGGTAGGTAATTACATTGGTAAGTGTGAGTAAGTTAGGGTGTCTGTCTGTCTGTATGTATGTATTCATGTAAAGATGCTGGTATACAGATGACAAGGTAAATTCTAATTAATATAAAAATTAGAATATTTATCAGAATCCCCATAAGTAAATGTTAGAAATATAATAAAATAGACCCTCCCACAAAAAAATAAAAGTCTAAATTTGATAAAAATCGAACATCAATTCTTTAAACAATAAACATGCATATATAATATCATAAATAATCAAAATAATTTTACATTAATTTTTTAATTATCTTTCTTTTTTCTTTTCTTTTTTAAGTTAAGAACAGTGATATGAAATATTTGTAAAATACTTTTAACTTTCAAATCAGAAATTTTCTAAATACAAAAACAAAATGTTTGTTTTTAAAACACTTCTGTTATTTTGCGGAATCTGACTTTGTTTTCTCGTGCAATCAGAAGTGCTTGCATCCCATTTGTAAACTTGCTCATGCTAAGATTCTACGTTGCTATGTAACAATAACAATTGAAAATAAATAAAAAATGAAAAATGAAAAAAGAAAAGGCTGAGATCCAGACAAACATTTTCGCATATTAATGTCCAGAACAAAATATCACATGTAATTTGCAACACAGTATACTCTGGTGATATCAGCGTGTACCTGTGTTGGTGCAAACATACAGTTCATACTTTTCCTGTACTTCCCAGATATTCTATTAAATAACAACCTTTGCAAATAACAAAGAATGATAACAACACATTCAGTAAAAACTCATGATGTTCACATTTTCCTTCTCTTTTCTAAATTTATCATGTCAGCCTTAACACTTTTTCTCTACTTATAAAATCTCTGCTTTACATAGACATGAACATTTGCAAATAATAAAGTATGACAATATGGATACTGTTGTATCCTTTTTTTCATCTTTTTTTTTTTTATAAATCTTTGTCTTAAACATACATCAATTTTTTCTGATAATAAAGGATGGCAGTCTGTGAAGATTCATAATGGGTGACATTTTTGTTTTTTAATTTATGTATTTTTTTCCTTAGATACCAAACTTTGTTCATAATAAAGTATGACAGCAACAGTGTGTAAAAATTCAAAATTGTCAATTTTCTTTTTTTGGGGGGATGATTTGTGATGTCAGGCCTTTATAAATATATATATATATATATACATGTGCCAGTGTCTGCATGGTCTTGTTTCATTATATTCAACACTTTATTATTAACAAAGGTTGAGTAATAAGGAAATAAAAACTCATTGAACAATCACATGGAAGCATAGTAAATGTATTGTGAATGTTAGCACCATCACAGGTACAATAAAAAAAGTTAACAATCTAAGCATATTACAGTAACATTATTATCATCTTTGTTAAAGTTAGTGCCCATTTTCTCAACCTTCTCTGCTTACTTTAGATTTATAGAGGGTTTTTTCACTCTTGTCGCAGCCTATTTCAGACTTCACAGCATTTTATAGACTTCTCACAGCTTATTTTAAATCTTCACAGCTTTACTTGAAATGTTTCAGCCTATTTCAGACTTTTAACAGAATATTGTAGACTTCTGCAGCTTTTTTTCTAAATTTCAAATTTCACAGCCTCATTCTGACTTGTCACATTATATTACAGATTTCTGAAACTTATTTTAGCTGTTTTCAGCTTAATTTCAAACATGTCACAGCTTACTTCAGATATTTACAGACGTGTTACAGCTGACAATGATGTAGTTATCCACAACTGTAAATCATTATTTGTAAAGAATGGACAACTCTGCTTTGATCCTTTCCACTCAAGTAAACTCTGACAAAGTTTAAACTTGAACCCCACAAAAGTCTCCAAATAGCACTGAATTAATTTCCTCCACAATTTGCAGAGCACTAGCACTTTGAGTTCTAGGTGTGGTGCTGAGTATTTGAGTAAGTAAAAAACAAAAAAAAACAACAACATGAGGCTGCAACATTAACTAAACAATTTTTTAAATTTGTGTTCAACAACTCTTTTTTTTTTTTTTTTTTTTTTTTTTTTTTTTTTTTTTTTTTTTTGCATGTGCCTATGACAGTTTATATATATTTACATTTAATCCAGGCCAAACTAAAGAATTCATTTCTGTTTTGTATTATAGCGTCTCATACTCTCTCCACTTTTCCACTACATTATCCAAAGATTTGTTTTGTGAATTGCCTTTGAGTTTGGATTAGAATCTGCGAGTGTGTTTACTCGGGCCCATCCCAGGGAGCCACAATGTTAGTCTTTGTGGGAACAGTCAGAGCCAAGCAGGTCGGTGCATCTCCTTTAGAAGTCTCGCCAAAGTTTACAGAAAGGTGCCTGGGAACTTCGAGTTGCTTGCTCTTGCGCGGACTTTCTGCTTTTGACTTCCGATTCATCAGCGGAGATGAAGACTCACTAGAAATATACCTAAAATAATTAGCAGACGTGACAAGAAAACAACAGTAAAGAAAATAAACGACAAAAATAAAGAAAGAATGACAGAAAACAAGAATAGAAATTACAGCATAAAAACCAAAAACTGGATAATGTCAAAAAAAAAAAAAAAGAAAAGAACATTTTTTCTTTTTTACTTTTTGTATTATTTTTTTTTTCTTTTAAAAAATACAATAAATAAAACCTAGAAAAATGGCAGAAAATAAAGGGAAAGGAAAAAACGAAGAATAAAGAACAAAATAATAAAAATGAAATGAAGGAAAAAGAAACGTGAAAAGATCAACAACTACAAGACAAAAGTTTCACTGATGAGATAAATGCTTGTAAACATGGGAAAACAAAGTAAACATCTGTTGTTGTAGTGCAAGAAGAACATCCTAAAAGTTTATTGTACATGTTGACAAAAACCCAACTGTTGATTTTAAACATTTTTATATACCTAAAAAGAAATATCTACATGACTTCCAGTAACTAATTAGATTCTGAAACAAAGCTGCATGAAAAAACCCAGCTTTTTATTTGATATCAGTAACAGAACTCATCCTCACACTCTGCATTACATCCTCGAAGTACATTCTCTCACCTGTAATCTATGTTAATAAATACAAGTTTAAATATGTTCAATATCCAACCTGTACACAAGATGTGATAAGAAAGATTTAAAAAAAAAAAACAAGAAGCTATGAAATGATCAGTATGTTTTGTTTTAAATTTTAATATAAATATATATATCTGTATGTATAAACTGAGAAAGTCTAAACACTTCTAAATCGTACAATCTAAATCTTGATAAAATAAGTTGGGGTTTAACAGACTAGGGTTTTGTCGTGGATATTTTGTGCGGTGATTCTTACTTAACATATTTTGTTCCAACTAACAGATCCTTATGTGAATGACATAGCTGCAGAAATCATCCAACCAACATCAATATAGCACACAAAAAACAAAATACAACAACACAGTGTTTACTGAAGATAAGCATAATACAAGTGATACAAACAGAATGATTAACATTTAACATGAAAACAACACAGACATAAGAAGTGGAGATAAATAGGTGCAAAGAAGTAAAAAAGAAAACGTCTGACAGATGTTTATACTGAACAGACAGAAAGACAGGTAGAGCTTTGAAAAGGTAAGGTTAAATGGGACACAGAATAGCTTGATTAACTTATATTAAACAATAAACAAATAAACAAATGAGTTAACGAATAGATATTCACCAGCTCAACAAGACAGGTTGAGTAGTTACTCAGAAAGTGAATATTACCAGTTCAACAAGAGAGTGGGGGTTGAGTAGGTTACACAGAAAGATATTACCTGATCAACAAGACAGGGGTTGGGTAGGTTACACAGAAAGATAATACCTGATCAACAAGACAGGGGTTGGTAGGTTACACAGAAAGATAATATTACCTGATCAACAAGACAGGGGTTGGGTAGGTTACACAGAAAGATAATATTACCTGATCAACAAGACAGGGGTTGGGTAGGTTACACAGAAAGATATTACCTGATCAACAAGACAGGGGTTGAGTAGGTTACACAGAAAGATAATATTACCTGATCAACAAGACAGGGGTTGGGTAGGTTACACAGAAAGATAATATTACCTGATCAACAAGACAGGGGTTGGGTAGGTTACACAGAAAGATAATATTACCTGATCAACAAGACAGGGGTTGGGAGGTTACACAGAAAGATATTATTACCTGATCAACAAGACAGGGGTTGAGTAGGTTACACAGAAAGATAATATTACCTGATCAACAAGACAGGGGTTGGGTAGGTTACACAGAAAGATATTACCTGATCAACAAGACAGGGGTTGGGTAGGTTACACAGAAAGATATTACCTGATCAACAAGACAGGGATTGGGTAGGTTACACAGAAAGATATTATTACCTGATCAACAAGACAGGGGTTGGGTAGGTTACACAGAAAGATATTACCTGATCAACAAGACAGGGATTGGGTAGGTTACACAGAAAGATATTATTACCTGATCAACAAGACAGGGGTTGGGTAGGTTACACAGAAAGATATTACCTGATCAACAAGACAGGGGTTGGGTAGGTTACACAGAAAGATAATATTACCTGATCAACAAGACAGGGGTTGGGTAGGTTACACAGAAAGATATTACCTGATCAACAAGACAGGGGTTGGGTAGGTTACACAGAAAGATATTACCTGATCAACAAGACAGGGGTTGAGTAGGCTACACAGAAAGATATTATCTGATCAACAAGACAGGGATTGGGTAGGTTACACAGAAAAAGAATATTACCAGATCAACTAACTATGGTTTTGGTATGTTACATAAAACAAGAATATTACCATCTCAACAACATGGAGGATGGGGTCAGTACAGAGAAGACCTGAATTTTTGTGATTGCAAACAAAGAAGTGGGTTGGGGTGAAGAACAGTGCTAAGGAAAGGCTGTGCAAGAACAGAGACTGAGGAAGACATGATGGTTACCAATGGTTACACTCACCAGCGAGTTAAACTAGAATCCGAGGAATTCTGTTCTTTTCTAAAACAAATAAAGTAAAAGAAAAATATATTTATGAACAACACTTCAAATATTGATTTAGCCTTGTTGTCAGTCTGATTTAACAGTGCGGAAAGCTTTAACAATGTCTTCACAATTATGGTATTGAAGATCACTACTTTGGATATTGAAATAGATTTTTTTTTTTTTTTTTTACTTAATAGAGATAGCTTTAGACTAATTTAAATCTCTCCTGTTAGAGTAAAATCATAGTTTTGTAATAATAATATTTATGACAGATTACCTGAATCTGGATGAAAAATAAAACAAATAAAATACTGTTTGTTTGAACATGGCAAGCCAATTAATACAGGTCTATCTATGATGTTCTTATCTTTGCTTTTTGAAAGACCCACACCTTAAATAACATGATACTGAGCATGTTCATCTTACCACAAGCAAATATTATTGTTAACACAAACCCTTAACACATAGCAGCATTACATTAAAGTGTAATTTTGATTAGAAACAGCCTTAATGATTTTATATTCTTCAAACTAGTAATAAAGAATGACAATAACATAACAATACTGTGATGATTTGAAGATAATTCTGTTTTTGTTTTTTGTTTTAAACAAACCATTTTGTATACAGAAATATATAAAAGAACATCCTAAATAACAAAAAGGATATCTGACATTTCAAATTATTATAGATTATAAAAATAAATACATAAATAAATAAATAAGTGGAAAACAAAATAAACAAATAAACAAGTAAATAAATAAACATACAAATAAATAACTATATATAAAAAGAGGACAAATGACTGCACAAATACATCTTGTTATTTTAATGTCAAACTTTATTGTTAGCAAAGGTTGTGAAAAAGTATAACAACAAAAATCCACCAAAAAAACTCAACTGTTAAAAATACAGAATATTTATTTAAACTATCTAATCCTACCACTAGTATTAAAAAAAAACATTTTTAAATTTGTAAAACGTGTTGGCCACTCACCTCATGATAACTTTGTCATCAAGATCTTTGAGGTTGCCGGTGCTGTAGGAGTGGTGTGTCACTGCTGCAGCATTGTCCACGGAGTCCCCACCACTACTTCGCCTGTTGGGCTGAGGACTAGGGGTCAGGTTTTTCTTTCTACTTGAGCCAAAGTTGAAGAATCTGGTAAAGTAATGTTTTAAAATTCAGTTCAAAATCAAAATACAAGCAGAAAGTCTAAATCAGTGGTTACCTGTGATGTTGATGTTTATAAACCTTTGGGGGTAGAGGGTATTACTGAGGGGGTGATAAAGATAATTGATTTACAGTTTCTCAAGTTATTTAATGTGTGTGAACTGTAAAACAAACCTATCTTCAGTCTTGTGTAATGGCTGGAAAGATGAGTACTTAAAAACAATTTAAAAAAAGAAGAATAACAAGAACAAATGATAGATAGATATTAATTAATTTGACTCCCTAACAGGAACAACATGCCAGAGATGTGAGATGAAATTAATTCACAGTTAAAAGTGTCAGCTTTTCATTACGATTTAACCCTTTGTGTGTGAAATATGACAATGATTTACTCTCAAACAAAGAGAATTCACTACTTCACTGACTAATGTTATTTTATCTATGAACTCCTCAGATTTGTTTCTGTGTTAATGTAAGGCTCAGTACATTACAACTGCCCAAAACAGAGTATCAGTTTGCATTCAACAACAAACAAAAAATAACTTTATCCAAAATGTCTTAAATGAATTTCATATTTATTTAACAGTTACATAACACTAAGCATGCCATACGAACCCTCTAAATGAAAATGTGGTATACATAATATCTGACTATACGATTACACTTCTGTATAACTGTTCTTTAGAAAATTTTGTGTAATCTGATGTTAATAGACACAATACCTGAATATACAATAGTAACTACATGAACATTCTTTATGCCATATTTAGAAGATCTCGTATAATCTGATGTTAACAAATATATCATAATACTGCTATACAAATGCTTCTGTGCCATATTTATATCTCATAAAATCTGTTGTTAATAAGTATGTCACATACAAAAACAGTACATCTCAAAATACAAAATAGTTTTTATATTTCAGCAATGAATCAATAAGAAAGTTCAATAAACATCTATGTACAGCAACACTGAGATAAAAACCTCTTTACAGCAGTAATGTTTACCACACACTGCTGATTCACTTATGGCTGTGTGAGTTAATAAACTAGTTTAATTAGTATTATCTGAGAGAAAAAAATCACAAAGTACTTTGACATTATCTAAATAAATATATATCTGTTTAATGATAAATGGACTGATTTTGACAGTTATTTTGATTTTTTTGACTATGTAAGAATTTTTATTTTTTATTTAACTAAACGAAAACATATTTTAATGACAGTTACACTGTGTCGAATTTTTGTTTAAAGACAACTGCACATATTTAAATATTAAGTGTTATCAGGTACAAAAAAAGTATATACGTATTTTTAATTAATATTTATTTAACAACATGTCAACATATTTCTGTCTGTCTGTCTATCTATATATCCATCCATCCATTCATCTGCTGTCTGTCTGTCTGACCCCCCCCAAATATATATATATATAAATAAATAAAACAATTGATGTTTTTGTCTGTGTGTCTGTGTGTCTGTATGTGTGATTTAACAGTGCTGAGAGTCATTCCAAGAGTCACACTTGTTAATCACCAGCCTGGAATCTTTCACATTCACTTTCTGAATACAAAACCAAACACCACAGTGAGTGACCAAGACAGCAAAGAGTCTGTAAACTAAACAGGATTGAACCTACAACACCCCAGGCAAAAAGCTGTTTATCTAGATAATGTTTTAACTGTTTTGATCTAACACCCATTTTGTTGTGGTTTACATTGTTTGACGTGGAAGTTTTTAATGTATTACACAACCTCCACACCAAGGGCAGACTCACAATGAGCTGTTTGCACAAACCCAGCTAACTGTGTAATTTGCTTACACAAGTGAGAGAAGTGTTAGTGAGGCTATTAGTGAAGACAAAAACAATCATTTATTCCATTACACTTTAACCCTTTGTCTGTCAACAATCACTCTTATTGGTTCAGTAAGTTTTTGAAGATAGAAAAACAATAATTAATTCCTTCTGGTGATTTCTTCCATTACCATTTAACACTTTAATTATCAAGAACACAAAAACTGAAGTCACTATTTTTCAGCAACCCTTTGAAGAACAATAATTATTTTCATTACAATTTAACCCTTTATCTGTCAAAAATCCCAGTATTGACATCATTGATGTGCAGGCAGAGTCTGAGAGAACAATTATGTTTTTCATAAAAAAAACAAAATAACATTTGTCCTTTCTTTTCTTTTTTACAAATTGTCATTTTTTTTTTTTTTTTTTCAGTTTAATCTTTTTCTGTCAGTAAATTAATTATTTCTGTCACTTGTTTTCAACAAATCTTTGAAGTGAGAAAATAATTAAACTTTTCGCATAAAGTTTACTATTGATCTTTGAAGTCACAAACATTAATTCCCTTAATAATGCTTTACATGGCAATAATCTTAATATTTCAGTCATTTTTACAATCACATTTTAGTAGTACATGTTGTAGTACACAAGCATTATAATAATTTAACACTTTATTTTATTAAATTACCAGATTTATTTTCCAAGAATCCTAGAAAAGGATATATATATATATATATATATATATATATATATATATATATATACATATACAAAATAATGGCACAAAAAGTGTTAACAAAGCTAAGTCCAAAATGTCTTCAATCCAACCCTTTATTAGATTGTATAATTTAAAAAAATAAAAATAAAAAAATAATAAAAAGTTGGCAGTATGGGAAATGGTTGTGGGTGAAATCAAAGGGTTAACTCAGATGAGGTATATACACATTGCATTGATAAACGATATATTCACCAGCCAGTCAATGTTTGTAATAAAATAGCAAATAATATTACGTGTTTGCCCATTCCTGAATCAATGAAGAATATGTTTTCCTAACAAATATTCTCACTAATATTTGAACATTATGAAAAAAACTTATAAATCCATTTCAACAAATATTATGAGTCAAGATAGAGCAGTTAGATGATACCTATGTAAATCTGCTAAAACAAAATGATAAATCTATACAAACAAACCCACTTGACAACTCTCTCTCTCTCTCTCTCTCTCTCTCTCTCTCTCTCTCTCTCTCTCTCTCTCTCTCTCTCTCTCATCTGTGTCTGTCGCTTTCATACATCTCTCAGACTATATCATTTAAAAAAAATATATTAACTACTAATTATGCTATTTTATTTGACATTAATCTTTTCATTTTGTAAGAAAAAATACTGTGATCATTATTAAGGAGACATGCAGTGTTTAATATCATTAAAAAAAAGAGTTTTTTGTTAAATTCATATTCTTTGGTTTATGACTTTTGATAACTGCTTGTTCTGTCATGAATAAATGTCATATACACAATAAAATACATTTTATTTCCTTTGATTACATTCAAAAGTGATGCAAGCTCTATTTTTGTATTTTTATCAGCCAGTAAAGGAAGCCACACTATGCGAAAACTAAGTCAGTATTGAATAAGCAACAATGATTGGCTAAAATGTGTCATGTGACTTCAAACCCATATTATTTTGCTTAATTTGATCTGCTGTTTGGCAAAGGTCTGACACACAGAAAAGATGCATTTTAACAATTTAACCTGCAAAAATTTGAGTGCATCTGACCTATCAGTTATGGAAATCCAGACTCTGAGCTGAAACTGAAACCAAGCAAATCTGGGTCCCACTGACGGTTTCATATACATTTTTAAAAGTTTTGTAACACTGTTCTAATGTACAACTGACACTGTGTTAAAATTCCAGCCAAGTCTGATAAGAGTTTAAAAACACAGATTCCACCACTG
>CM022679.1:2817770-2863211 GCA_012295275.1 Chrysomallon squamiferum
AAACAGTTATCACCAGATAAATCTTAATATCTGGTAAAAATCCAGAAACAGTAATTTTAATATGGACGCAAAACAAAAAGTATTGCTGTCATGTCAGGCGATCATTCAGTTCCGTTTGATTTTCAGCTCGCATTTCAACTACGGTGTCTGTTTCTTTGCACGTCTCAGGTTTGAAAAAAACCAATTCGTTTTAACAGATCTGTTTTTCTTTATCCTGATGAGGCGTGCTGTGGTTCATAGAAGAAAAAAAGATAATTAATTACTGACATATACATAGATCAGAGAGAGAGAGAGAGAGAAGAGAGAGAGAGAGAGAGAGAAGAGAAGAGAGAAGAAGAAAGAAAGAGAGAGAGAGAGAAGAAACAAATAAACAAAGAAAAAAGAAAAACAAAAAAAAAAAAGGAAAAAAGCGTATTAAACAAAAGAGACTGTCTGACAAACAAAATTATGTATGAGGAACAGAGAAACAGTTCTTCTGAAAAAATGTTTAAATCAGAGTAACAAAGCAATGCAGGGAAGAAATAAAACTCCGACACTTGGTGACCTTTTAACACCCGCCATCATGAAAACTCTCCACACCTAACAACACTCACTGTTTTATCCCGATAAAAATGAAAGATTATACCCTTTTCTTAAATCACAGAAGTTTCAAATGACAGACATCTTCGTCTTGTTTCAGTTCTAAGGTGGTCACTGGTAAGACAAAGCGAGCGCGCCGGGTTTTGTCGCTTCAAGCTGTTTTTGACGAGCAAGCGACACGACGTCTTTGTCTTATCTGGTCACATGAACTGGTTAATGCAACGACCGTGAATTATTATCAGACAAACTAATACGAAGATCAGTTTTCTTCTGATCCGTGGGAAGGTTTATACAGAACATCTCTTACAGCTAACTGACATAACATGTGTACATTGGTGACAGTACTTTTTGTTTTAGAAAAAACATCATAGCAGATGTTCACGCACATACACTCACACATATACATTTGTATTATAATTTTATATATATATATATATATACACAAACACATATTGCGCTAGACAAAAAGATAAAGATGAATAAAATGTAATAAAATAATTAATAATAACAATAATAAAGTAAAATAAAATAACTTAATACCTTATTAAATTCTTCGTATCAGACGTATAACATAAATAATCATGTTTCTTATTCGTTTAGTAAATAAATAATAAATAAATAAATGAATAATTGAATAAATAAGTAAATAAATAAATGGCTGAAAGTCTTCATTAAACATTTTAACTGTAACGTGATGAATTATCAAGAAGGAACTGTTACTGCCACTAAGATGTCGATTCTGAATACAGGATCATTTATCTAGAATCTCCTTAGACAGGAGTGTACGAATGAATGGTAATGGTAGTAATAATAGTTGTTGTTGTTGTTATAACAGAAGTAGTAGTGGAAGTAACCATAGCAGTAATAGAAGTAGTAATAATAGTAGTAGCAGTAGTAGTAGTAGCAGCAGTAGCAATAGTACTAGTAATGATAATAGTAATAGTAACTGAAGTAGTAGTTTTAGTAGTTGAAATAATAGTAACGGTGATTTTTTTCTTGAACTTTTAAACAGCATCCTTTATAATGTTAAAACACCATCACTTTTGTTAATAAAACACAACACAGTTTGACAAGACACGTCAGAACAGGATATAGCAAAATGACTTTTTTCTTTTCTTCGCATTCAGTGCAAACCTGATTTTTACAATCCACGATTTAATGGCATAAATAACTGCGCAAACGTATTAGCCATAATGAGTGGTAAACACGAAACGGGAGATCTTGCGAAAAGCCGCTATTGCTTCGCTCTTCCCCGTAAAGCGTGAAACGAGTGTTTCCAATGCAAAGCAGAGTCAATTATTAGCGACTGGCAGAATTGTGTCGTCGCTGGCGATATCCGAGAGATGAAAAGCGACGTGAATATTCTTCTGATTTTCAGACAAACAAATAAGAAAGATAAGAAAAGCCGGACGCAGTCGGTGGATGTAGGTCTTTACGACAGGACAGGTGCGGATCCTAGGGTGAAAAGAGTTTAGTGAAAAGAGTTTAGAACTCAGACTGGGCCGGTGATGGGTATGGTTTGTTACATCAGTCCGCCTCTCGGAGGACTCATTGAGTTATTTCTCACTGCAGCCAATGTTCAACAGCTGATTAAGAAAGACCGTGGTATGTGCTACCCTGTCTGTGGGTTTACTGTTGCTAACTGAGACAGGGGATTTCCCCTCTCCTTATCTGTATTCGTAAATAAAATGTATTGAATTAAACAAAACAAGTGCCAATATTTAAGTTTATTTTGCTGTTTGATCCTGTTTTCACACATCCTTATAAAACATAACGAGTCTGTATTGTCCATAGTGATCGGCACCGGTAAATATTGTTGGATCCGCCCCCAAATAAGGATAAGACTTGTGGATTAGTGTACTTTAGAAAGCTGTTACAAGACTTAACGCACTTTAACAGGAATCTGCTCATTAAAACAAACCAGTTGTTTCTCTTTGGCACTTAACTAAAATAAAAACCGACTGAAAATTCTCTTCCAGCGGTTCTGTAAAGCTGCTAATTTGAAGGACATAAACAAATCTTATAAGTCTTAGTACCCACTGATATCAGCAAAAAAATATATAAAATAAAATAAAATAAATCAGGTTTGATCCTTTGTTTACCGGAACAAGTTGAAACTGAGTTAGAATTATTTCCTCTTGTTTGTTTTGCCTGTAATGGAAAGCAGGACAGACAAACGTAAACTGTTGACTACTTTGTAAAATATCAACAAATCATGCAAACAGCTGGGGACCAGTGAGAGTCAAAACTACGTCATCAGAATGTGTGTTGTTCCAGTGCCACATCAAGAAAGGATGTATTTTTTCAGTGTTAATCTGTCTGAAAATCTACAGCGTCTGAAGGTCTACAACGTCTGAAGATATATAATATCTTTAGATTTACAGTGCCTGTACGTTTACAACGTCTGGATATCTAAACTATCTAAAGATATACAGTGACTGGAGATCTACAATACCTGGATATCTACAGTGTCTGGAGATTTACAATGTTTGGGTATCTCAAATGTTTGGAATATTCAGTCTCTGGATATTGATAATGTTTGGAAGTATCTGGACACGAAACGTCTCTGGACTTGCACTGTCTGTACATCAGCCGGGGCTAGAGCTCTGCAGAGACGGAGACGGAGACGGCAACAACGTCGCTAACTGCGAGTGATAAATTATAACACTGTCTGAGTAATTACCGCTTGCTGCAGTCGTCTTTCTCGCAGCATCTCAGTGAATCTAGACGTCTTAGCTTGAGCCTCTTTGATTGGAGACTAAGCACATGAGGGTTAAATTTTGGCGACATCTGACCACCGTCTGATAGCCAAAGCGATCTCGCCATCCATTTATAGATGACGGCAATTCTAAGATAACTGTGTGTGTTCGAAGAGGGATATAATTTGGCCTCATTTTCAGAGACAGTTATTTCGAGTTTCATTAAATGGTTCAGTCTGACGAATGAATTACAGACAGACTGATTCTAAGAGACTGAAAAAAAAAAAGGAAAAGAGAGAAACGGAATTATGAAATCAGGAATGAAAGAAAGATGTAATAACTGCCATAGAGACATAAACAAATAAGAAAATAAGAAGAAAAATGGTTACACACGTACCTACAAACATGCACATTAACATCTATACATACACACATATATACATACAACCATACAGACATACACATTTATACACATTTATACATACTCACATATATACATATACGATTTTGTACCCAAACACACACATTATACATATAGATATACATAAATACACAGACATAAATACACAGACATATACAAACACACCGTAGATAAGTTCAGCGTGCAAAATGAACGTTATCTTTTTTCTTCTTCTTCTTTTCTGTTTATCACAAATTAATGTGAAAAAGTTGCGTGCTGTCATCACATCATCAACTAAGAAATGAGATCGTTCGTTACCCTTGTTTCTTCTCAGTTGTCCATTTACGATGTTTTCAGACGTCAGGCAGTGTAGGAGAAACCACCGCTAATGAATCAGTTAATGAACAAACAGAATGGTAGACGTTTGAATGAAAAGGTGCTTAACGATGCACTCTGTCATACTGACAGTTATTTGGAGTCAGACATTAATGTTTTAAATACGATTATAACGGAGAAGACATTGTACAAACGGAGTAGTGATACATTAACTGTTTTTATATTTTGATACTGACTGTTATTTCATGGCGAGATCTTACAAAAAAAAAAAAAAAAAATTGTTTTTATAGATGACAATAGAAAGGACACCTGTCTTTTGTAAATAATCGTTGTGCTGTATTTGGAAACACGCACAGATAAAAAAATACAAAATAGACTTGAATCCTTCCTTCACTGAAATTTCTCGTCTTACAGTATTCTGTTTCTTTTAAATTTATTTTCTTGTTGTTTTTTTTCACGGCTTCTGATGACACTAAGATCTAGAGGTATATTTCAGGGAGAAAAGAGTAACACAAGTAATGGAAATATTATTAGTTAAATTCAGCCATATATATGCAGTGTGTAATTACTTTCTAAAATACAAACACACATATACGTACATACATGCACACACATACATACTTACATCCCTCCGCATACATACATCATACACACATACATACGCACACATACACATACGAACATACACGCATACAGACAAATACATACATACATGCACATACACACATATATGCATGCACACATGCACATATACATACATATATACATACATACATACATACTCATACACATAAAAACACAGACACAGACACATACACACACATACATACACATACATATAGTTATAAAATACTGTTGGGAATCAAAACTTTCAAAAACAGGCTCTAACTGACTATCTGAGGTTGGCCAAGCATAGGTCCAAATGTTGCCACAGTCTACCAAGTGAAATTATTAATTATAATTATTTTCCGAAATGTAAAAAATAAATTTAAAAAAAAGGTCTAAGACAATGGTGAAAGCATTATTATATTAACACTGATGAGATGGGTAGGTTAATCATTGTGTAATACAATACAGCGGGGTGAGGATTAAGTTACGTTAGTCATTGAGCTCACATTGTTAACATTTACTGAATTCATGAAATTCCAAGAAAGAGTTTATTCGAAATGGTGTGAATCAGATGAATTCCAACAGTATACATATATTACGTTCTCTCTCTCTCTCTCTCTCTCTCTCTCTCTCTCTCTCTCTCTCTCTCTCTCTCTCTCTCTCTCTCTCTCTCTCGTGTTCAAATTCGTTCGTTTTCATACATGTTTACGTATCCACACGTGCATACACTGACATACCGACGTACGTACTCATAGAATTCTTCTCAAAATGACGCCCACAGTAATACATACGACCACCCAGATTAAGCAAAACTAATTAACTTGTAATTAATCAGGAGTTAATCAGCATGATTACGTCTGAAATATTTTTCTTGACTTAATAATATTCTAAGAAATAAATAATATCAAATTGTGAGGTATATTAATCACAATGCATGAACAGTTGCTGAAACGAGCAAAGCTGTTTTCATTTTCATAATTTTTCTTTTTTAATTTTTGTAGCTGAATATCGTATTATGGTGTTACTGACCGAACGAGCTTTTTAAACACACATTAGAATAACACCTAGTTAAAAAGTATAAAGGAGTACAGTTTAAAACTAAATTATACGTCGCCGTTTCTTACGTTTCAACTATAGCAGTGACGTCAGTTCATAGATCGAGGATTAATGAGCTACATGAGTTTATAGTAGTAATGACGTAATGTGCAGTTTAAAGAACAATGTTCAAGGTTTTGTATTACTGAATAACACAAACACACACACACACACATACATAAATTTAAGTACGCACATGCACATGCACAGATGGATGCATACATGTGTTCTTATATATATACTTACATACGGACTCATAAATACACACTTGGATACACAAACGTACATATTCATACAATCACATACACATATTTATATATATATATATATAGTGACAGATATACATATAACGTAAATATACACATACGAACACAGCTAACACATAAAAAATACACGATGTGCACCAAAAACGTTAAGAATTTTGACACAGTTTTGCAGTCGCTCGGTAAAAGAAAAACACTGCGAAGAAACCTATCATTTAACTGAGAAGTGATTTCCGTGTTTTGTGACAGCTTATCACTTCAAATCACCAATAAAACGTGTTTTCTTCCATTTACTACAGTCACAGCTCATACTCACGCAGGCCATCTGCTCACGTTTCATTAGTTTACAAAATAACATAAACCCTTTTTTTTTGTCAGTTACTTAGACATCGTGACTTTTTATTTATTAGTTACAGTACCAGGGGCGGTAACTAGTGTCAGCCACTTCTTGTAAATAATGTGTACAATCCTTATTTCTTCTTCTTTATAATGAAATTCTTTGTATCTTAAAATGTAAACACAGCACAATCAATTTCCATGATCCGCCCCTGAATACTATGTAAAATTCTTGTCCTTGCTGTTGCCTAGAAACAGCAATGAGAGAAAAGAAAACAGGAAGTAAAGTATTTCACTACAGAGATATTATTAAGCTTGCGTGACGAAAAATAGCCTAGTTTTACGTTAGGGTCAAAACGTCTTAATGTTACAGATTATCGCTCATTAGTTGTTTAATCATTTTAAATAGTGTGTTTATAAGAAATACGCACACTGAAATACAGACTGGTATCAGGTTGAGTAAACATTATAAATGGGCACATAATTATTGTGTTATGTATTCACTACACAGAGAGAGAGAGAAAGAGAGAGAGAGAGAGAGAGAGAGAGAGAGAGAGAGAGAGAGAGAGAGAGGAACAATATTTTTAACAATGTTTTAATTAAATATCGTGACCGGTATATAAATTATCTCATATTAATTCATGTACAAAGAGAACTATCGTGACAAACCACAATTAACTGTTATTACAAATGTTGCGAGAACTCTAATGATTAAAGGTAATGTATCTTTGTAATCAACTACAGTCACGTACTTTTCTACGTAGTTTTCCTTTTGTGTGATTGTATGTGTGTGTGTGTGAGAGAGAGATACCCTTTCATTACAACGTACGTTTGACATGTTATACTTTCACAAAACAGAGCTATCAGTTAGATATTTGTTTACTTGCAGGTGATCTGTTCATCCTGGTGTACAGCATTGACAACCGAGAGAGCTTTGATGAAGTCAGACGTCTGCTAGATCAGATTGTCGAGTGTAAGAGTCAGTGTCGCAGCGTAAAGGACGTCAAGCTGCTCAACGTGCCTATCATGATCGTTGGCAACAAGTGTGACCTTGAGAAGGACAGAGTCATTGACCAGAATGACGTCATCAATCTTCTGGAAGGACGTTCCAACACCATCTACACGGAGTGCTCGGCTAAGAAGAACGTAAATATTGAGGATGTGTTCGTACGACTTTTCCACACAGCCAAACTGCCTTCTGAAATGAGTCCATCGCTACATCGCAAAGTGCACCCCCAGTACGTGGGCAAAGGCAGCTCGCCCGTGGCTGGCAGAGTCATGTCCATCAGAAGGAAGACCAGTGATGCCTGTGGGGCGGTGGCTCCCAATGCCAGACGACCCAGCATCAGAACCGATCTGCTGGTTGCCCAGAGCCGGACAAACTCCAGTACGTCACCAGATGACGATACGAGAGATGCCAAGTGTGTTCTTCAGTGACCATCATTGCTGTGTTACTGTGTTACGTACAAAATGTTACTGTGTTACACAAACACGTAAAAGTATTACACACAAACAACTTACTATGTCAAACAAAGTTACTGGGTTACGTGAAGTGTGTTACATATATAATTATAAACTATATTGTTTTATACAATAGACGTTACTAAACGTTACCGTATTTTATACAATAAACCTACCGTGTTTATACAATTGATATAACAAATATAATAACAGCACATTAGTTTGATGTATACAAAATTAATATAGTTTATTGAATATAAACAATGTTACAGTGTAAAGACAAAGATACAATGTTAGAAAATGTTTTGTTATAGAGAAAAATGCAAACAAAAAACCCCACAAAAACAACAACAACAACAAAAATATCGTGGAAGACAGGTAAAATCAGAATGAATGTTGACATAATGACTTCATAAACAGACAGTGACCCCAAAACTAAATTTTTGAATTAAAATGTCGACTTGTAATCTGAAATTAAAATTACATTTGAATGTTGACAAAATAATTTTCCTTGAACCTTAGAATTCATGGAAACTATTGGTCAATAAAAGAAAAATTTTAAAAATTGAATTTCTTTGAGAGAGATAATTTCTTTTTAAATTTTAGATCATCAAATAAACTCATGATTAACAAAAAAAAGAGTAAAAACAGAAACTATCTCGAACAATCAATACATCGAACTTCGACATAATGGTGTTTAGCTGAGTGTTACTCGATGTTTCACTTGAGGCAACTTCAACTTGAGGCCAATTTCACATTAACTGTTGTAAAATGTTCGATCTTTAAACTGAAGTATCTTGGTTCAAATCCTGAAGGAGGAAACTGAGAAGTCATATAGATTCGTGTTTTTATGTGTTGTGTTTGTCAGATAAAGTCTATATTTAATACATACTCTGTTTACACGTGTTAGTGAATGATATTTAATACATGCTCTGTTTACACGTGTATTAGTGAATGACATTTAGTACATATTCTGTTTACACGTGTTAGTGAATGACATTTAATACATGCTCTGTTTACACGTGTTAGTGAATGACATTAATACATGCTCTGTTTACACGTGTTAATGAATGACATTTAATACATACTCTGTTTACACGTGTTAATGAATGACATTTAATACATACTCTGTTTACACGTGTTAATGAATGACATTTAATACATGCTCTGTTTACACGTGTTAATGAATTACATTTAATACATGCTCTGTTTACACGTGTATTAGTGAATGACATTAATACATGCTCTGTTTACACGTGTATTAGTGAATGACATTTAATACATACTCTGTTTACACGTGTTAATGAATGACATTAATACATGCTCTGTTTACACGTGTTAGTGAATGACATTAATACATGCTCTGTTTACACGTGTTAGTGAATGACATTTAATAATGTTCTGTTTACACGTGCTTTATTGAATGACATTTAATACATACTCTGTTTCCACGTGCGTTAATGAATGGCTTATCAGTGGCGGATTTAGACACACACTGAACAGACAGGACGCAGAAGCTTCACGAATTAAACTTTCGAGGCACTTTTGTCACACGACCATAACAGCTTGCCAAATTACATCTTCGTCAGGTTTACGACATTTCAGGATAAAAATCCATATGCTTATCATTTAGCGTGCTTTCTGTCAGAGAAGTGTTAAAGCTTGCCCAAGATTTTCACAAAAATCTGATTTTACCAGAGTTCTGTTCAGGAAACGTCTAAATCCGGACCGACTACATGAATGTAGTTGCCTAATGATACAACTTTAATAGAGAATGACTGAAATATGTATTGAGTATTCACTGTGCATGTACAGATACATACGTTTTGTACTTTGTGTTATGTTTTAAACAACATCTGAATGGTCAGAGATTTCTCAATGAGTTTGTTTTTTGTTTTTGTATAGTATAACACAGAGGATACTAATTTCTTACAAGACACACGTTTTAGGATCTATTAGTCATTAAAACTGTAGCGACAGTTTGTGTGGTGTGTGTGTGTGTGTGTGTGTGTGTTTGTGGCTGTGCGTGAGAGATAGAGTAGAAAGGGAAAAGAAAGAGGGACACACAGAGTGACAGAAAGAGAAAGACAGGAAGAGAGAGAGAGAGACAGAGAAAGAGAGAGAGAGAGAGAGAGAGAGAGAGAGAGAGAGAGAGAGAGAGAGAGAGAGAGAGAGAGAGAGAGAGAGAGAGAGGTTTAGTTTGCTGCGAGTTAGTTGCACGGTAATAGTACGTTTTTATTTTATTTTTAAACATGATCCGATATGAATACAAATTTCAAGAGTTAAATGGAACATGATCCAGTATGAATATTAATTGCAAGAGTTAAAGACAATATGATCCAGTATGAATATTAATTTCAAGAGTTAAATACAACATGATTCAGTATGCATACTAATTTCAAGAGTTAAATATATCCAGTATGAATACTAATTTCAAGAGTTAAATATATCCAGAATGAATGCTAATTTCAAGAGATGTGTTTTTCAGAAGCTTGGTTTAAACAAAGACTGAAAGATGCCCGCGGGTTTACTGATCCGTGTGTCCATTAATAGAATAATGCAAATATCCAATAACTTGAAAAACGAGAGAGGAAAATGAGAATACAACACACTCAGCTATCTCATTACAGTAAACACAAACAAAATCTTCATCGTGACCATCTGTTAATAGAATCTCTCTCTCTCTCTCTCTCTCTCTCTCTCTCTCTCTCTCTCTCTCTCTCTCTCTCTCTCTCTCTGTATATATATATATATATATATATATATCTGTCTCTCTCTTTTTCTTTCTCTCTCTCTCTCTCTCTCTCTCTCTCTCTCTCTCTCTCTCTCTCTCTCTCTCTCTCTCTCTCTCTCTTTCTGTCACATCTCTCTCTCACTTTTTCTTTCTCTCTGTCATTTCTCTCTTTCTCTGTGTATCGTTCCATCTCTTCCATTCAAAGCAGGCCAATCCAGGATGGGTTTGAGGTGAACCGTACTTTTATTTTAAAATGGATACATGGAAGAAATAATTTTAGGTTTGTTTTCATATTGATATAAATACATTCATCGAAACACAATAACAGACAAAATTCTGTTATGGGATGTGTCCTCCATGATTAAAAAAAAAAAATCTTTGTCTAACCTTTTTAAATGTTTCCGGATAATCTTACATCACCGGGTCGTGATTTTTGTTTAATTTCTGTTTATCTTGATGTTTTTTTTGTGATTTGTAATTGTTATTATGATTTGGTTTCAGATAATATTTTGAGGTCATTACGGTTCAGCTGTAACTAGTCAAAATGTTAACAGTAATTGTCAGGAGACGTGTTAGCGTTGCCTGCTGATGTGTGACGACACAGAAATATCAACTTACTCATTGTGTCCGCTATACCATGTTGAAATTGAATCTACTGTTTCTCTTTACATCACGATTTGTTTTCCGCCAGGTTGTACATAGAATAAAAAATACATATGACAACCAGGTGTTTGTAACGTTAAAAAAAAACAAAAAAACATTCAAACAGTTTTAAAGTGCGTCTCTGCTATTAAATGCTTTCCAAAACAAAACAGATGTATAGACTGGTAACACATTGATAGTTCTTGTCATGAAAAAAAAGTGAGACTTCTTTGTTGTTTTTGTATCTTTGTCGAGTTTTTAAATTCGACGCTTGGTTGTGACGAGTCTTCTTATCGCCAAGAGAAATTTTGCAAAGTCAGAATTCGGTGAAAAAATTAATAAATTACTATATATGTATGTATAATAATTTCCATCCATATGTGTCTGTGTGTGTACGTACGTACACATGTATGTATGGATGTATGTAGATAGGTAGGTATGTGTAATGAAGTATGTCTGTACATTTATGTCGCATGTACTAAGGTGTAAATAGAGTTCTATTTTATTCTTAGCTGCAGCAGAGCTCAACAACCTCATTAACTCTCTGTCTCTCAGTAAACAAGAATTACTCGGTGTCTTGGTCGAAGTATTCTTACAGTGGCAGTCTTCTTCCCGTGACAGCTCAAACACCTGGATTCACTTGCTTGGACAAGTCAGAATTATTTAATGGAACAGTTAGTTTTCAGCGATATTTAAACCGAGCGCTGATCCAAATGTGATTGAGTTAGACTGAATTTCAAATACTTCAGAAACATTATACTGTATTTCACTAATTGTGATATACAATTACTAGATATTGACTCCTAATTTAACTCTCAAGTGATAGAGGTTGTTGTTTATAATTCGTTGTTTGTGCAGTTTTCTTTATTCACTAGCCACTTGGCGAGTAAATGTAAACTGCTGTTTTGAGTCTGATATTATAAACAGTTAAACCTATTCTACTTGACTGTCTTTTGTTTCTTTCAAGTCAGTGTTTCTCAGCGTATCCTAAGTTACTCTTTATCTGATAAACTAATTTTATTAAATACTACTAAATAATATCATTATCAAATTTAAAGCGTGTGATGCGTGTTTACCGAGGTTTAACGCATGTACATCATTGTACTACTGCTGAACAACACCAGTCATTGGACAGACATTGATTTTATTATTATATAATATTATTACCAGTATGGAGGCGATTACATATCAACAATTAAGTATAAATGCTAACTTCCGAGGAGAACTATCACTCTGGCAAAAAAAAAAATTCAGAAGTGCTTTTTTCAGTTCCTGAAGATTTTACAAACGACAGTCACTGAAATAATTACCTTTATTTTGATTTGCTTGATGATTTTAAAACAGGCAAGAATTTCACTGTTGTGAAAACTGCCAAGCGCTTTGTTTAGTTAGCAAGAGTTCACTGCATCTCTGCTAGATCCGCTGCTTAAAATACATAAACACGACAAGTACAGCCACTGAACTGAGCTTTATTGACACTCAAACATAGTTTTTTCTTTATCTATGTGTTCATTTTTATTTAATACGAAAATCAGTTTCTGTCCCAACATATTATTGTTTTATTAAATACGAAAATCAGTTTCTGTCCCAATATATTATTATTTTATTTTTTCTCCCAGTTAACCTTGTATAATAGTGAACAATTAGGCAACAATTTCCTTTCTTTTCCTGTTTACGCGTATTATCATAGAATAAGCACAACATTTTTTATGATAAATTAAATCATTCGTTAACAGTTGATGTACGTCAAACAGCAATTAACACGAAACGTTCACAGTTTCTAGCCTATAACCAGTTTATGTTTTCCTTCTATTCTGTAAGCACCGTCTTCAAGAACTGGTTCTGCAATCTGCATTAGCAGCCGGCGTACGTCAAACGAAGAACTAGGGACAAGACGGTCTGTGGCTTCCAGAAATTGGTACGAATCTTCAGCTCTGCTCGATGTTACAATTGCTGAGAACGCATGACCGGGCGATATAGGATTTCTGTTGTCTTCTTGCAGTAGACATCTGTACATCTGTTCCAGTTGTGCGACATGTCTCAACGAGACATCCGTTCCAGACGCCAAAGGGCAGTTTGGTGACATCCATCGGTGGAAACTGTTTATAGCAATTTCAGAAACGATGTTACCCGCAGCAGCTACCGCCAAGTGACACACGTGGCACCGGATCGTTCTCGACTCCTCATCATAATATAATCCTGCATTAGCTATGTTTATGGGCCTACATTGACCTAAATTAGGGAATATCTCCGGTCCGTGAATCTCATTGTCGTTAATCCACGCCATGTTAGCTTTATTTTACAATACGTACAGACAGTCTAGCTGAGATAAATAAACAACCTGAAAAGAAAACAGAAAAGATCAAACGTTTAATAGTTTTTTTCAGTGTATAATCGCAAAGAAATTACTTTAAAAATTATTTAAAAGAAAATAACGAGAGAGATACAGAAAGACAGACAGAGATAGAGAGAGGGATGATAGAGAGAGCCAGAGGGAGAGAGATAACAGAACCACTGAAAGAGGTAACAGATAGATAGAGAGACAGAGAAAGAAATAGAGATGATAGAAAGAGAGATATATAGAGAATGAATGGGACATGAGAGTGTAAGAGATGAAGTGTGATATAATGACAGAGAGATGTAGTACAGTTAGTGTTAGTAGTCGAAGAAATAACAGGAACTGATAGGACAGCAGTAGTAATAATAGTTATGACATTACTGTAGTAGAATTAATTTACTGATTCTGTGTTAATGTGTATTATATAAACGGCAGGCAAATCAAAAAGCCACAGAAAGGAAATTTGTGTTCAAACTTACTGAGACGTACTGTGATGATTAACACAATTTTAGCAATATGTCAAACAACAGCAGTCTATCTTAAATAAATAAATAAATAAATAAATAAATAAAATGTTTATTACATGTATTTGTTTTTGTTTTGTTTGTTTGTTGTTGTTGTTTTCTACTTTTTAAAAATATTATTCCAATGCAATTAGATATTAAATGTTGTTTAAGAAAAAACCTAAGAAACAAAAATATATTAAAAATAAAATAAAATAAAATAAAATAAATAATAACAAATAAACAACTAAAAAAACAAAAACAAAAACTAAATAATAATAATAATAATAATAATAATAATAATAATAATAATAATATAATAAAATAAAATAAATAAATAAAAACAAGTTAGAAACCCTGCAACAAATCCACATCGAGACTAATGCGAAAATAGAAAAAAGACAATACATTACCTGTAGTCTTTTGTTTTCTCTATAAAACTCTGATTTCGCCTGAATGAAACTGTCATTCACATGTAACTGTCACAATGACAATGACTACTGTCATAAACTGTATGATCACAGTACAGAGAAGAATGTATTACAGATATATAATAACAACGACATGACCCTTCTCAAGAAGCAGTAATCAAGTGATTTACACTCTGGGCAATTCTATTTTGCGTTTTATGAAATCATGTATAGATTTATCAAAAAAATTCATTAAATTATGAACTAATTAAAATAAGAGTAGAAAGTTATAACTTACCTGGCCTCACTTACCTGTTTGTCGGTAAATGGGGATTTCCACCTGGGGAAAACACCTTTAATTACTCAACAGTGTCTCCTCTGTAATTTAATAGTTGAAGGATACATGTAAACATTGCGGTGATCAATAGAATAAAAATAATAATAATAAATAATAATAAATTCATTTTTAATAAAAATACCAAGTAAAAAGAGAGAAAAATTAATAAACTTCTTTAAACGTTACTTACACATCAGAATATTAAAATGTTTGGCACATCGATCATTCATTTTACAAAAAGATGACATCATTTCCTGCTTTCAAATAATACCACTATAGTGTCGCGTGACTTGTACGGGTATATGTATCTCAATACAACACACTATTTAAACGGCCCGTATTATGTATATTAAATCGGGTCAAATAATAATATCTAAGAAAGAAAATGAACATACTTCTGTATGCAAATGCCGTATCTACTTTTTTAATGGGTCAAACTAAAAAATCAACAATAAATATGTTCTCACTGACATGCGAGTTGTTACCTCAATCATTACACTGAGCTCCTCTAGATTATTTGGAAACCGATTATTATCGTATAGATGGTGTGGATGTCTCTTACCGCATAAAGTATGCAAATATGATAAACATTGAAATAATCCATGTATTGAATGTCTGTAAATAATTAATAAAGAAAGTATTCGTCTAAAAATGTGTTTTTTCACAAAAAGCAATCACTGCTACTTCGTGAGTTTACCAATGGCTTCCATGTTCTACAGGTGACTTGGTTCTTTGTGACTATGCAATTACCGTATCTTCTTTTTTATTACGTAAAGTATTAGTTAAAACAGATTAAATTAATCTACAGTATTATATTAATGTTTACTTCCTTCAACTGTTATATTTAACTGTCTTATATTATATGGCAATATGGAGCGGATATTATACCTGTGCCACAGGGAACAGGTACGAGGTGATCTTTGTAACTGTTTGATAAGTATGGTGGATAAGTAATTTAATGGTTTCGTAATGAAATCTTATCTCTGGCTCTGCAGTCAATCAGTGATGAGTGGAGAGATTATCGTCAGTTATCGACGTGTCCTCTGTAATTTGTCCTCCGTTCCGGTTGAGTAATGAAGCTGTCTCCCCAGGTGGAAATCAATACCATACTGACAAACAGGTAAATGTTTATTTATTTATTTAATTTATTTTATTATTATTATTTTTTTAATTTATTTTTGTTTGGCTGTTTTTTTCTTAATATATAATTGTGTTGTAATAATATTTTTAAAAAGCATAAAATAATAAAATAAAAAAAACATACACCCACATGTAGTAAACATTCTAAAATGATATAACATTGTTCTCCTTGTTTAGTGTCACAAATAAATCCGTGATTTCAATACTTCATCTGAGGTTTTGGAATAATTATCTGAGAATTTAATAACTTATGTATATAGTAGTAGATGTACTGTTACTATTTATAGTGACTGTACTTAGTGATAGAAGTTACAACAGTTGTAGCAGTAATAGCAGAAACTAGTTCATATTTTTTCTTTCTATTTCCTTGTTGAAATTAGCAAGAAAACAGAAAGATATCACATAACTATACCAATGACATACTTGTCTTCTGATATTTTTATCAAGTTCAAATCAGTTTTACATATATCGTGACATTGTAGTGATTACTGATTTTTCGCCTAGGTAAGTTGGAAAAATAATTTCTCTTCTGTGTCTTATTAATTTGCCTGCCGCTTATATAATAATACACGTTAACACAGAATCAGTAAATGAATTACTTTAGATGTACTACTATTACTACTAGCATTACTTTTCTACTGCTGCTACTCTAACTGCAAGCGATACCAAAACCACTACAACTACGGCCACTACTACTACTACTACTACTATTATTACTTCTGCTGTCCTATTTCTTCGACTACCAACACTAATTGTACTACATCTCTCTGTCATTATGTCACACTTCATCTCTTACACTCTCAGTCCCATTCATTCTCTACATATCTCTCTTTCTATCATCTCTATTTCTCTCTCTGTCATTATGTCACTCTTTATCTATCTCTCTTACACTCTCACTCCCATTCATTCTCTATATATCTCTCTTTCTATCATCTCTATTACTCTCTCTATCTATCTGTAACCTCTTTCACTGGTTCTGTTATCTCTCTCCCTCTAGCTCTCTCTATCTCTATGTGTATTTCTGTATCTCTCTCGTTATTTTCTTTTAAACACTTCTTAACGTAATTTCTTTCCGATTATAAACTGAAAAAACTATTAAACGTTTCATGTTTTCTGTTTTCTTTTCAAACTGTTTATTTTTTTTTTCTCTCTCTCTCTTTATGCTAAACAGTCTGTACGTATTGTATAATAAAGCTAACATGGCGAGGATTGTTTGGAATAAGGACATTGAGCTTTGCCGACTACGGACATTCCAGACATGCCCTGATATAGGTCAACGTCGGGCCAAGAAGCTGGCTAGTGCAGGATTACACTATGATGAAGAAAGGAGAGAGATCCGATGTCACGTGTTTGACAGGGGGGTAGCTGTGAGTGAGATCGACCCTGAAACTGATGACAACAGTCTCCACCTTCGGCTGTCACCAAACTGCCCTTTGGCGTCTGGGACGTATTCTCGTAATGTTCCCATTCAGAATGAAATGTCGCTGAGACATGTCGCACAATTGGAACAGATGTACAGACGTCTACTGCAGGAAGACAACAGAAATTCTACGTGTCCCGATCATGCGTTCTTCCGCCAGGAATCCTCAGCAATTGTAACATCAAGCAGAGCTGAAGATTCGTACCAATTTCTGCAAGTCACAGACCGTCTTGTCCCGAGTTCTTCGTTTAACATACACCAGCTGCTGATGGAGATTGCAGAACCAGTTCTTGAAGACGGTGCTTACAGAATAGAAGGAAAGCATGAACTGGTTATAGGCTAGAAACTGTGAACGTTTCGTGTTAACCCAGTGGCGGATCCAGAAATAAAATTGGGGGGTGGTGGCTAGATTGGGATGGAGTGAACTTTCTGGGAGTCCAGTTGTTTCTCAAAGACGATGAACAAAGCACATAACAAACTGATTTTCGTATTTAATAAAACAATAATATGTTGGGACAGAAACTAATTTTCTTTTTTATTTATTTATTTATTTTAACTTTATTCTTTTTTCGTGTTTTCTTTCTTTCATTCTAACGTTTTCTTTTTTATTGTTTTTTCTTTCATCTTCAAAATACACATAAAATTATTTTGTATTCTCTTTCACTAAAACTGACTATAAATTAAACAACATGTTTTGAATGTTGTTCGCTAGTTTTGTCTCTTACCTTTTACAGCGTAGCAAAAAAAAACAAAAAAAAAACAACAACAACAAACAATATCGTACGCTATGTTTCGTTTCTCTTCGCGATAAAGATTAACGTAATAACGTATAACCGTCATATAAATAGAATACCACATACCTTCGCTATATTATTACTTCCTATTTCGATATAGTGGCTGGAGTCTGTTGTTTAATTTCGTAGCAAAAACAAAACAAACAAACAAAAAAACAACAACAACAAACAATATCGTATGCTATGTTTCATTTCTCTTCGCGGTAAAGATTAACGTAATAACCGTCATATAAATAGAATACCACATATATTCGCTATATTATTACTTCCTATTTCGATATAGTGGCTGAAGTCTGCGGTTTAATTTCATATCATGTCCTCGAATCCCCACTGTTTGTCGGATAACTGATACGTTTATCAAAAAGAGAAAGTCACAGGTGATGATCCACAAGTAAAATAATTAAAAAAGATAAACCATGTTATAGTCAGTATCATTAAAGTAAACACTTATTCCGAGTCCAAGCCTCTTTTTAAATATGTCGCAGCTTATGTACACGTCAGTGAAATATGATTGTTCAGCGTCGGTATACATTCGCCGGACACAATACAAATCATACAGAATGGCAAATGCTCAGGTAAATTTTCGATTTGTGCCGAATACTCAGGATGGTGACAATTTGATGTACTGTGGCTATATGTTTAGAATAAAAAAATCGCTGGCGATGTTGCCATAATGACTGCAGCTAACATCAACAAAGCGGATAATGTAATCACAAGCTATAGAAACGTATGTAGCCATCCATCACATGACAGCAGCATTACGGTCAACATGCTTAACTGCTACAATAATGTATAACAATAGCTGCTAACCTCAAATGTTGGAGATTTTTCAATAGCAAAAGTGCCCTCCTCGCCTGTATGAAGTCGTGTATTTTGAGAAACAAAAATACGTTATGAGAAGAAATATTAATTATTTTATCTGTCCAGAAAACATGTGAAGAACTTTATAATCATTAAAAACAATCCCACTCATGTGGAGATTTTATAAGTTGGCGAAGAAGACTGCAACAGAAATACAGAAATATTTTCTTACTCCAGTAAATAAAATGTATTAAGCGACATCTTTTTATAACATTTCACAATATTCATTTCAAGATTTTTAACGGTTTTAAAGTTTGTTTCACTGACAGATAAATTATTAGATATTTTTACCAACAAACAGAAGTAAGAGATGCCAGCTGTTACACCGCTTTAAGAAACCGATATGTGAGACACCTAACAACCGATATGTGAAACACCTAATAACAGATATGTGAGAGATTTAGTAACCGTTATGTGTGTCACCTAATAACTTTTATGTGTGACATTGTTTAAATAAATAAATAAATAAATAAATAAATAAATAAACAGAGAAAACCATATATATATATATATATATATATATATATACATGTTTCTACGAGTGTACATGTGTTTGTATGTGAATAATTAATACCTCCGCTACAGACACACTAACTGAGGCCCTCAAACTGAAAGAAGTGTTTTCTGACTTAAAGGAAACACACACTATCTAGCCACTGTTTACCTTTCATTCAATCAAATGATAAAGTGTAATGAAGAGTTCAGGCATTGTGATTAGTCATGTTTTTCATTCAAGTCATGCTTGAACACGCATTAAAATGATTTTATCATCACAGTGTTGAACCAGACACTGCCTAATACGGACAGAGAAGTTCAAGTTATGTCAGCGAACAAAACGTAACACCCGTCATGGTAACATCTCTGTCACATACAATTATGTAATATTATTTTTCTCACATGTTGTTTTCAAACAAGTCTGTTACTCGGGGTGAAGTTCCTTGAAGTTCGACTCTAGCATGTATATATGAATGTATGTATCTATGTATGTATATTTGTATGTATGTACGTATATATGTTTGTATGTATATAAGATTGTATGTCTGCATGTATGTTTGTGTAATGAAGGATGGATGGATGTACACAGACAGGTAGGTAGGTGTGTACGTACATCTCATCAGAAATGGAATTTTATCATCCTCCAGGAATTCACGCCAGCGTATTATTTCTAACTTCAGTACACAGATTTATTAAGCACATATGAAAACCTATAACTATGAATATTCAGTACGTTTTTATTCTTTATAAATAGATATAACATCACATACTTATTTCTTCCAGTCCGTCTATCTTATCTTCTTTTTTATCAGTGTTATCTAACTAAGAAAGTTATTTATTTACATATAAAATTTATACCCTGTTGACAAATGAAAGTAAAATGTTTTACGACACAACACAATGTACGTGAATCGTTACGTCACAGTTTGTTTGCAGGACGGTCTCATCAACGTCTCACTCGACATTTTGGACGTTAGCGTGACTTAGTTGCCAACAACTTGCGATCGCGTCTAAATGAACTTCACGTCAAGATGGCACCATTTTACTGTAAAACCAAAATCCATTATTTCTACTATTTAGAAAAAGACGTCGTCACAAAGGCCCCGTTCTGAAGCAGTACTGGCCCTGGTACTGCGGCAAGAATTGTTTCTTCATGGCCTCCTGTCTCAGTTTTCGCTTGACGATCTGTCGATACAGTTTCGCTCTGTGCGCTTTCCAGTTGACATAGTCTTGTAAGTTTCTCTGTAGATATTCCTCTGTCGGGAACGGACATTCCTACAAATAAATAAATGAATATTTATAACATCTAAACGCATTGCAGTATTAATCATTATTTCGTGCCTTAGTCACTTGTGTAATCGTATTTAAGGAAATGCACGTAGGTCTTCTTGTACGTTCGAGTCTCGTTAGAGGTATCTGACGGGTTTGTGAGGTCGTGACTGGACTTTGTCCTCCTGCTCCAATGCGTTCCCGAATATTGTCTATGTGCAGAGTCTAATCAGACGTACATAAGACCGAGAATATTCAAAATCCTAAACTACATACATACATACACACACATACAAACATACACATTCATAAAAACACATTCATATATGCATCCATAAATATATATTTATATATATACAAAGTACACACATAGAGACAGACAGACACATACATATATACACTAGGTATGCAACGTTATTCAAAATAAAATGGTTACACTCACTGTTTGTCTGAGATGTCTCATGGAAGACTCAGACGCTTTTTCCAAGAAGAATTTCTTAGACATGACAATACACTCAGCTCCGTTACTGACCAAGTACAGACTGGGCTGCTCCGGGTAAACCATGTTACTGACACCCTGTACGTTAATTAACGAATAAACTCTGTTAATTACGTCCTGTGCGTTAATTAACGAATAAACTCTGTTAATTACATCCTGTACGGTAATTAATGAATAAACTCTGTTAATTACATCCTGTACGTTAATTAACGAATAAACTCTGTTAATTACATCCTGTACGTTAATTAACGAATAAACTCTGTTAATTACATCCTGTACGTTAATTAACGAATAAACTCTGTTAATTACATCCTGTACGTTAATTAACGAATAAACTCTGTTAATTACATCCTGTACGTTAATTAACGAATAAACTCTGTTAATTACATCCTGTACGTTAATTAACGAATAAACTCTGTTAATTACATCCTGTACGTTAATTAATGAATAAACCACGTTACTGACATCCTGTACGTTAATTAATGAATAAACCACGTTACTGACATCCTGTACGTTAATTAACGAATAAACTCTGTTAATTACATCCTGTACGCTAATTAATGAATAAACCACGTTACTGACATCCTGTACGTTAATTAACGAATAAACTCTGTTAATTACATCCTGTACGTTAATTAACGAATAAACTCTGTTAATTACATCCTGTACGTTAATTAACGAATAAACTCTGTTAATTACATCCTGTACGTTAATTAACGAATAAACTCTGTTAATTACATCCTGTACGTTAATTAATGAATAAACCACGTTACTGACATCCTGTACGTTAATTAATGAATAAACCACGTTACTGACATCCTGTACGTTAATTAACGAATAAACTCTGTTAATTACATCCTGTACGCTAATTAATGAATAAACCACGTTACTGACATCCTGTACGTTAATTAACGAATAAACTCTGTTAATTACATCCTGTACGTTAATTAACGAATAAACTCTGTTAATTACATCCTGTACGTTAATTAATGAATAAATCGTATTACTGAATCCTGAACGTTAACTAACGAATACACCATGTTAATTACATCATGTACGTTAAGTAACGAATAAATCGTGTTAATTACATCCTGTACGTTAATTAATGAATAAACCCTGTTAATTACGTCCTGTACGTTAATTAAAGAATGAACCGTGTTACTGATATCCTGCTATGATGAATTAATATCGCCTCGATCTATTTCTATATTAACATTTAAAAGATAGAAAACTACTTTCATTTATTTGTTAACTTATATTCATATTTATTTATTGTTAGACATTGTCATCATCATCATTAATAATAATAAAATAGTATTATTTAGAGCGGAACAATGGCGTATTTGTGTCCATCAGTGGTTGCTGCTGATTGTGTTGTACTTACTCCGGTAATATTTCAGTTATGTTCACAAACTGGAAAGTTTTATATTTGTCCCCACTAGCTCCAGTTAAACACTGCCGAACAGACGTGCAGTTTTTGTTCTTTTTAATAATATTATCATGCTATTGTTTGCTAGTGTCTGTGTATGTGTGTGCATGTGTATGTGTGCGTATATGTGTGTATGTATGAGTGTATGTGTGTCTGTGTGTGTGTATGTGTGTGTGGTGTCAATGATATTTGTTATTTTTTTTTACATCAGTATTGCAGAACGGATTGCTACACAAGGGAGATTACTCCAGTCACTGACTACTGATTCCAGGAGTCAAGACTTAATGTTTCCAGTGTGTATGTGTGTGTATGTTTATATGTTTGTGTGTGAATGCTGTGTTGTGATTGTGGGTGTATGTGTGTGTTGTGTCTATATGTTTTTTGATTTTATGTTTGTGCATATATATGTATGTGTGTATTTATGTAATTTTGTGTATATATGTGATATATATATATATATATACAAATACACACACAAACACATACATACATACATACATATATATATTTATATCTTAATACTATATATATCTGTAAGAGTATTAGTGTGTATGTGTTGTGTGCATGTACTGTGTGTTTATGTATGTGTTTGTGTATGATGTTTCTGAAAATACAGAATTATCAGAAGTTATAAAACAGACATCGAACGGAAAAGAAAAAAAGTTATGAGTCATGACGTGACATTTGCCTGTCTGGATTGGCTACAGAACATAAATATAAGCTAACTGAGATTCAAATTCGAGTAAACCTGTCTTGTAAATAAATTACTGGTAATGTTAATGTGTATTTATTTTATATCAGTTCAACATTTTAACATATTCAGTGCATATAAAGTGCACTTTTAGTGATATGAAGGAAAAGTCAAAATGTATTCTACACACTTCAAACACACATAGTTGTACAAACAGAAACTAGAGAGAGAGAGAGACAGACAGATATACAGATAGACAAACAGACAGATAAATAGATAGGAAGATAGATAGATAGATAGATAGACAGACAGACAGACAGACAGACAGATAGGGAGATACAGAGACAAATAGACAGACATATATAGATGGGCAGACAGACAGATAGAGAGATTCAAAGACAGAGAGACAAACATACAGACAGACACACTGTCTGATGTTAACACGTTTTTAACACATTTATTAATGTTTTGTGCGTCTTGTAGAATAAATTCTAACGAATTACAAGCTGAAATCACTCATGAATTACCTATTCTTGTAAACAAACATTTTTATCAAATTACAAAATATTCGTCTTGAAAATAAAGTTCTAATAATAAGAAATTACCGAAAAATACTCGTCATATACATACATACATACATACATACATACATACATACATACATACATGCATGGATCTATATATATATATATATATTATTTATTAATTTATTTTAAATTTTAACCTGAATAATAATAACAACAATAATATAATAATAATAACAATAATAATAATAACAATAATAACAATAATAATAATAATAACAATAATAATAAAATCAAATAAATACGATTCCAGCAGGAAGTTGAAAGCAAACTACTTACAAAATATTGTCCTCTTTCTATGACTTGAACCATTATATACATGGGGTGAAGGTCAGCCTCGGTGAAAACGAAATCTCGCTGACCTTTGCTGTCCAGTTCTTCCGCTATCGTCTTTCTTCCCTCGCGCTGAATAAACTTCCGTTCGTATTCTGATTGCAAAAAATTATTAACGGTGACAGGTGTTAAATAGATTTCTAACGAAGCGAATGAATGAATGTTTAACGAAAGCTCTAGAAATTCTATTAACTTGTTTTATATAGTTACAATTATAAACAGAGAGCAGATATTTAACATCCCTCGACCTCTTTCTAAACAGAAATAAAAGAAGTAGAAATCAGATATTATATCCGTTGATAAACCAGTGGTGTGGTTTATGATCTACGCTGATATTTTTAATTCTTTTTATTTTATTTATTTATTTATTTATTTACATCATTTTATTACTATTATTATTATTATTATTATTAGTAGTAGTAGTAGTAGTAGTAGTAGTAGTAGTAGTATTTATTTATTTATTTTCAAACCTTACCTAATAACAAAGTATGTAGACAGCTGTATAACATGTGCACTTTAAATGAATGTGATTGTTTTACCTAGCTGCAGCTTGGCGAGTTTTTCTCCAGCATGTTTGTCTCCACTGTCATCAGCTTGCTCCGATGTTTGTTGTCTGATGCTGCTGACGTCTTCTGACGTTGTCGTATCGCGGAACTTCTTACGTGGACTGGCAGCCAAATACACACCCTGAAAGAAACAGCAAGCTGGTCTCTTTCCATAATCCGTAAAGTATGTGGGTGGGTGCGTGTGTGATGTGTATATGTGCTGGTGTGTTTTTTTATGCGTGCGCGTATGTATATTCACATGTATTGAGTATCTGTGCGGACGTGTTCGGTATCTGTGCGTGTGGGGGCGTGTGTGTTGTGTTGTATTTTATCTAAAATGAAGTGGAATTGACTTAAATCGACCTATCAGCCCCAATGAAACCTAACAGAATATATAAGTTGTCACACATTATTACCTTTGAGGTCTTACTAGTTATTGGTCGCGTTATAAGTGGTTTCAGGTAATTTCCTCCGTGATTTAGAGCGGCACCAGCTATAGGTGGAAGTCGAAGATCTTCAACTTTGTTTTCCTTTTCACCCTCGACTTTGACTTGGCTGTTAGGCGTAACAATGTTGGGTAGTTGTATGTTGTTGTCGCAGTTCCTGATCACCAGTCGTGACTGATGCTCCTTTATGATGGCGTCGTAGTCGATGAGACCAAGCCTGTCACTGGGTTTGTTATAGCCAGGCAGTGTCTTTTCCTGTGGTAAATTAAAAAATATAGAGGGATGTCATAAATGTATCTCTGATACAAATAATGTCCGTTGGGTATTGTATTTTGGTATAAGGATGTTAGGAAAATGTTAATGGTAGTAGTAGTAGTAGTAGTAGTAGTAGTAGTAGTAGTTGCTGCTGTTGTTTGTAGTAGAAGCCCAGATAGTAACAGAAATATTGGAAAAAATATTATTAGCAGTAGTAGTAGGAGGAGGAGGAGTAATAGTTGTTGTAGTTGTAGTTGTAGTAGTAGTTGTTGTAGTTGTAGCAGTAGCAGTAGCAGCAGAAGCAGTAGTAGTAGCAACAGTAGAAGTAGTAGTAGCAGTGGCAATAGTAGTAGTCGTATTAGTAATATTAGTAGAGTAGAAATAGGTAGAAGTAGTAGCAGTTGTATTATCAGTAGCAAGCAGTGGTTGTAGAAATACTGTTATATGTAACATGCTGTGTTATTTTTACTCTTGGAGACAACATTTTGACTACTGAAGTTTTGGAAGAAGATGTCGTCAGTAATAGGGATGAAAAGCTTGTATAAGTAACGTATTACATTGTACAACAAAAATAAAAATAAATAAATAAATAAAGATTAGCGTAACGTAATATCCACGCGTGTAAAACAGTTAAATAATGTAAATCATTATATTAATAAGCCCAGTGTATTTACGTAACGTAAATAAAATACATGTTTATTAAACAGGTAACATACGAGCTGCTTTTCCATCTCAAACTGGTTTCGGTACAAGTCGGGCTCACTTCGAGTTGTCAGAATCTCGTCTCGCTGTGTGCTGTCACTGCGCATGCGTATGTCCCACCTTCCGAACATTTTCTTCTTCTTTCTTGCGGCTTTTCTCTCCTCTGTTCAGCGACCATTAACAGAGAATTTTAACTTTTGTTATTTAAAGCAGATTAAGAGAAAATATTGATGACCATAAATTATAAAGTAATACGAAAATGTTAGAAGTCGAGTTTAGTTGAACAGGCCTTCATCTACGCATTTATTTCTGTCAGTGTTGAGTGTGTGTCTGTGTATCAGATATACAGAGAGAAACAATTTGTAAGGGTGTTTATGTACGTGTGTCTTTCTGTCTGTGTTTATGTGTGTACAGTGTATAATACAGTGTATGTCTAAGTGTGAAATCTGACTCACCATATTCTATGTCTCTTGGCTGAACTTTCCGTAATTTCTTTAGCACTGACAAACTTCCCTGAAAGAAATAAGTATTCATATATGAGTGTATGTCTGTGTGCGTGTGTGTGTGTGTGTGTGTGTAAACGATGTCGCACGTACACACTGACACTGACACGGACTTTTCAACGAAACTGGACAAAGGTCATTAGATGAAGTTTCAACATGTAATCACAACTTAAGCTCCTGTCAAATTATTATTCAACATACAACAACCCAACCTGAAACAGCGGTTAACAGTTAATAATATCATCAAACACCCGAGCTTCAGCCGTTCATACTGAAAGCTTATGATTTCCCCATAAAATGAAAAAAGAAAATTAAAAAATGACGTGAGCTACGAAAATCTACAGACACAGAAAAGATATCTGATGCAGTGTTTGGCTTTAAGCTGTAGTTTAGTTTATCAGATACTGGTCAGATTTACTTATAATAACCTCAGAACGTAGAATTTTGTAACAGTAATTACTGTGTAAAAAACTGGTGAAAATAATGTTTGAAATCTTACTGATTTTACAATGTAGATCCAGTCTGAATTGTTGCTATCTCTCACCAGAACTTGGCCTCGACTGAAATTAAAACAATGTGATTACTACATCCGTATGACATAATTCTATTAGACTATTATAGAACGTAAAACAGAAATAATATAAGTCCTAGAGATGAACACACAATATACATGTATTCATACCCTGACACATAGAAATACTTTTTTTCTGTTTAATTCTTTTATTTATTTATTTATTTATTTAAATTAATTTCTTCAGTTTTTTACATGTTTGGATTGTATTCCTTTGTCTAACAATTTATGATTCATTGTTTTAGAAATAAAAAAACAAAATGTCGAAATAAACAAACCCTGCATATATACATCAGCGAAGTTACAGAAATATTTTTAATAAATGTAAAATTATGTTTAATTAAAAAGAAAAAATACATAAATATTTTTTAAACTGAAATGAAAAAAAACAAATCTGCTGACAATCTGTGACTGCGATAACTCGTATCATTTTGTTTCATAAACAGCAGTAAAGTGGAATGTTGACTGACAAACTAATTGTTTTATTTACATTAGGCGGACTGTATATATTGGTCTAAACCAGGCGTGGGCAATCTTTTTTTAAGAAGCGGGCCACATGAAACATGGCTCTATTTCAGGCAGGCCGCAGGTACTAATTTAGGCGATTTTGTGGTTTTACGAAGAGTTTATTTTAAGAAAATTTTCATTTTCATTTGTTTCAGGAACTGTTATAACAAAAAAACATTACCAGTGTTTTAGTACATTAGTAGATACAAAATACACTCATTTGGTAAAATTTGAATTAACGTTATTTTCCTTGTGAAATTAGGCGGGCCACTGAGAAAGCCGCGCGGGCCGCAGTTTCACCATGACAACAAGTTTGGTCAAAAAGACAGATCGTCCCGAATACAGATAACTAAGATAAAACAATAAAACATTTTTATTGTCTAACAAATAAAGCAGTATAAATGTTATTAATAGAAGTTTTACTTTTAATGAGCTTTACAGAAGAAAAATAAAATACTCGGTGATATCTGTAATTTGCGCAATGTTTATACACACAATGTTTTCGTAGATTTTCTGATGACATTTTTTTTATGACACTACGCGAAAAAAAAATGACCTCTGCTAACCTGGTACAGAGAGTAACGAGTTATTTCTCACAGATATTAGTTTAATTCTGAATCGCAGAGGCAACACTTTAACAACATCTTTCAGTTGTTAAATTACATCCATTGTTGAGTAATGAAGGTGTCTGTTGATCCCAGGTGGAAATCAATTATATAGCGACAAACAGGTAAGTGTATATTTATTTATCTATTTTATTTTATTATTATTATTTTTTTAAATTGATATTTGTTTCGTTGGTAACAACATTTAATATCTCATTGTGCTATAATAATATTTATAAGAAGTATATAGCTCCTCGAAAAACTGAATAATCGATGTGTCAAACGTGCTTGTATTTTAATGTTCTAATGTGTAAGTTTTATTCAAGTATATTTTCAGGTTTCACATGGTGGCTTTTAGGGGGTTTTGAGGGTTTTGTTTTTCTTAAAAACAATTAATATTTAATGTGGTCTAATAATTGTGGTATAATAATATTTTTTAAGAGTTTCGTCTGAGGTTTTTGAATAATTATCAGAGAATTTAATAATTTATACATATAGTAGTATAAAAAAACTATTAAATGTTTCAAGTTTTCTGTTTTATTTCGAATTGTTTATTTTTTCTCTCTCTCTTTATGCTAGACAGTCTGTACGTATTGTATAATAAAGCTAACGAGGATTATTTGGAATAAAGACAAAGAGATTCACAGACTGGGGACATTCTGGACCTGCCCTCATTTAGGTCAACGTCGGGTCATGAAGCTGGCTAGAACAGGATTACATTATGATGAAGAAAGGAGAGAGATCCGATGTCACGTGTGTAACAGAGGTGTAGCTGTGAGTGAGATCGACCATGAAACTGATGACAACCGCCTCCACCTTCGGCTGTCACCAAACTGCCGTTTGTCGTCTGGGACGTATTCTCGTAATGTTCCCATTCAGAATGAAATGTCGCTGAGACATGTCGCACAATTGGAACAGATGTACAGACGTCTACAGCAGGAAAACAACAGAAATTCTACGTGTCCCGGTCACGCGTTCTTCCGCCAGGAATCCTCAGCAATTGTAACATTGAGCAGAGCTGAAGATTCGTACCAATTTCTGAAAGTCACAGACCGTCTTGTCCCTAGTTCTTCATTTGACGTACGCCGGCTGCTAAGGGAGAATGCAGAACCAGTTCTTGAAGACGGTGCTTACAGAATAGAAGGAAAGCATGAACTGGCTATAGGCTAGAAACTGTGAACGTTTCGTGTTAACCCAGTGGCGGATCCAGAAATAAAATAAGGGGGGGGGTGGCTAGATTGGGATGGAGTGAACTTTCTGGGAGTCCTGTTCCTCAAAGACGATGAACAAAGCACATCATAATATGATGTTCATACAGTAATGAATTTATTTTCCACCACAACATAATTAGGCCAGGTTTACACGAGGCCACAACCGACATGGTCACACTGTTCATAAAATCAAGAGTGAAATTCTGCCTGTTTTAAAATCAAGCAAAACAAAATAAAGGTAATTGTTTCAGTGACTGTCGTTTGTAAAATATTCAGGAACTGAAAAAAGAACTTCTGAATTTTTTTTTGCCAGAGTGATAGTTCTCCTCGGAAGTTAGCATTTATACTTAATTGTTCATATGTAATCGCCTCCATACTGGTAATAATATTATATAATAATAAAATCAATGTCTGTCCAATGACTGGTGTTGTTCAGCAGTAGTACAATGATGTACATGCGTTAAACCTCGGTAAACACACATCACACGCTTTAAATTTGATAATGATATTATTTAGTAGTATTTAATAAAATTAGTTTATCAGATAAAGAGTAACTTAGGATACGCTGAGAAACACTGACATGAAAGAAACAAAAGATAGTCAAGTAGAATAGGTTTAACTGTTTATAATATCAGGCTCATAACAGCAGTTTACATTTACTCGCCAAGTGGCTAGTGAATAAAGAAAACTGCACAAACAACAAGCCAAGTCAGGATTTTTACTAGCAGGCATCATAATAATTTAGACACATTTAATAGAATGAATGAATTTTACACCACAACCTCTATTACTTGAATTAGGAGTCAACATTTAGTAATTATATAAACAGCATACTGTATAATTTTTGAAATATGGATCGACTGAAACGCTAGTACCTGGTATTTCAAAAAATTCGTTGCTATCATCGACTTAAATATATATTAATTGTAACAGTCAAATGCTTTTATTTCAGTGGCTTGCAGTGTTCGCGGGAAACTTAAAACGCTATCAAGTAACTTATATTTTGTGAAGTTGTAATCTACACTACACACTTTAAAAAGAATCTTCTCTTTCTTATAAACATTGATATTGTTTTGTCACCATCGGTTAGATCTGCTTCGTGCTCACTGTACTAGAACTTGTTATATCCGAATTAGTGAAATACAATATAACTTTTCTGAAGCACAAATACACACGTGCGTGCATGCATGCATACATACATATATACATACATACACATATACCTACCTACATACATACAGTCATACATATGTACGTACGTACACACGCAGACAAATATGCATGGAAATTATTATACACATACATATATAGTAATTTATTCTTTTTTTCACCGAATTCTGATTTTGCACAGCACTGACTCATCCCTTGACAATTACTGTTAACATTTTGACTAGCTACAGCTGAACCGTAATGACCTCAAAATATTATCTGAAATCAAATCTCGTCACGTTAATCATAATAACAATTAAAAATCACAAAAAACAACAAAATAAACAGAAATTAAATAAAACTGACCATCATTTGAGTAATTAAGGTGTTTTCCCCAGGTGGAAATTCCCAAGATAAACAAACAGGTAAGTTATAATTTATTACACTTATTTTAATTAGAAAGTTTGTTTCTAAAGATTCTTTACTTGAGAAATCTATACATGATTTCATAAAACGCAAAACAGAATTGCTTGATTACTGCTTCTTGAGAAGAGTCAAGTCGTTGTTATTATATATCTGCAAAACATTCTTCTCTGTACTGTGATCATACAGTTTATCTGAATGACAGTTTCATTCTGGCGAAATCAGAGTTTTAAAGAGAAAACAAAAGACTACAGGTAATGTATTGTCTTTTTTCTATTTTCACATTAGTCTCGATGTGGATTTGTTGCAGGGTTTCTAACTTGTTTTTATTTATTTATTTTATTATATTATTATTATTATTATTATTATTATTATTATTGTTATGATTATTATTATTTATTTTTTGTTTTTGTTTTTTAGTTGTTCATTTGTTATTATTTATTTTATTTTATTGTATTTTATTTTTAATATATTTTTGTTTCGTTTTTTTTTTTCTTAAACAACATTTAATATCTAATTGCATTATAATAATATTTAAAAAAAAATAATAATAAAAATAAAATAAAACAAGTAGTAAACATTCTAATATGTAGAATACAATCCTGCTTTTACCATGACTCTACAGTTTTACTAAAATTGATATTTTAATATTCATGATGGGAATTTTATCCCATGAATGATTAATTACTTTCAGTAAGTTGATGTTGTATTGTTTCATAGGTGTTATTACAAAAAGTACAAGCACTGCTATTAATTTAATGAATGAAATGTAAAAATGTATTAGTGGTTAAAATTCTGAACCTAAACGAAAATAGAGTGAAATCTTTTAGTCATTAAAATGAAGATAATATGTTCTCCTTGTTTAGTGTCATAAATAAATCCATGATTTCCATGCATCATCTGAGGTTTTGGAATAACTATCAGAGAATTTAATAACTTATACATTTAGTAGTAGTTCTACCATTACTATTTATAGTAACAATAGTAGTAGTAGTGGTGGTTGTAGCAGTGGTGGTTGTAGTAACAGCAGCAGTTGTAGTAATGAATTAATTAATTTAATCTGTTTTAACTAATACTTTATGTAATAAAAAAGAAGATACGTAAGTGCATTTTGTTTCTTAGATAAAATATTCTGTCTCTTGTTACACGTGTCATACCGACAAGCTTGAACCTAACAGCGCTCTGTCATGCTTAAATAATTTGCTAACACGAGTCTGTTGAGCTGACATATAAATAGAGCAGAACCAAGATCCTGTATATTCTGCGACGGTTTCCAAATAATGTAGAGGAGCTTATTGTAATGACTGATGTAACAACATGCATATCAGTAAGAACATATTTATTGTTTGTTTTTTGTTTTTTGACCCATTGGGAATTCGATCACGTGGAAGTAAGCCCACTGAATGCAACAGATACAAGTGACATGAAACTATACCTGTTAGGTAAATATCAGAAACATGAAATGATGAACTCTTTATTTCGAAGTCTTCTAGAAAAACCCCAAGATGTATATATTTTAATGTTTTCATGTGTAAGTAAGTTTAAGCAAAGTCAGTTAATTTTCTTCTGTTTTCGCTTGTTATTGTGGATACATTTTTTTTTTTTTTTTTTTTCTGTTTTTATTTATTTATTCATTTATTTATTAATTTAAATTAATTAACTAATTTACTTTTTTTCAGTTTCGAGCGAAGACAGACTGGTGCTGGTTTGACATATTGCTAATCACCACAGTACGCCTCAGTAAGTTTGAACACAAATTTCTCTTCTTTGTCTTTTTGATTTGCCTGCCGTTTATATAATACACATTAACACAGAATCAGTAAATGAATTACCATAGATATACTACTATTACTACTAGCATTACCATTCAGCTATCACTACTACTATGCTGCTGCTGCTTCTACTACTATTTATACTACTACAGTAATGTCATTACTATTATTACTACTTCTGTCCTATCAGTCCTGTTATTTCTTCGACTACTAACACTAATTGTACTACATCTCTCTGTCATTATGTCACTCTTCATCTTTTACACTCTCATGTCCCATTCATTCTCTCTTTATATCTATTTCATCTCTCTCAATTTCTCTTCCTCCATCCATCTGTTATCTTCCTCACTGGTTCTCTCTGTCTCTATTCCTCTCTCTATATATATATCTTTTATTTCTTTCTATCATATCTCTCTCTCTCTCTCTCTCTCTCTCTCTCTCTCTCTCTCTCTCTCTCTCTCTCTCTCTCTCTCTCTCTCTCTCTCTCTCTCTCTCTCTCGTTGTTTTCCTTTAAACACTTTAATTGAGTAATTAGAATTTCAGAATATTTTATTTTCAGAAACACGCCCATTCTCACTTATTCTATTCTGTTAATATTTTCCTTGGGCAGACAGAGAAGACTATCGTTTCTCGGAGAAGGTTCCAGAAACAACAGTTTTGAACATTTAAAATAAAGCTAACATGGCGAGTAGTATTTGGAATAATGACAATGAGTTTTATCGACTACTGACATTCCAGACCTGCCCTGATGTAGGACAACGTCGGGCCACGAAGCTGGCTAGAACAGGATTACATTATGATGAAGAAAGGGGAGAGATCCGGTGTCACGTGTGTAACAGAGGTGTAGCTGTGAGTGAGATCGACCCTGAAACTGATGACAACAGTCTCCACCTTCGGCTGTCACCAAACTGCCCTTTGGCGTCTGGGACGTATTCTCGTAATGTTCCCATTCAGGCCGACATATCGCTGGGACATGCGACACAATCGGTGCAGGAAAGCAACAGGAATTCTAACAGAAATTCTGCATATGCCCAAATTGTAACATCCAGCGGAGCTGGAGTTTCGTACCAGTTTTTACTAGACACAGACAGTCTTGTCCCCAGTTCTTCAACGTTTAACTTAAACCAGCTGCTAATGGAGATTGCAGAGTATGTTCTAGAAGACGGTGGATATATAATGGAAGGAAAGCACAAACTGGTTATAGGTTAGAAACTTTATTACGTACCAGTGTGTCGAGGCGAACATATTTTAAGCAGCGGATCTAGTGGAGATGCAATGAGCTCTTGCTAAGGGCGATCGAAAATTAAAAAACTGACTAAATAAAGCGCTTGGCAGTTTCCACAGAAAGAAATTAGCTACAAGTTCTCACGAATCGATGACAGTCAGGGCTGTCTAACCACCTCTGTAATTTATCGTGGATTCGCCGCGGTTGTATTCATTTAATACAGAAACATCAATCAAGTCAGAATCTCAGTACGAGATTGACTGCCGCTGTAAGAATGTTGTGGAAGGAAACTATGCAGAACAGAAGAAAAGATTATCGTAAAAAACTAAAAATGTGATTTTTGTTTGCTTTGAATCGACTTTACGATAACTGAAATGTAAAGCTGTATATGCGGGTAGCAGGAATCATATGTACATGTTTGGTTTCTTCTCGTTCTTCTTGTGTTGGCCAGTTTTCTCTGGTAGACAGTGACACACGACTTTCTTCTTTAAAATATGGAAAGATATATAAATAATGATCTTTAGGTTAATAATACCCTTTTTATATTTGTTTTCTTGCTCTTTTCTTTTTTTTTTTTCTTGTTTCTTTTTTATTTATTTATTTGTTTTAGCTTTCTTTCTTTCTTTTTTCTTGTTTTTCTTTCATCTTCAAAATACACATAAATTATTTTGTATTCTCTTTCACTAAAACTGACTATAAATTAAACAACATGTTTTGAATGTTGTTCGCGAGTTTTGTCTCTTACCTTTTAAAAACAACAACAAACAAACAAACAATATCGTATGCTATTTTTCGTTTCTTTTTGCGATAAAGATTAACGTAATAACGTATTACCGTCAGATAAATAAAACATCACGTATATTCGCTATATTATTACTTCCTATTTCGATTATCCATGTTGTCCATTCAGCGATGTAGAAAAACCTGAGCGTGACTAAATTTCTGTTCTGTTATTTAATCTTATTTTCAGCTTGACAGAAATATATCTTTGTTAAAATCATCGACAAAAGTGTATAGGTATAATTTTATTTACTAGGATCTACTTAGTGAAGTTTTATAATGAAAACGTGGCCAAAGAAAGTGAGTATTGTCACTGCCTCTAGGCGGTCTAAAGCTCGGCGGTGTGTTTATTTATTTCTCACTACAATAACGGATCTTTGCGATATCAGGCTGATAATGTAACCTTTCTGTACAATCCAATAACCAGGCCTACTGACAGCGGGAGGGAGATGACGGTTTAATGTTTGTTATCGCAGTAGCACCGCAGTTTTCTGCGCATGTCGAGATATCAAATCTGATATGTTTGTCAAAGAGAGGCGGTCTCGGGTGCGGATCCAGAACTTTTTACACAGGGGTGGGGCTGCTACCCTTTGATGTTGGAGACTTTTATCAGGAATGGCCTCCCCACGTGTCCAGAGAACGAGCGAAGAACACTAAAATCATTCAAAACGAATGTTAGCACGTTGTTAAGTGAGTGGTCTCCACACATACTCCTCTATGGAGATTTTATACGTTGGCGAAGAAGACTGCAACAGAAATACAGAAATATTTTCTTACTCCAGTAAATAAAATGTATTAAGCGACATCTTTTGATGACATTTCGCAATATTCGTTTCAAGTTTTCTAACGGTTTTAAAGTCTGTTTAATTGATAAATAAATTATTAGATATTTTTAGATACAAACGGAAGTAACAGATGCCAGCTGTTAGACCGCTTTAAGAAACCGATATGTGAAACACCTAATAACAGATATGTGAGACACCTAATAACAGATATGTGAGACACCTAATAACAGATATGTGAGACACCTAATAACAGATATGTGAGACACCTAATAACAGATATCCGTGAGATTTAATAACCTTTATCTTTGACATCTAATAACATTTAAACACACGGTTCAATTACCCAGACCCTCAGTCATTCTACACTATTTATTTATTTATTTAAATTAAGATAGACTACATACACACATACAACCGTGTTAATCACCACAGTACGCTGCTTTTGTTTTACAGTTTCGCTCCTGGTTGTGTCCACACGAACTCTCCTTACAGTAATTCTTTGTTGCTGTTAATCTTCGTTTACAAGTGGTTACTCGTGTCTGTCACCTGATTAAAGTTCGTGTAACTAAACGCTGTGTATGAACAAAAGCACGATTACCCGTGGTCAAAGACCAAAGCGGCACACGTGGTTTTCAGAGGGCTGACGTGAATAGCGCAGATTAATCAAATACAAATCTTTCCTTTCAGATCCGCGGCCTGTGATTTGTGGCTAAATAATAGGCAAAATAAATACTGAAACAAAATACATTACAAGTAGCCCGCTGCCAGGTCTTCCGACTAAAGTCACAAGAGACTCGGTGCAAGAAGTTAAAGCGTTTTAACAAACGAAGGGAAATTGTGAGGGGTGCATTCAGTTTGTAGACTCTGGGTTATAGAAATCAGTCGAGTGGTTCTGAGAAATTCAGGTGTGTGTGTGTGTGTTTTGAAGAGAAATGTAGCGAATATTAAGTCAGAATTACACGTTCAAACAGAGGGACGTTTTACAGAAACAGATATACACTTTGTCTGAGAACGAGATTTTTTGTATGAATGTATGTACGTGTGTGTACGTGCGTGTATGTGTGTTTGTGTATTTGTGTTATATATAGAAACAGATACACAGATACAAAGCTTTGTTTATGTATCAGCGAGTAAGAAAGATGTGTGTCTATCTGTACATTTGTTTGTATGTGTTTGCATTTTATTATTACAATTCTATATTTAAATAGTGTACTAGATAGTCTCTTTTCATCTGTAAGTAAACAGTAATTATATGCGATTCCACATCATAGTTTTATATGTTACAAAACACATCACTAATATTTCTCAAATGCGAGTGTTATGTGCATTTGTGTATGGAGTAATATACAGATAGATAGATATAGATATATATATAATATGATACATACACATACATATATATATATATGTGGGAACACACAGACATATACACATACATATATGCGTACGTTCGCATGCACATAACAGATACAACACACAGACACATACAAAAAAAAAAAAAAAAGAAAACTATAGTTCTACAATGAAAAGACAAAACATTTCAGCGTACTTACTTGAAATAATGAAACATACATGCCTCGGGATTTTCGGCCAAACAATCCACCGGCCAGTGACGCAAAAACCCCACACTCCTGGAACAAAATTTAATCAAACTTTTATCCATACTGTCAACACATTTCTTTTATTTCTAATAAATCCATACCGTCATCACGTTTTGAAGCTTCCTATTCCAGACGCCGGCTACCACAAAACTGTCTCAAACACAGCTCAGAGCACCATGGAAGCGCAACTACTGATGTGCTTAGAGTAAGTAAGTCGTGTATATGGCATGTAACGTAGTTTTCTTCATCGGCTCAGTGGTTTTCTTGTTAATAGTTTCCAGATAATATGAACGTAAACCTGTCGGTCCTATTGATCACCGGTAAGACGTTGATGGAATGCCACACACACACAACAAGCGTATCATTGTTTTATCATAAGTCTCTTTTCACCGTACAATGGGTTGGTTTTTTTTTGTAATCTTTTTTTTTTTTTTTATCAGTGACTACGTATTTCCGTCTACTGCAATTCGAGTTCATATCAGAAAATGATAATCACTAGCAGTCTAAGTTTCGCAGATCAGGATAGATCGAAAAATGACGTCAAAGGGGTGAATGGTTTTTAATACTGAACTGAATAAATCCATTATATTTACATTTGATATTGCTGAGCTGTACTGTGCTCTGTTTATATTGCATTTCTTGTACACTGTAGTTTTTAATGTGTTGTAGACTGTTCGTACAGTACTGTGTAATAACCTTTTTTACTGCAATATCCAGTATTATATTTATAATCACATATTGTATACAGACTGACAAATAGACGAACGGATAGATGTTTAGATAGATAGGTAAACAGACCGATAGGTAGACAGAAAAAAAACACAAAGACTGTTAGATATAGAGATTAACATGCAAAGAGATTCTGATGGCTATAGACTTCGTGCTACACACACACACATTAACACAAAATATTAATAAATAAATAAGTAAATAAATACATAAATAATAATAATAATAATAATAATAATAATAATAATAATAACAATAACAATAACAATAACAACATAAATAATAATAATAATAATAATAATAATAATAATAACAATAACAATAACAATAACAACATAAATAATAATAATGATAATAATAATAATAATAATAATAATAATAATAATAATATGCATCAAACAGACGGGATAATTTGTTTTTATCCAGTTCTGGGAGCTGATAATAAAAGGGACTAGTGTTATGACTCTGCTCCAATTACTTCTGAAGAAAATTACATTATCAGGATTCGATCCCGGTATCCATCACGACACGATGAGACAAAAAGTCATGGTCGTTATGAATATGTATTAAGATGCATTCTACACTGGTTTGACGTTCTCCATTGTTAGTATGGAGTGTTGAGGCTTTATATCAGCTCAAATGTCGCCACAATCGAGTTGTAAAAACACTACAACAATTCAGTGACGTTATTTTGTTTTGTATATAATATCGCATGAATTCAGACTTTTGAGTGTGTAATATGATCCATATCGCTCATTTGAATAAGTTTGTGTGTGTGTGTGTGTGTGTGTGTGTGTGTGTGTGTGTGTGTGTGTTTCTTTTCATTTTGTCGGTCTTTTGTGGAGAGGTGGGTTATTTATTTATTTTATTTTTTGTGGGGAGGGTGTTTGTTGTTTTGTTGGTTGGTTTTCTTGTTTGTTGATTTTTGGGAGGAGTGTTCATTTCTTTGTTTTTCTTTAGATTTTGTTTGTCACTAAAGTTTTTGTATTATTATTGTTTTTAAACAACAGTCTCAGCACATTTAACTATTAACTGTGAGTGAAACATTTTTCGTGTAATGATAATATAAAATGATAGAGAAAATGTTCTACTGTCACTGAATGATTTAGTATTATCACAGAATCAGTTAATATTTGATAGCTTGTCGCAGAAAATACATAACATATTTAGTACACCAGTCACCAGCTCTAGCAAGAATGGGACATATCAGACTTTTTTCTCTCTTTTTTTTTAATGTGTAGTAAAAATAAATAAATAAATAATAATAATAATAATAATAATAATAATAATAATAATATACGTCATTATAATAGTTTCGGATGGATGAGAGCATGAATAGATGGACGGACACGATGATAGTTAATTTCCCGTTCTAACCTGATGAATGAGTTGTGATCTGGATCATTCAGATTCTGCAGTCCTCCCGACATAAAAATATCTTTGAAATCCTGAAAAAAATAGTCAACATCATGTATATAATTATGTTGGTATATACTGTGTGTGTGTGTGTGTGTGTGTGTGTGTGTGTGTGTGTGTTTTTGTGCAATGATTATGTGTGTATATATATACTGTATATACACATACTCACACACATACACATACACATACACACACACCTAACCTGTACATATACGCAGTAGTTCTGTCTGTCTGTATGTATGTGTGTCTAAGTGTGTGTATGTATGTATGTATGTATGTACAACCTACCTGTACAGATATACACAGGAGCTCTGTACGTCTGTCTGTACGTGTTACTAAGTGTATGTATGTATGTGTGTGTGTATGTATGTATGTATGTATGTATATATGTGTGTGTATGTATGTATGTATGTGTGTATGTATGTATGTACAACCTACCTGTACAGATATACACAGCAGCTCTGTACGTCTGTCTGTATGTGTTACTAAGTGTATGTATGTATGTATGTATGTATGTATGTATGTATGTATGAATGTATGTATGTGTGTATGTATGTATGTACAACCTACCTGTACAGATATACACAGCAGCTCTGTATCTGTCTGAGTGCTCACAGTAGCCTGGCGTCTTCGTCTTGTTACTACAGCCAGCTCCTTGAAAAACAAGTCTGCTCCATTACAAACACGTCTACCACTCACAATGTTAAACATGCAAACACACCAACACATCAACTGTAACTTGTTCATTCATTAGTAGCGTAAATATTGTATACTTTGGTGGAAGAATTAGTAGTGGTGGGAATAGTAGCAGTAGCAGTAGCAGTAGCAGTAGTAGTAGTAGTAGTAGTAGTAGTAGTAGTAGAAGTAGTAGTAGTACTGGTGGTAGTGGTGATGTTGATAATGGTAATGATAATTGTAATGGTAGTGGTAGAGGTAGCGGTGGTTGTTGTAGTGGTAGCGACAACGGCAGAAACAGTGCTAGAATTAGTAGTAATAGTGTAGACGTAGTAGTAATAGTAGTAGTCGTGGTAGTCGGGAAATTAATTTTAATATTTTCTTTTTTTTTTGAATGTGTTGTTTGATATGTTATTGTTGCTACTTCTGTTGTTTTTGTTTTTGTTACAGACGACTGAACACGAGCACGTTTGATACGAGCAGGAGACTCTAAACAAATCTCTCGTGCCATAGCTCAGAGTGTGCGTCACAGTTTTTTCATTTTTTAAACAGAAGTGTTTTGTACTGAAGCAGTGGAGTAGCTTTTCATATAGTAAAATAACTTTCATGGTTTTTTTTATGGATACACTCCGTGATTTTAGTTTAACCGCTGCGTCTTCATTTAACTCTTTGTAATCGTGTATTTTTTTTGGGGGGGGGGGGGTTGGTAGGGCGTTTTCTGTGGTTTTTGCTGTTTTACTTTTTATTATTATTATTATTAACGGGGTTATTTTGTGGGGTTTTTTTTAGTGTGTTATTTTTATTTATTATTATTTCTTTTTGGGGTATGGGGTGACATTTGAAATCCTTTTCAGAACAAGAAAATCTAAATTGAAACTTATTTTTATTTGTATTTTTATCTCTTATTTCTATTTCTGTAATTTGTAATACAATCAAGAATTTAACAAATTCTACCGTTAGGTTATATTGTAGTTAGGTTATGTTGTAGTTAGGTTAAACTGTAGTTAGGTTATATTGTAGTTAGGTTATATTGTAGTTAGGTTATGTTGTAGTTAGGTTATATTGTAGTTAGGTTATGTTGTAGTTAGGTTAAACTGTAGTTAGGTTATATTGTAGTGGTTTAGATCATCTGTGTTCGATCTGCTTGACCTGACACATTTATGACGTCACAGCATTACTTTATGTTAGCAAAGCAGCATGTACATGCATACATACAAGACACACACACACACACACAAATTATCAAGTACATACATATACTCATAGAAAAAACATACACTATAATAATTACCGAAATGCACACAACTAGACCAAAACACAAACATACCCAAACGTACTGCTATCCATACAAACAGCTATATACGAATACAACTACACAACTAGATACACAAATATACACATGCATATACATTACACACACAGACACACAGACGCACACAGATACAGTTAGGATGTGGTAAGACTACTAACCCCAAACGACATCCCTCTGTTCAGTGATACCAGTGTCCGTGCACTCGAGCCTTCGTGTGTGGTCACTATCACTGTCCAATATCAACAAACAAACAAATAAGTAAACTAATAAATAAATAAATAAACAAATAAGCAAATAAATAGACATACAATTAATTAGTTAAATAAGTAATTAAAATTTTGTAAAAATCAAAACAAAGCAAAATAAAATAAAATTGAATAAAATAAAATAAAATAAAATAAAATAAAATAAAACAAAACAAAACAAAACAAAACAAAACAAAATAAAATAAAATAAAATAACTAAATAAAAAGAAAATAAATTTCAAATTTATTACTACAATAAATTACAAATCGCAAATCAATAATATTACAATATTAATTAATAATAAATAAACAAATGAAACTAAATAAATAAGTAAGGAAATAAGCAAAGAATAAAACAAACAAATAAATAATAAATAAAAATAATTAAAAATGCAAATAAATAAATAAACAAACAGACACAAATAAATATAAACATGTACAATAAACAACATAAATAAAAGAACAAACAATAAATAAACACACAAACAAACAAATAAATAATAAATTAAAATAATTAAGTATGGAAATAAATAAATAAACTACGTAAAAAGAACAAAATAAATAAATGAATAAGTGAACAAACAAAAAATATATAATTTGTCAAACAAATGTACCAACAAACAACGAACAAACAGACAGACAGACAGACAAACAGACAAACAAACAGACAGACAGACAGACAGACAGACAGACAGACAAACAAACAAATTGAGTACCTGTACCAGAGATGATGAAGTAAAACGCGTGAGGAGGGTGTCCCTCTCTGATGATCGCTCTTTTTGGTTCGTAGCTGAAACAGAAAAATTTACATTTCACAGTTTGAGAGCACAACTAAAATAAAATGCAGAGATATGAAACAACAGAATCGCCTTTCTGTCTAACTAACTTTCTAACACACTAACACCGTCTTGAATGCAAGCCCACACTTGTAGACTGCATGTCTTACGAATTTTCACATTTTCACGTTATTTCTTCTTCATCTTATATCTCTTAATAACGAGTAAGCTGATGTTTTTATTTTAAATATTGCAAAATGGTTATTACATTTATGATGTTATAGTTTCTGTAAAACAATACTTACTTTTCGTACCATCCCACTTCACACAGTTTCCGTTGCATTCTTCGTGGATACTCGGCAAAAGCCGGAATACTGCACAGAATTATAATGAGCTGAAAACAAATAACAGTATTAATACAAATTAGTCTAATTTATATTATTATTATTATTATTATTATTATTATTATTATTATTATTATTATTATTTGCTGTTGCAGCTGTTATGTTATATATGTAATAAAAGGAAAAGAAAAAGGCAGAAGGCAGACAGCAAGATATAGACAAAAACGAACCCCCGGACGAATAGACATAAATAAGAAAGATAACTCACATATTGTAGATCAGTCTCGGTTCTGTCCCTTGGATTCATCTGCAACAATCTTTTCGCTTCTTGACCAAGTCTTTCCTATAAACATGCATTGTACGATGTAAATTATTAAAGTTCGCCGATAAATGATTAACAAATTTATTTTTGAATGTGGATGACACACACTGCACGTTCCAACGTTTGACACGAAGCAGATTCATTAGCGCCGGCCAATCAGATTGTTTGTTACATTATTAGTGACTATTTCGCACATTTGTTCTTTATCATATTTTGCTGAAACGTTGGCAACAATTTTCAGTCGAGAGAACGATAAAATAGCTTATAGAGAAAACTTTGTAAACTCCTCGAAACAAATTGGGAGGTGACTAATATACTGAAAACAGCATTTTACAGAATTCACAATTTAGTTGAAATGTGTTATACTTTTCACTCTGTTTTCGCGGGCGTAATTTTTTGGTTTTGGTAAAATATAATTGTATTATATTTGGAGGTGGTGTTTTATTTTTTTTTTTTTTTTTTTTTTGTGTATGTGTGTCTTTTTAAAAATTATTACTATAATTATTTTTATTTCTTTAATTGTTTGTTTTGTTGTTGCTCTTTGTTGTATTTTTGTTGTTTAACGAATAAATCAATAAATAAAGAAATTATTTAAAATAATAATAATAATAATAATAATAATAATAATAATAATAATAATAATAATAATAATCTTATATTTCCAAAAGATAAAAAATATGTATAAATATTTGTTCTGTTAGTCGATAAATTTCCCTTTTCCACTCTCGCCATACCTCAGTATTGGCTTTGAAGTCTTTGGGGTCGAACACAAGCCCTCGTCTGTCGATGACGGCGCCATATTCTTCAGAAACTTGTAATATAGACAGAAATTCATCGCCAGAATCTTTCAAACTAAATAAATAACAACATCGTTTTTAATAATAATATCAACAACAACGACAATAACATACATATATTAAATTTAATATCAAATTTAATATATATATATATATATATATATATATATATATATAATGTATATATTATCCAGGATCACCCTACAGATGGAGAATTAATAAGAAAATTTAAACATATATTTAAACAGTCTAAATGCAAATATGCTTACAGGTTTTGCGTAAATTCTTACAAGAGTAAACATAAATCTTTGCAAATAATAAAGTACAACAAGTCTACGAGTAACTGATTAAAATTAACTTAGCTGATCAGAATTTAACGTAAACGGAAGAGAAAAATGCAGCCTTTCCGATTACAAGTAAGGAATTTTGCTTCTTTTATATAATTTCCTAATATCTGAATCTGCGTGCCTGAATACTGTGCTGCTATTTCGTTAAGAAAGTTCAAATAAATACATTAACTAAATGTGTTTGTTTGCGTACGTGCGTGTGTGTGTGAATTTTTGAATTTTTGTCTGAATTAATAAATTTTGTCATCCAAAAAGCGATGATAAAAAAATTAATTAAAGTTCCCTTCGTTAAACAAATATTTGACATTGCAAATGATACATTGCTCCAGTGGTGTCGTAAATAACAGCCGATGAAAAAAATCAGTTAATATTTTCTTATGGTGTCGTGAACAAGCTAGAGAAGAAAAAAGATGTTTTCTAGATGGGTCTTAAACAGTATCGACAGAAATATTATTTTCTGGTAATATAAACAGAAAACGTCAGTAATGAAATGTGACTTACCTTTTGTAACTGGTTTTGAAAAGTCGGATACAGATTAGAGTCAGTCTGACATAGCGACGAAATCTGACAACAGGGGGCACTTTAGTCTGAAACACAGCAAATATTTTTATTTTAAACAAACATGTCTGTTAGTTTCCATATATAGTACTCAGTCAACAGTTCTGTCTGTTTTCAAAAAATATGTCAGAACTTTTTCTGCTTTGAACATAAACGGAAGTGTACAGTAGCCAATGCAATTTTGTTATGAGATATAAAAAATTTAACACCAAAACAATCAAATACAACCTGTTAACATGAATTATATTTTACAAATGCAAACCCAAATTCGAGAATTCAGAAATCCCTTTAATTTATTCCACGTACACATGTTGTGAAAAGAATACAAAATTTGTAATGAAAACAGACAATATCTGTTTTGCATACAAATATTTTGAATCTGCGTGCTTTCTCTACAAACAACGTACCAGAGTCATTTCCAGCATTTCCTACTTGTACAAAACATTTTATATTTCTTACTTGTTGATTCCTGACATTTATATTAATATACCATACTTCATTTTCTCGTATTTTAGTATTGCTATAATCAAATATTTTGTCTTTGTATATCGATTCTGTTTACACAGATCAGTGTTTATAG
>CM022679.1:2863411-2953411 GCA_012295275.1 Chrysomallon squamiferum
GAAGGAGAAAAAGTGGAAGGAGAAGAAGAAACCTGAGGGAGAGGAAGGAGAAAACTGGAAGAGGTGTAGAAGGAGCTGAAAGGAGAAAGGTTAAGTGAGGAGAAGAAGAGAGATGAGGAAGCTATCACAACTGTGGGTAAGAGAAGTGAAGAAGATGTTGCTGTTGCAGTCAGTAATAACTCAGGAAAAAGAAAGATGAAAGAGAGGGTGAAAGAAAGAGGAAGAAAGTCAGTCACCACTTCCCAAAGGTAAAATAAAACAAACATATTATTTTATCACATTTTTTACTTTCTATTGCATTTTATATTTACAGAATTTATAAAATTAACTTTAACTGATATAGTTAAAGCATTTTGTAAGTCCAACACTCTACAGCTTATCCTGAATTAGCATCTGTATTTCTAATCTTTAATTAGCCTTTCTAATTAGTTAAAATAATGAAGTTGAAAATTGAAATGTGAAGCTAAATTTTGTTTTGGTTATTAATCAAAGCTTTTGGCACTTTGGATTCCAGATTTTCTGTTTTAAATGACTTGCAAAGTCTGATCAGGATCCACATATAATTTTAAGTGAAACCAATATAAGTTCTACTGTACCATTGCAGAAGAATAGAATTTTTAATTTCTTCTACCATTAATAAATTGTTATTGTGTAAAAACAACTTTTATATTAGATGTAGATATAGATATAGATTATGTTGTGTTGTGTTGTGTTGTGTTATATTATATTACATTATTTTATATGTTCTGTCATGTTATGTTATATTTTCTGGTAGAGTGATACGTTTGAAGAGGGAGAAAGACCGGCAAGTCCTGAAAGAATTGGAGAAAAACTTTCTCGTGAACCAACACCCTGAGAGAACCTCCTGCAGAGCCTGTCACCGACATAAAACCAGACTCACCTTTTGGTAAGTTTGCTTTGCCTTTGTGTCTGTATGTATGTCTGTGCACAGTCTTTCTGAGCTTCTGCTTGTGTGAATGGATGGGAGGAATGTGAATCTGAATGTGTGTAGATGGGTTGTGGATGAGTGAGTGGATGGTTGGATTTGAATGTAAATGGAAGAGGTTGGATTTACATATGTGTGGATGGAGGGATGGATGGTTAGATGTAAATATGCACGAATGAATGGGTATATGATGCATGTGAATGTGTCTGAATGGATGATTAGATGATATATATATCTGGGATATCAAAGCAAGTTAGCAAATGGATGATGGTCAGTAATTATTATTAATATTTAGATGAGTTGATGATGAATGGAAGCATGTTAGAATTAACTGATGTATGGACAAATGGATGGGTAATAGATGGAAGAGTGTTTGGTGCCAGTGACAGTGTCTAAAACAAGACCAGATGTTTACTGAGTACACATATGACAGTAATTTGCTGTTGCTTTGTTCAGATGAAGAAGGAAAGCATGTCCACGACACAGTGTACGAGGAGGGTGAAGAGTTAGAAATGGAGGAAGAAGAAGAAGAAGCTGAAGAAGAAGTAGTACCAACATTTGACAGAGAGGCACTTATAGAGAAATATCATGTATGTCATTTGATACAGTTTGTTATAGAGAAATATCATCTGTTTGGTTTTGACAGAGAGGTTCTTCTAGAGAAATATCACAAATGTAGTGTGATGTAGAAAATATTTGGTTGTGGTAACATTTTAACTTAAATATATTTTAAGACATATGATGAAGTGTCCATTTGCTGACACAAACAAACAGATTATATTAGCTTCTTTGAGTATTATTAATTCCTAGTGGCAAAGGTTTTCTAATAATAAAATAAACAACTGGAGGTGAGTAAGTGTGAATGGACAAGTGGATGAGAATACATGTGAAGACATTTTGCTTTCTTTTTGTGTACTTATACTTAATCTTAAACTCTTATTCAACAGTAATAATAATCTTGATGTATAAGAAAGGTGATTTAGTAGAAATTATCTATCAAGCTTTTAATTTGTGAAATAAAAGCTTCATTTGTCTCTGTGTTTGTCCAGTCCATCCTGTCAGAAAGAGAAGTGTTACAGAATCATAACCTGCAGCTTCAGACAAAACTCAGTGATTATTTCCGCAAGAAGAAAGCAGACGAGAGGCAGGATTACGACAAAAACGTCACAGATCAGGAACAGCGATATCTCAAATACATGGGTACTTGTTTGTTCGTCCATCCACACATCCACCCAAATATCTTTCTAACTATTAATCAGTTCTTAATTGGTTGATTTGTTCATCCATTCATTAATTAATGTTCTTATCATTTTTTTTTTTTTTATCCATACATTAATTTTTTATTTTTTTTTTATTATTTACTCACTCGTTCATACAGCTTTTTATACTTCATCATTTCATCATCAAATATTTGTGGTCCATTATCTCATTTTTGTCTCACTTATTAACTCGTCCAATTATCCCTCCCTTAATTCATTCATTTATTCATTCATCCATCCATCCATTCATTAAAATCATCCATCCATCCATCACTGGTGTTTTCTGTTTGTGTGCTGCAGCTCAGCTGGAAGATCTGCGAAGACAGGACATGCAGCAGAGGGAGTTGTACCAGAACCAGATTGAGGACCACAAGGCGAGGTGCGAGGAGAAGCGAGACAGAGTGGACGAGGAGAGGCAGAAGTTCATGGAGTTCAAGAAACAGATTGCTCTTAGTGCGATAAACACACGCTCAGGAAAACCCATCGCACCAAAGGTTAAGAACACTTTGATTATTGTTCTGCTGATACATCCGTGGATGAAAATTTATTAAACACACACAATCTTCTTTCTTTTTTAAATCCATAAATATAATAAAAAATAATAAATAAATAAATAAATAAATAAATAAAAATTAAATTAAATTAAATTTTAAAAAAATATAAAAATTAATAATAAGAAGAAGAAAAGAAAGAAAGAAAGATGGAAATAAAATAAAATAAAATAACATTTAAATAATAATAATAATCTTTTCCAACAGCTCTGTGTACCTGCTGAAACCTAATACCTTAAGTTAAGAGGTCACAACATAATACAAACTAACCTGTATTAAGCAGCCACCTGTCTAGAAAGGACACCTTTCAATACTTCATTTGGTGGCTGATTAAAACAGATTTGCCTCTGAAGTGAAGTAAATAAACATTGACAAAAGATTTCTCATCATCTTTAAACATCAATTGCTTATCTGCTATTAATATTAAAATCTGTCTTTGCTTATTTAAACAAATATTTATTGCTTTATTTAATTTCATTGCATTAAAAGCATTATTATGGGTAATAATAACATTACTATTGTTTTAGGATACTGAACAGTACTTGAGCAATGAAAACAAGAAAGAACTGGAAGTTGTCAACGTCAGGTTAGAGAATATTAAACTGAAAAACAAACTCAAAAAGAAGGAACAACAACTAAAATCAAAGGTTTGTATCCTATTATTTTTTATTTATTCATGATTTATTATTGTAATGATTCAGAAACATTTATGGTATTTTTAATTTTTTGGAGTAATTTTCAATTTATATACTTGTTTGTTCATTTATTATTTGTAAAATTTACTAAAATAGCACTAACATTTTGTTTTCCTCTTCCATCGAACAGTATGCAGCATTTATAGACAGAATATAAGTATTTTTTGTATCAAAATATTGATTATAAGGCATTTCCTTATTTGTTTTTCAACAAATAAATAAATAAATAAGAAAATTAAAAAAATTTCTAGACATTCATTATAACATAAAATTACTTTTATGTCTATTTAATGTTTTCTTTTTTTTTTTTTTTTTTTTTTTTTTTTTTTAATCAGGAAGAACTTGCAGAAGGTTTACACTTGATTGACTTTGAGCAGCTGAAGATAGAAAATCAAACTTACAATGAGAAGATTGAGGAACGAAATGAGGTACATTCTTTATTTAGCTTCTTAATCTGACAACAGGTGTCTGGATCAAATCCTGTTTCTACCTCTGATATCAGCACATTACATGACCGATTGATTTTTTGAGTATTTTTTGTGCTTTGAAAGATTTGTTTTTCTGTTGTTTTATTTTCAGAATTACTATTCTCTTTCTGAGCTAAAATGCCATCATTTTATTTTCAGTATTAATGCAGCTGCTGAGAAAAGCAAACATTTTAAATTTCGTTCAATAATTTTATATTTAAGTGCTGTCTTTGTGCAGCTGTTAACTGAATCTCCACTGAGAAGTTTTGAACCAAGCATCTCCCATAACCATCGTTTTACATTTGCAAAAACAGTAAATAACTGAAAACAAATTTTATTAAATTATATTTAGTTATTTTATAGGAATGTTTGTAGAATATTATTACCAGTATCAGCACAGTCACATTAAGAATTTATAACCAAAATAATAATTAAGCACTGTTAGTAATAGAAGATGTTGTTGTAGGAGTTGCTGAAGCTACGCAAGAAGATAACGAGCACGGTGCAGGTGTTGACACACCTGAAGGAGAAGCTGCAGTTTGTTCAGGCTGAGAACCACGTACAGAGAGGAAATCTTCGAGAAGTGGAAGCCCTTGCAGCTCAGGTTTGTTTGTCTCTCAGTACTGATCTCAACATGTGAGTGTGGGTGTTTGGGTAAAGGGTCTGTATTTTGTATATTTGACTGCGAATTACCGAATGTTTAACTGGTTCTGGGCTGTGGATAAAATGACATTGATTCAATCTAGCATTCATTTGGTTGTTTTTTCATTCAAGTTTTCATTAATTTTTGCGTGTTTTTTTGTTGTTTTTTTGCTCACAGAAACGGGATATTTTATCAAGGACAAAACAAGCCAGGGATTCTCTCAGAATTGATAATCAACGTTTACGTCAGAACTGTGGTCTCCTTGGAAACGAGCCCCTGTTGAGAGATTTTGAAGAGCGCGTGGACGAGAGTGAAGAACTCAGAGATAAGCTGGAACGAATGAAAATGATTCATGCTGAAATGACCTTGACCTGTAACCAAGTGCGAAGAAAAATAGAACAGGCCAGATCAGGAAGAACATAGGTCCCTTTACTGTTTTCTTAAAAGAAGAAATATGTTGTGTTATCAATAAAATTAATGATTTCTCGTGTTTTATAAGTCTTATTTTTTTATTATTATTATTATTTTTTTATTTTATTTTTTTCACAAATTTTCATTATTTAAACCAAAATTTGGATTGCCTGTTGTATTCCTCTGAATATATTGTGGCCAAAATTTCAGAAGGACTGGACTGTTTATGTATTGTTTCTAAAGGTTATCAGTATCATGTCTTTTTATGTCTATTTTTGAATAAGATGGTGTACCTTCTTTGAAATATGAGGAGATTATTATTATTACTTTTTTTATTATTTCTTTTTTTTTTTCCATTTTTTTTTTAATAATAAATTACACTCCATGTGGTGAGGGTATGCCACAGATAACTGTGTTAGTATTTTTTTATGTGTACTGGATTATTAAATATTCATGGATTATCTAATGGAATATTTGGCTGCTGTTGAATCAAACAAGGTTTTATACTGAACTCTTCCTTGAATATAAAAGGCAAGTATAATTTTATTACTGTTAATGAAATTAATTTTAATGTTTTACAATTTTTTTACAATAATTAATACATGTTTTACAATAATTAATACATTTTTTATTGATCCTTTAAAATCACAATTAAATTATTTTTTATTGTTTTTAAAATATCACAAGCAATCTAGTTACAGTCATTTTTGAGGAAAGCAGGCAAAAAGTATCCAAATTCATCTTGTACCTTAATATTATTTTACAACAGGGCAAAAGAGACAGGTCAGTCCTGAACATACTTATTTTGTCTTTTTCATTATTCATTTCACATTCCAACTACATACTGCAATAGGCAGCATGTTTACAAGTGTTCTAACCACAAAATGTGAATTTATTATAATTACCAGTATTAAAATAAAGACAAGTTCAGAGTTTGTGTTATTTTATTATTTTCTTTTCCTAATTTTAGTGTCTGGTCTTATTAAGAAATATCAATAATGTCTAGTTCAGTATTGTCAAGAAATGGATAGTGAAATTATGAGATATATTTTTGAATTCTTTAACAATCTGTACATAATGATTTGGATGTAACAATGAATAACATGTCCTCACCATGGCACTGGGCAGTGACTAAAGTAGACAGCATTACAGGTTGTTTTATCAGTCATCATTAACACCTTCGTTAGGCTGTCTTCCCCATTTTTATGTTTTACTGTTCAAGGGAATGTGCATATAAATGTTTTCTTGCTGCTGTTTATTGTAACCGTTTATCTTTCTCATTATCTGAACTGACCTTAAATCAATTAAATTAAATTAAATTAAATTAAATCAAATCAAATCAAATCAAATCAAATCAAATCAAATCAAATCAAATCAAATCAAATCAAATCAAATCAAATCAAATCAAATCAAATCAAATCAAATCAAATCATGAAGCCATAGAGTGAAAATGTATTGAAAAATATGTTTTAATGGTAAAATATTTTTTCAAGTACTGAACTGACCTTTGTGCTATGAGAAAATTAAATTTAAAACTGATTTTATGAATAAATTATAAGAAATAAGAAGATTTGAAATGTTTAGCCTAACACATTTTTTTAATGTATTGTGAGATATTTTACAACATTATGTTCAATTTCCTGAGAACATGCATTTTTGTTTCTGTGTTTGTGTGTGTGTGTGTGAGAGAGAGAGAGAGAGAGAGAGAGAGAGAGAGAGAGAGAGAGAGAGAGAGAGAGAGAGAGAGAGAGAGAGAGAGAGAGAGAGAGAGAGAGAGAGAGGATAAGAAATTACCTTTTTTAAGAAATCAATAATAAATTCAGCCTTTTATTAACAAGAATAAAGCATGATACATTACACTTAAAAAAAAAAAAATCAATTTCAGACAGTTATACCATTTGTTCTAGTTTTTTGTTTTCTTTTAAATTTTAATGATTATTAAAGCATTTTAAAGATATATTTGTCAACAACAAAGTTGTACAGAAAATGTGGAACAGAGATAATGGTAATGCACAAAACTATATTTAAGGAATTGAGATTTTATTAATAAAGAAATAATAGTAGGACAGATTCACTTTAATAAATGATAAAAGTAAAAAGAAATTTGAGACAAATAAGAATTGAAAACTAAAAGAAAATGAATGTATAACTTAATAATTCTGATTTTGAATAAAGTAGTCATGGAATAACATTAAACAAATATTTTAAAAATAAGAAAATGAAGTGAATGTGATAATGCAATTTAAAAAAAAAAGAAAAAAAAGAAGTCAAAATGATAAACATGTCAGAAATTAATTTTCTTTTACTTGTAGTATGAAAACTAAAGAGTTTTCAAATTTTAAATGTATAAGTATTTCTATTTATTGATAACAGTCCCAGGAAACATATGAACTAATGAGAAATCTTGCCTTCTGAAATCATTATGTTAAAGATATATATCCATATTTATTATTATTTTTAATTTTTTAAATCACCTACAAACTATGTGGGTTTTTCGTTGTTGTTGTTGTGTTCTGCTTCTTCTTCTTTTTATTTATTTTTTTTTAAATTTTTTTATAATGTTTAATAAGATAGTGAGACTGATAATTAATATAAGTCTATCATAAAAACACAATAAAAAAGTTCAGTTAACCATTTTATGGTAACTGGCTGTAGGAACACACGCGATCACTATTTAGTTCACAGAAAGCTTCCTGTGCATTGTTGTTCTGTGAATTATTCTGTTCTCTATTTTCCTCCCATAGATTTTCCTCCTCAGGCTTTTGGTAATAGTTCTCTAATTTTGGAGAAAAAATATTAAATAAATAAAAAGTAATAATAATTAAAAAAAAAAAAATACAAAAAAAATACAAAAAAAAAAATTATTTAACAAAAATAATGTAATGTAGTGTAATATTAACAAAAATAAAAATAAATATTAGATATATAAACAAATAAATATTAAATAAATAAAAATAATAAATAAATATTAAGTAAATAAAATATCACATTTTATACAGTTCTCCAATGATAATTTGGTTAAAAATATCCACCACTAAAATAACTGGAAATCACTATTACAGTTCTAACATCAGTATATATTTTTTGGCCCCAAAAAACAGTTATGAATTTAACATAAGGACTTGAAAGAGATTAGTAAAATAACATTAATAAACAAATAAATAAATAAATTCCTTTAAAAAAAATTACCATTAAACAAATTACCTTTAAAAAAATATAAATAACAATAAAATTCTTGCCACATTTTGTAATTGCCAAAAATTATTTATAGGACATTTCTGTTTTTCTTCCACATTTATCCCCAGACCTTGCTTTTATTATTGTTGTTGTTGTTGTTGCTATTATTACTGCTGTTGCTGTTGTTGTTATTGGTTATTGAAGAGGTGGTTGAGATTATGTAATTTATCTGGTGATGTTTAATATATACATAAAATGTAAAGAAGCTGTTTATGACAAATTTTCTTACCTGTCAGATTTATCGTTTCTCTTTTATCACACAGAACCAGTATTTTATTTTGCATCAAAAAAGCGAAAACAGCTGTTATGATCAAACCTAATATTAATAATGCTGTGAGTACAGCCCCGATTGGGAAACTTGGACTGTGTTCTGTGTTTTTTGAAGTGTTTTGGGGGACAACAGCTTTTTCTATTGTTTTATAATGTACCTGGTCTTTATTTGTCTTGTTTTGTGAATAGTATTCATCTGGAAGAGAAATGTAGAACTTAAAAGTGTCAAAATCACAAAATATTTAAATAACAGGAATAATAACGTGAATATGTAAATTATGATCATTAGGAATGTGATAATTTATTGTGAATTAAAATTAATTAAATAATAAAATTAATGTTTCAGAGCTTTACAATGAATTAGACAAATTTTGTGGTTGAAAAAAAAAATGAAAAGGCAATATTATTATATAAAAAAAATTGAAAGTCTTAAATCATTTAAAATAAAACAGAATAATTAATAGCAGTAGCTGAAGAATTCAAGATTTTATAGTTGACTGAGGAAATAGTTAAAAATACTTTATTGCAAAAGTAAAAACACATTTTGCAACAATAATGTTTTTTTATAATCTCATCAAATTGACATGCTCTTTGAAAACAGTATATCAGTTTATGTACATAACATATTTTTTCCCTAATATTTAATTCAGTGAAAATAATAATAAATAAATCATGGCCTAAACTGCAAATACTTTCAGGCTGAAATATGAAAATTATTTGTTCATGTATACCTGGACATTTTGTTTTGCACTCTTCAGTGGATCCAGTAATATTATGTTCATAACACAGAACGGAACATGGCTGACATTTCCCTTTTGTTCCAATATGTCGATCAAAATAGAAACCTTTGGCACATTCATTTTCATTCTTACTGACATCATTCTTCTCTTGAAAACCTGGTATATGATGAATGTAATTATAATATTAGTGTAACTACTCTTCATCTTATATACATGTTCACCATCAATTTACTAATCACAGATGGTCCAAAATCTCTTTTAGACTATAAAGATATAAGATGAGGTATCTGAAATTTTTAATTTTTAATATTTTTTAAATTAATAATCTGATTGCACTGATGCAGACAGGATTATAAATGTAAACCACAATTTTATATGGATATATTTAATCATTTAATTGACATTTAATTTAAGTTCCTAGCACTTTATGGGAAATATGTATTTAGGTGCTCAGAGGTGTGTAGTTAAATTACTATTATGTGAAATTACTATTATGTGAGCATAACAGTCTGAAAAAACTAATAATATGGAAAGGTTATGGAACCAAGGGTTCTGGAAATTTGGTGTTGTTCCTCTAATAATAATAGAAGTTGGTAGAAGTTAAGCAAATTGTTTTGTGAATAAAGATACTCTTATTAATTAGCAGCGACATATGTTTTATGTATATATATTTTTGTCTTTTGTATAACCATTAATGAAGAGGATATAACAAAGAGTGGGTATTTAAGAATATCTGATCCTGTAACACATCAAGCAAGAAATTCAGCTATTCCTAGACAAGGCCAAAATATCAAAATCATTTGGGATGTTTTTAAGTTAAACTACTCTAAACAAATAATTAAAATTCTGACCTAACTCCAACCACTTTAACAAATCAGTCTAAAACATAACAATTGTTTGTTTGTATCTCACCTTTACATTTAAGTTTGCACTCCTTGGTAGTGCCTCGTTGATTGTGATCATAGCATAATTTAGAACACAGCTCACATTTGCCTCTTAATCCGATATGAGGATCCAAATAATATCCATCTGGACACTGTATTTCACTCTTTGAAACACCTAGTGGTCCCCCTTCTTTGTTTGTTTTCAAGTATTTAGCTGAGAAAATATTTTGTAAATATAGTTCAGTGCAGTTATTTATAAAATACAAAATAATATTGTAATAATATAGCAGTAATAGTAGTTAATAGTAGCAGTAGTAGTAGTAGTAGTAACTGTAACACTAATAATACTTTAATAGCCAGAAAGTTTGCTTGTTCAAGGCTTTTTAAATAAATAAAGAAAAAAAAAAAATGAAAAAAGAAAAATTTAAAAATAATCTACAGAACTACAGTTTAAAATAATAAATTTACATGGACACTGAATCCTTTTCATTTCCCAGTATTAAATATTTTATTTTACTGTTTTGAATTTAATGTGTGGGTGTGGCTGTGGGTGGGGGGTTTTGTGGGGTTTTTTTTAACATATAATAATAAAATTAATTAATTAAAGTTAAATCAAATCAAATCAAATCAAATTACCAACCTGAACAAAGTGTTTTACAGTCATTTTGTCTTTTGCGATTGCTGCACAATGTATCGCTAAAACATAACAATTGTTTGTTTGTATCTCACCTTTACATTTAAGTTTGCACTCCTTGGTAGTGCCTCGTTGATTGTGATCATAGCATAATTTAGAACACAGCTCACATTTGCCTCTTAATCCGATATGAGGATCCAAATAATATCCATCTGGACACTGTATTTCACTCTTTGAAACACCTAGTGGTCCCCCTTCTTTGTTTGTTTTCAAGTATTTAGCTGAGAAAATATTTTGTAAATATAGTTCAGTGCAGTTATTTATAAAATACAAAATAATATTGTAATAATATAGCAGTAATAGTAGTTAATAGTAGCAGTAGTAGTAGTAGTAACTGTAACACTAATAATACTTTAATAGCCAGAAAGTTTCCTTGTTCAAGGCTTTTTAAATAAATAAACAAAACAAAACAAAAAAAAAATGAAAAATTTAAAAATAATCTACAGAACTACAGTTTAAAATAATAAATTTACATGGACACTGAATCCTTTTCATTTCCCAGTATTAAATATTTTATTTTACTGTTTTGAATTTAATGTGTGGGTGTGGGTGTGGGTGTGGGGTTTTGTGGGGTTTTTTTTAACATATAATAATAAAATTAATTAATTAAAGTTAAATCAAATCAAATCAAATCAAATTACCAACCTGAACAAACTGTTTTACAGTCATTTTGTCTTTCTCCATTGCTGCACAATTTATCGCAATTTTCACATTTACCGGTATCAGAATCAAAGATGAAACCTTTATCACAGATTCGGGTTGAAATTGGACGAGCCAAAGTAACTTGGATAAGAAACAAAATTACTAATATACATCCACATATATTCATTTCTTAACAGTATGACATCGTTCTCTCATGACTATTTCGTAATATTTTTATTAGGTCTTTTTAAGATTCACTGAATAAATAGACTCGTAGTCACACGTTAGCGGCTTTACTGACACGTTTATGACCCTGAGTCACTTCTAAAAATAGCTAACTGCGTCGTTGAAATAGCTAATTGTTATCTTCAATTTTATAATATTTTTCAAAAAGTAACTTTTATTTAGGTACTCTTTGTATATATATGATTTCAGAATGTACAATTAAAATGATGCATGCACAGTGGTTATTATCACAGTACACTGGATATAAATTTATATTTTAATAAATATATACTTATTTAATCGTAGCGTGTGTTATATGCTATTTATAGTTTGGGTAATTCCAGTCGGATTTTATTTTTGTTAGGGGAATAACCTGAATGGAAAGCATTTTCTCGTCTGTAAGTCACAGTGTCAAACCAGAAAATAATAATAACAATAATAATAAAATAAATAAATAAATAAATAAATAAATAAAATAAAAAGGTAGGTGCAACTGTACTATATATATTTCCTGCATATTTCAATAAATATTATTTATTTATTTACGTGTTTGTTATCAATCGAATTGCACGAAAATTTATAAGCAGCTAGACTTTATTAAACAAGATTTAACAAGTAACACACAAAATAACAGTAACAATAAATAAATAAATAAATAAATTAATGATATCAAAAACAAAATAATAGCTGACAGAGGTTTACTAATAGAGCAAGATATTATTTGTTCTCTTTAGCATTGTCGTAGGACGTTAGATAAAAGTTATATTAAACAAACCAGTTAACCATAAGAAGATATAATACATAGATACACCACAAAAAATAAAAAAAAAATAAAAAAATAATAAAAAAATAAAATAAAATAAAATAAATAAATAAAATTAAAAAATACCAATAAAAACATACTAATAATAAAAATAAAATTTCAAAAATCAGTATGTAAATATGATAAAGATAAATAAATAAATAAATAAATAAATAAATATCGATGAACCCTTTCTTTGTCATACTTTGGTCCTCAGCATAAGAATACTGTGAGGCTATACAAACAAGCAAACAAACAAACAAACAAACAAACAAACAAACAAGTAACTGATAATGTTTACTGAAAACTTAGTCAGACGCCAGAGATTGTTTCTGAGGAAAATTTCTTCTCCAGTCAATTAAACGTAGAAACGGAAGGAAATGCTTAAGGTGTTAATAATGTTTTATTTATAGAACACACGTCACGTATGTACCACATGAATGGGAAACCCTGTGACGTTTAATATTATAAATAGATCAAAAGCCTTGGTGGGCGGTGAAATGCTGCAGTGTGGAAAATATACATATTAAATAAGCATAATGAATGAACAGTTTAATTTTTTTTCTTCTTCTTCTTTACATTAACTGCTGTTAGGTGTTAACAATAATACTAACAAAAAGATTATCAGTAATTAACAATAATTTAATACAAATAAAAGCGACAGTAATCAATACACAAACAAATAAATAAAAAATAAATAATGTTGTTGACACCTTCAAGCAAGTTCATTTCGTCGCCTCGCCTAACTTTGACAATTTGAAAAAAAAAAAAAAAAAAAAAATCATTTCCTTAAACAAAGCAAAATGTATTTTTATTATTTAAAAAAAATAATAAAAATAAAAATAATAATATAATTATTTGTAACACCTGTTAATGCTATGTATACTCTCTCAATCTCGATATAAATAAAAATTGTACTTGTTCCAAAAAAAAAGAGAAAAAAAAAAGAAGAAGAAATTCTCCCTTTTAGTATGTTTAATTATTTCGAATGTAACGATATCTCGAACTTGATTCCAAGACCCCGAAATTTCGAGACTGAGACAGTTTACTTTATGCATGTATCTGTGTTTTTCTTGAATGTATGAATGTGTATGTATGTATGTATGTATGTATGTATGTTTATATATTTGTATGTATTTATTGTATGTATGTTTGTTTGTGTGTATGTCTGTGTGTATGTATTATGTGTGTATGCATGTATGTATGTATATATGTATGTAACACTTTCATTGAATAAAACATAAAAAGATAATAACACTTTCATCGCAAATAATAATAAATAAATATATCACAAAAACCTTCCCACGAAATAATATATAAGGTACAGACAGGTAAATAAATAAATACATAGAAATTTGCATTCCTTTTGCCAACATGCAACTATTAGGTAAATACATATACAAGAAAATAAATAAATAAATACAGAGTTCATTGAAAACCTCTATAACTTCACGTTATATGCTTATTTTATATAATTGTATTTGTCAGACATGTGAAACGTTTTTCTGACGGTATCAGACACGACGGTTTTGATAAATCGTTATAAACAGACTTTTTGCGATTTTTTAGTCGCTTGCAGATCACGTATGACAAGAAAGATATTAAAAGTAGAACCAGCGTTGTAGCAAGGGCGATAACCAACGTCATATTATAATCTGACGGATAAGTCGATAGGCATTTGTTGTCATGGAGTCCGGCCGATGTGTCGGAGTAATCTGAAAATGGAAAAAAAATAAAAATAAAAAAAATAAATAAATAAATAAATAAACGATAATAATAATAATAATAATAATAATAATAATAATAATAATAATAATAATAATAATAATAATTAAGTTATGTATATATTCAGCCACACACATACATACACAAAATATTTTCGACTATACATGATACAGACCAGGGGTGCCCAATACGTCATAGACAGTGTGAGTAGATCGCATAACAACAAAAAATAGCCTATCAACCATCCTGCAAGTGCAAGTGCAAGTGCAAGTCATCAGAGTAAGGTGATGGCCAAAAATGTACATACAGGTTCATTCTGTTATGCAAGGTACACCAACATATATTGCAAATATAAGGTATACTTATAATAAATAAATAAAATAAATAAATAAATAAATGTTTTGCGTTTTCACTGTAGGTAGATCATTTTGACTTGGTCATTTAAAAAGTGTGAGCACCTCTGATATAGACAAACGTAGATTACTTTTTAAAAATAGTGAAAAAAAAAAAAAAAAGAAGAAGAGAAAAGGATCACTAAATAACTTTGAAGATAAAATGTATGATTTAATATTTTTCAGAATGAATGACAGATAAACTAAAAATTTAACAGCAATATCCACAGACATACAAACAAAAACTCTACAGCCACTTACATATTTGGGGCCCTGGTGCGTGATCGGTTATGGGGGGCCTTTCGCTGTTTCGGTAAACATAGTTACCTTCTTCTTAGGCTTGCTCCATAAAAGATTTTTAAAATTTAGCCACATGACAGATTTTAATTAAAATTTTTAAGACAGGTGGACTGAAGTTGATATTGGGGCCCCTTTGGGTTTAGAAGACCCTGAAGTTTAAGCTCTGTCAGTTTCACAATAGACCCCTGCACACGGTCGCACTTATACAAAGAAGCGCGCGCGCGCTCGCGCATGCTAGTAAGAAAGAAACAAACTTACGTGGACAGCGTTCCTGACATTGTTTCGTCGTCTTTTGGATGTCGGCTGCGTAACAAATTAAATGGCATGGATCACATCGCTCTGTCACGGAATCATAGTACGTTCCTTCTGCACATTCTTCACTGTCAGTGACAGAAGATATAATAAGAATGACAATAATTTCAGTAAGCATCACGTACAATTTTCCCGTCTGTTACCACAGTCGCATATGTTTTTCTATAAATATATTTCAATGTGTTTATTATTATTATTTCTGAATTGCAAAATGTGTTTGCTGTTATTCAGAGTAGACAGCGTTTATGTTCAGATTTCGTTTTTGCTGAAGGCAAGTAAAAGAACTAACTCCTCCAAATGCTTAAATTTATATAGAAATATATAAGAAAAAAGAAAAAAAAAAAGGTTTATTTTTAAACACACGTAAAATCACATCACATTAACGGAAAAACCCATTACTTAGTGACGTGTCCGATTTTTATAGTCAGTAATAATAATAATAATAATAAAACAAAAAAATAAAAATAAAATAAAATAAAAATAAAAAATAAAAAAGCTTTTTTTTTTTTTTTTTGTAGCTTACAGAAATACAGAAATATACTACTCAGTTAGTGGTGATCACTGTATAATGTACATTAACATTACTGCTTGAATCTGAATATTTCTCAACTCACAGTCATTCTGTATATCATCTGTCAAAAGTCATTTACATTGTGTCCATTTTCGTTTATTTTGTTTTATTTGATCATACTTATTTTATCATTATCATCATTATCCTCTTGTTGTTATTTTTGTTTTTCTAAAACATCGCTTTGACCAAACAAGAAAGAACAAAACGAAACACTGTATATTAATCCTGCAATTATCAAATTTAATCAATGGCTATATGACGTCATGACAACGTAAGAAGGAACCTGCTGCACTGCTTGACTGGGCTACTCTTTTTTGACCAGCAATAAAGTATTTTGTTTATACGTACCTTCCCACGGATGAGAAAATACATACTAATGCCTTTGATGAGCTAACTGTGGAGTACATGTTGGAATGTTTGAAGAGAACTGATTCTGCCATCCATTAACTTTAAAGACCGCTAAGTCCCTCCTCTTGAAGGCCAAAGCACGTCCGTTATGGCCACACACCGCTGTGTTTGACGTAACTGCAGGTATGAAAAATAGCAAGCCAAATGGCGAATTAGTGCAGAATCTGTTATAATAGTTTTATTTTTATAATACAGTGAGAGACAGAGTTGGTTCTGAGATTTACATTTACATGGACTATTAGAACAAATAATAATAATAATAATAATAATAATAATAATAATAATAATAATAATAATAATAATAAATAACTAAATAAATAAATAAATAACTAATAGTAATAATAGCGATGATGATAATATTAATAATAGTAGGAGTAGTAGTAATAACTAAATAAATAAAAATAATAATAATAATAATGATGATGATAATATTAATAATAGTAGTAGTAGTAATAACTAGAATAAAATAAACAATAAATAACCATATTAGAATTAACTAACGACTATAATTATTTCCACCTTGGTTGACAAACCTGTTCTATTTATAAATGCATGTGACCATATCACATGCTTGGGAAAACCATTTTCCTAGTAACCGTAAACAAACCAGAAGAGATGGACAGAAACAGATGCTGTGTTCTGTTGATCTTGTTTGGCAGGAGTTTTGATCGCCAATGGTGGGGTGGGGGTGGAGAACGATGTACATTTAATATTACAATGAATAAATGAATTTTTGTTTAACAACAAACGGAGAGGTTCTGTACTGTAAGACTTAGTTAATGTATGTTGAACAGACCTCTTTGGAAAGGTGGCAGTTTTGAATGTGATAGGCGCGGGTTAAACAACAATCTGATACAAACATGCCAGAACTTACTCACAGGCATAATTAAGGGTTTTATAATAAAACGAAATTGGGAAAAAAAAATCCTTTTCCTAAGTTAGATGTTAGGTTCGTTCCAGTAATAGAGGGGTTTTGTGCTATCCCAGTATCATTTTACATTAAACTTTTCCCGTTTTCCGTAAAACATTCAACTTTTCCTGATTTCAAAATCCGACCTGGAGTGATTAGGTTCTTTAGCAGACGTCATGCTTCTGTACGATTTCAGAATATTCTGTACTGGTTGTGGGTTTATGTCAACCATCTTTCGATTTTTTTTTCTTCATATCACCTTTGCACCATTTATAATATCTTCCATATATTTTTAAACTATACTGTACTAAACAGAATGGAGGAATTCACCATTGATGTACATTATTAAGATTTGGATACAGTAAATACTGATATACATTTTCTTAAAAATAAACTCCAACTTGATAATTTAGCTTTAATTTGTATAACTCTTACATATTACAGAATATAAAAATACAACTAGTGAAAATACGACAGTCCATCTCGCACTAAAGAGAGCACAATACATTTCTAATTTAAAGACGAAATATGAAGTCTTAGCGTTGAGAATGCTAATATGGCGGAGACGAGACAGACCAAGAAACTGCGAGATGAGATGCTTGACGATGAAACACCGTGCTGCCTTTTCCATGATCGAAGTTCTCAGCTTACAACTATTATTATTATTATTATTATTATTATTAAATCTGAGAGATAATAAATATTATGAATTTCTGTTTAATAATAATAATAATAATAATAATAATAATAATAATAATTTCCAAACATTGCCTACATTTTGAAAACACTACATCAGAATGTTTTATACTTTGCTATGTTTTCATCGATTTGGGGGTTTCCCGATTTGGGGGTTTCCCGATTTGGGGGTTTCCTGATTTCGGGGTTTCCCGATTCGGGGGTTTCCCGATGTGGGATCTTCTTAAACATTAAGTTAAAGTGGTAGACAGAAGCTGATCGTTCTAAATCTGATGGAGCTGATTTATTATTCGTCAGCTGTAATTTTGCTTTCTGTTTACGTTCTAACAAAACCCAATTGTCCACCGAACACTTATTACGACTCTTCAACAAGGAATTGTGATTCGTGTGGTTTTATTTGCACGTATCCAGAAATTCAAGGCACCGTAGACAAGTGCAAAAACCTCTGTCCAGGTAAATGTATAAATATAAATATAAATATATATCAGTATATTTTGTTCTAACAATTTTTATCAACGACAATTTGTAAACTAATATATTACTTATTTTGAGTAGTGATTTTTTTTTTTTTTTTTACATTTAGATTGTAATAGAGCCTGCACGGGCGCATCCATATTCGAGTGAATTATCTTCACCTCGAAGCGCAGTTGTTATTCATAATACTCATTTTAACAGTCTCGTCAAATTCTGGTTATATGTTTTTCTATTAGAAACGTCATATACAGAAGATGAATAAAGTACCAAGTTGTTTTTCAAGACCTTTCCACTGTTAATCAACAATCACTTTGAATACATTTCTTCAGCGTAACTTAAAACAGTTCTAGCTCATATTCGGGATCGGAGGCTTTTTCCCCTCAACTGTTACGTAGTCTTCATTCGAAAAACTGATGTAACACAACCGTGTTACACACGCACTGGTAATCACGAAATCGATACTGGAACCCATCCATTTGAAACGATAAAATAAAATTTGGTGCATGCCTGATATTTCAAACAACAATTATTTATTGTTTGTGAACGATTGTCTGAAACGCGGAGCCTCGCTTATTGACAACAGGGTGATTTCTTTTCCTAAAATTCTGTAAAGAAATCAAATCAAATTAATTGCTGTATTATAATTAAAATTTATTTAAGTTCTAATTTTGTGGTGTTATTACTTTCATTTAATAAAAATAACTTTTTTATATGAATTACAGTGATAATGTATGAGGTCTGATTTATTTTTCTGTTGTATTAACAGTATATATAACTGACTACACTGTTCAGTCTGTAATACAGGCCATAAGCACATAAATTACAGGCCATCAGATAAAGTATATCAAGTTTGTGATATCTAAATATATATTTGTTTTCCTTTTTGTTTCTAGGATTCACCACCCCTAAATCAACAGATCGACCTATTGATATTGAGGAACCTATTTCATATAGCACCATAGCGATTATTGTCATTATAGTAGTTGTTGCGGTCATCAGTGCTGTTGGTGTTTCGTACTGCCTAATAAAGAAAAAATGTGCTAAAGGACGTGCAAAAAACCAAGGTTTGACATCATATACGTATTTATTTGACAAGCAAGTTTTTTCTTTATTTCTTCATTTATTCGAGTAGCATTATTGTTAGTTTAGCTGACTTTTTTGTTGATTTTTATTTTTATTATTATTTTTTTTTTGTTAATGTTCTTTCATTAAAATAGTCATATATCTCTATACGCAGATTCTTTTTTTAAATTATTTTATTATTATTATTATTATTATTATTATTATTATTATTATTATTTTCATAGATTTGATTTTGTTTTTCCTGTCTAAGGAAAGATGCATCAGCATTGTATATGGCGATATCCTTTGAATTATTCAACGATTTTCACAACTTTTAAAATATCACACTGATTTCTGTCACGTTATTAAGAATAGTGTATTAAAGCCTGTTTGTTTTAAGGATCTGTTCAATATATTTTACTGGTTTTGTGAAAATACTTTACATAATGCTAATTAACTAATGTTTGTTCTTATATACAAAATGTGTGTGTAAATGAGTGTGTGTGTTTATATGTGTTTCTTTATGTATCGATGTGTGTTTAGGTGTGTGTGTGTGTGTGTGTGTGTGTGTGTGATAGTGTATGAGTATGTGTGTGTTTGCCCTGACATTGGTTAATCTCTTGCAGTCAGGATAATTTCACCATAATCTTTTTTTTCTCTCGGTAAAATTAAAAACATGACTATGACGTGTTTACTGGTTTTACTGAAATATGTAACAGTTGAGTGTTTCTTTTCTGCAGAGAAAAAACAGAAAAGTAAACTGCTTCCTCCAGAAGACAGGAAAAAACCTGTGGAAGCAACAGAAGAGAATCCTGCTTCTCAGAAACTAGTGGCAAACTAGAAGGGAGACAACCATTGAAAACAAAATGATTTTTAATAAACATGAAAAAGGATACTCTTCAAATAAAGTAATAAAATAGTTTAGATCTGAACAAAGAAACAAAACTGGATTAAAAAACAAAAACTAAAATAATGTGTATTTGAACAAACATATACAAAATGTGATTGTGTATGTGTGTTTCTCTATGTGTGTGCATGAGCATGCATGCATGTGTGTGTGTGTGTGTGTGTGCTTGCAATGAAATTGGTTTAACCCCATGCACTTTTTTTCAGGAACCCTCCATCTATTATTATTATTGTGTAAAATTTAAAAATGACTATTAGGTATATACTGGTTTTGCTGAAGTTATACACAAGTTGAATTCTTTTTTTAGGTTCCAACATAAGAAGACCAGTGCAATGTTCAGAAGCAAATCCTACCTGTGATAAACTGGTAGTATCTGGTCACTAATTTGAGGAAGATTCTTTTTGTTTTCATGGTGTAGTAAACAACTTTTCAGTTAATTCTTGACATATATACACTACGGTTTACCTTCACTTTTCTGGACACCTGAAAAAGAGTAGTAAAAGAGATACTGTTCAGTTAGGATTGGCTTCAATTTGTGGGTAGAAGTTGAAAACATTCGCTTCAACTGTATTAAAAAAAAAAAAAAAAAAACTTATTGAAATAAATAAATAAATTAATTAAAAACTAAAAAGTAAAAAATGTAAAATAATGTGTATTTGAACAAACAAAAACAAAATAACAACAACAGCTATAATATTTTTACACTTTTGTACAATCTTACTGAATTAAAAATTATTATAGGCCTGAATAAGATAAGTAATAGATAATTAAATACTTTGTCTTCTGTTATCTGCTCTTAGTAACAAGCTTCATTATAGCATCCTTATTGTTACACTAATTTAAAATTGTACTTAACTTGTAATTAGATGTTAAAGAATGTTAAGAATTACTATTTACATTCAACTTGAACTGAAGTCTTAAATAATTTTAAAATGTTACAGAATAAGAATAAGATCATATTATTATTTAGTCACGTATTTACATTTGACTTGTATTTGAGTGTCAAAGTATTTTAAATTGTTATAGAACAAGAGGCATCAGAATATGTGAAACAAGCGGGCCTCTCCTTCCCTTGAAAAACTAGATAAACTGATAACATGCTGAACATATAAGAGTTTTCGGTAGAGAGAACATATGAACTGTTTATTAACTAATATCTGTTCTGTTGTTTTTGACTTGTGCATAGCTATTGTGTAAATAAACCGTAAAATAAATGTGTTAAGATGCAGTTATGTTTATATATATATATATTTAATGTCTTCAAATTTTTAATATTTACAGTTTTCATTTTGTTAAACTTTTACCGTTTATTTACACAATAGCTATGTACAAGTCAAACTGCAGTTATTGTAATGACACTTTATTGGAAGAAACTGATTTCTGATGCATATTAACAGTTGATGCATTTTGTTGCAGTTTGCTTTGATTCTTATTGTTATTATTATTTTAGTTGTCTATATGTTATTTGCTGTATGGAATTCTATTTATTTTTAATAATTAATTCTACTGATTGTTTGTAACATAAATGCATTTTGTAAATATTTGTGTTCTTCTATTTGTGCCATTTAACACAAAAAAAAATATCTGATCAGAATGTCATATGTCACCTTTTGTGATATCAGATGTGTCACAAGATGCATTACTGTAATTAACACATTTGCATATTAACACATTTATTTACATATGCTTATTGTACATGAAAATATAGACTGTTCTTGAATGTAAACATACGGTTTTAAAGTGTGATGAAGCCATTATGTCAGACTTAATTGTCTATTCTAGACCATCAGTGACATGTAAATAAATTTTTTATACCTTTTATGTAGTTGTTTTCTTTGTTATTTTTTTACATAATTAGTTGTATAGTTGAATGAAATGAACAGTGAAAGACTCATTTGAACACAAAAAACTTCACTTTAGTAAACATCTTCCACTGACTGAACAAACTGAGAATTGTGTATACGTAGAGGCCAGTAATCTCTTACACTAGAGTCCTTCACTTGATAGAATACAAACATACAAATGTATACACATACATATGCATACACATTGTCAACAGCATTTCCCACATCAATTTTAACAATGTATTAACTTTAAACTGAAACAAACAAAAAAATAAATTTAAAATTTAAAAAAAATTAAATAATAATAATAATAATAATAATAATAATAATAATAATAATAATAATAATAATAATAATAATTTCCAAACATTGCCTATATTTTGAAAACACCACATCAGGATGTTTTATACTTTGCTTTGATTTCCTCGATTTGGGGGTTTTCTGATTAGGGGGTTTCCCGATTTGGGGGTTTCCAGATTTGGGGGTTTCCCGATATTGGGTTTTCCAGATTTATTTTTAGAATATAGAACCGGCTTAAACGTAAAGTAAAAGCGGTAGACAGAAGCTGATTGTTCGGATCGCCATTTAAATCTGATGGAGCTGATTTATTATTCATCAGCTGTCATTTTACTTTCTGTTTACGTTCTAACAAAATTATTTGTAAACCGAACTCTTACTACGATTCTTCGACAGATAACTGTGATTCATGTGGTTTTATTTGCACATTTGCAGAAATTCAAGGCACGGTAGACAAGTGCAAAAAACTCTCTCCAGGTAAATGAATAAATATATTTTGTTCTAACAATTTTAATCAACGACAAATTCTAGATTGTAGTAGAACCTGCATGAGCGCATCCATCTTGGAATGAACGATCTTCGTGTCGAAGCGCTGTTGTTATTCATAATACTCATTTTAACAGTCTCGTCAAATTCTCTGTTATATGTTTTTTCTATTAGAAACGTCATAACGCTTGATATTTAGTACAAAAGATGAGTAAAGTAGCACTGCTAAGTTCTTTTTCAAGACCTTTCCGCTGTTAATCAACAATCACTTTGAATACATTTCTTGAGAATAACTTAAAACAGTTCTAACTCATATTCGGGATCGGAGGCTTTTCCCCCTCAACTGTTACGTAGTCTTCATTCGAAAAACTGAATGTGGTTTTATTACTTTTATCTAATAAAAATAACTTTTTATACGAATTACAGTGATAATGTATAAGGTCTGATTTATTTTTCTGTTGTAATTTTGCTTTCTGTTTACGTTCTAACAAAACCCAGTTGTCCACCGAACACTTATTACGACTCTTCAACAAGGAATTGTGATTCGTGTGATTCTATTTGCACATATGCTGAAATTCAAGGCACCGTAGACAAGTGCAAAAAACTCTGTCCAGGTAAATGTATAAATATAAATATATATAAATATATTCTGTTCTAATAATTTTCATCAACGACAATTTCCAGGCTTTTTCCCCTCAAATGTTACGTAGTCTTCATTCGAAAAACTGATGAAACACAACCGTGTTACACACGCACTGGTAATCACGAAATCGATACTGGAACCCATCCATTTGAAAAGATAAAATAAAATTTGGTGCACGCCTGATATTTGAAACAACAATTATTTATTGTTTGTGAACAATTGTCTGAAACGCGGAGCCTCGCTTATTGACAACAGGATGATTTCTTTTCCTAAAATTCTGTGAGGAAATCAAATCATTAATTGCTGTATTATAATTAAAATCCATTTATTTTCTAATTTTGTGGTGTTATTGCTTTCATCTAATACAAATAACTTTTATTAGGCAATTATGTTCGTAAATATATTACAGTGATAATGTATGAGGTCTGATTTATTTTTCTCTTGTATTAAATGTAGTGTACTGTATACTGTACTAAACAGAATGGAGGAATTCACCATTGATGTACATTATTAAGATTTGGATACAGTAAATACTGATAATCATTTTCTTAAAAATAAACTCCAACTTGATAATTTAGCTTTAATTTGTATAACTCTTACATACTACAGAATTTAAAAATACAACTAGTGAAAATACGACAGTCCATCTCGCACTAAAGAGAGCACAATACATTTCTAATTTAAAGACGAAATATAAAGTCTTAGCGTTGAGAACGCTAATATGGCGGAAACGAGACTGAGACCAAGAAACTGCGAGATGAGATGCTTGACGATGAAACACCGTGCTGCCTTTTCCATTATCGAAGTTCTCAGCTTACAACTATTATTATTATTATTATTATTATTATTATTATTATTATTATTATTATTATTATGTTAAATCTGAGAGATAATAAATATTATGAATTTCTGTTTAATAATAATAATAATAATAATAATAATAATAGTAATAATAATAATAATAATTTCCAAACATTGCCTACATTTCGAAAACACCACATCAGAATGTTTTATACTTTGCTATGTTTTCATCGATTGGGGGATTTCCCGATTTGGAAATTCCAGATCTATTTTTAGAATATATGCTTGGCTAAAACATTAAGTTAAAGTGGTAGACAGAAGCTGATCGTTCTAAATCTGATGGAGCTGATTTATTATTCGTCAGCTGTAATTTTGCTTTCTGTTTACCCTCTAACAAAACATAATTGTCCACCGAACACTTATTACGAGTCTTCGACAAGGAATTGTGATTCGTGTGGTTTTATTTGCACGTATCCAGAAATTCAAGGCACCGTAGACAAGTGCAAGAAACTCTGTCCAGGTAAATGTATAAATATAAATATATATAAATATATTCTGTTCTAATAATTTTCATCAACGACAATTTGCAGGCTTTTTCCCCTACAATGTTACGTAGTCTTCATTCGAAAAACTGATGAAACACAACCGTGTTACACACGCACTGGTAATCACGAAATCGATACTGGAACCCATCCATTTGAAAAGATAAAATAAAATTTGGTGCACGCCTGATATTTGAAACAACAATTATTTATTGTTTGTGAACGATTGTCTGAAACGCGGAGCCTCGCTTATTGACAACAGGGTGATTTCTTTTCCTAAATCTCTGTGAAGAACTCAAATCATTAATTGCTGTATTATAATTAAAATTTATTTATTTTCTAATTTTGTGGTGTTATTGCTTTCATCTAATACAAATAACTTTTATTAGGCAATTATGTTCGTAAATATATTACAGTGATAATGTATGAGGTCTGATTTATTTTTCTCTTGTATTAAATGTAGTGTACTGTATACTGTACTAAACAGAATGGAGGAATTCACCATTGATGTACATTATTAAGATTTGGATACAGTAAATACTGATAATCATTTTCTTAAAAATAAACTCCAACTTGATAATTTAGCTTTAATTTGTATAACTCTTACATACTACAGAATTTAAAAAACAACTAGTGAAAATACGACAGACCATCTCGTACTGAAGAGAGCATAATTCATTTCTAATTTAAAGACGAAATATGAAGTCTTAGCGTTGAGAATGCTAATATGGCGGAAACGAGACTGAGACCAAGAAACTGCGAGATGAGATGCTTGACGATGAAACACCGTGCTGCCTTTTCCATTATCGAAGTTCTCAGCTTACAACTATTATTATTATTATTATTATTATTATTATTATTATTATTATTATTATTATGTTAAATCTGAGAGATAATAAATATTATGAATTTCTGTTTAATAATAATAATAATAATAATAATAGTAATAATAATAATAATAATTTCCAAACATTGCCTACATTTTGAAAACACCACATCAGAATGTTTTATACTTTGCTATGTTTTCATCGATTTGGGGATTTCCCGATTTGGAAATTCCAGATCTATTTTTAGAATATATGCTTGGCTAAAACATTAAGTTAAAGTGGTAGACATAAGCTGATCGTTCTAAATCTGATGGAGCTGATTTATTATTCGTCAGCTGTAATTTTGCTTTCTGTTTACGCTCTAACAAAACATAATTGTCCACCGAACACTTATTACGACTCTTCAACAAGGAATTGTGATTCGTGTGATTTTATTTGCACGTATCCAGAAATTCAAGGCACCGTAGACAAGTGCAAAAAACTCTGTCCAGGTAAATGAATAAATATATTTTGTTCTAACAATTTTGAACAACGACAAGTTGTAAACTGATTACTTATTTTGAGTATTGCTTTTCTTTTACGTTTAGATTGTAACAGAGCCTACAAGAGCGCATCAATCTTGGAATGAATGACCTTCACCTCGAAGCGCAGTTGTTATTCATAATACTCATTTTATCAATCTCGTCAAATTCTCGTTATATGATTTTCTATTAGAAACGTCATATACAGAAGATGAATAAAGTACCAAGTTCCTTTGAATGTGGTTTTATTGCTTTTATCTAATAAAAATAACTTTTTATATGAATTACAGTGATAATGTATGAGGTCTGATTTATTTTTCTGTTGTATTAACAGTATATATAACTGACTACACTGTTCAGTCTATGATACAGGCCATAAGGCCATCAGATAAAGTATATGAAGCTTGTGGTGTCTAAATATATATTTGTTTTCTTTTTTGTTTCTAGAATACATCATCCCTAAATCAACAGATCGACCTATTGATACTGAGGACCCTAATTCATATAGCACCATAGCGATTATTGTCATTATAGTAGTGGTTGCGGTCATCAATGCTATTGGTGTTTCGTACTGCCTAATAAAGAAAAAATGTGCTAAAGGACGTGCAAAAAACCAAGGTTTGACATCATATACGTATTTATTTGAGAAGCAAGTTTTTTCTTTATTTCTTCATTTATTCGAGTAGCATTATTGTTAGTTTAGCTGACTTTTTTGTTGATTTTTATTTTCATTTATTTTTATTTTTTTTTGTTAATGTTCTTTCATTAAAATGGTCATATATCTCTATAAGCAGATTCTTTTTTTAAATTATTTTATTATTATTATTATTATTATTATTATTATTATTATTATTATTATTATTATTTTCATAGATTTGATTTTGTTTTTACTAAGGAAAGATGCATCAGCATTGTATATGGCGATATCCTTTGAATTATTCAACGATTTTCACAACTTTTAAAATATCACACTGATTTCTGTCACGTTATTAAGAATAGTGTATTAAAGCCAGTTTGTTTTAAGGATCTGTTCAATATATTTTACTGGTTGTGTGAAAATACTTTACATAATGCTAATTAACTAATGTTTGTTCTTATATACAAAGTGTGTGTGTAAATGAGTGTGTCTGTTTATATGTGTATCTCTATGTATCGATGTGTGTGTGTGTGTGTGTGTCTGTGTGTGTGTGTGTCTGTGTGTGTGTGTGTCTGTGTGTGTGTGTGTGTGTGTGTCTGTGTGTGTGTGTGTCTGTGTGTCTGTGTGTGTGTGTGTGTGTGATAGTGTATGAGTACGTGTGTGTTTGCCGTGACATTGGTTAATCTCTTGCAGTCAGGGTAATTTCACCACAATCTTTTTTTTCTCTCGGTAAAATTAAAAACATGACTATGATGTGTATACTGGTTTTACTGAAATATGTAACAGTTGAGTTTTTCTTTTCTGCAGTGGAAGAACAGATTGTGGTACTGATTGCTCCAGAAGAGCGGAAAAATCCGATGGAAGCGACAGAAGAGTATCCTGCTTCTCAGAAACTAGTGGTAAACTAGAAGGGAGACAACCATTGAAAACAAAATGATTTTTAATAAACATGAAAAAGGATACTCTTCAAATAAAGTAATAAAATAGTTTAGATCTGAACAAAGAAACAAAACTGGATTAAAAAAACAAAAAAGTAAAATAATGTGTATTTGAACAAACAAAAACAAAATAACAACAACAGCTATAGTATTTTTACACTTTTGTACAATCTTACTGAATTAAAAATTATTATAGGCCTGAATAAGGTAAGTAATAGATAATTAAATACTTTGTCTTCTGTTATCTGCTCTTAGTAACAAGCTGCATTATAGCATCCTTATTGTTACACTAATTTAAAATTGTACTTAACTTGTAATTAGATGTTAAAGAATGTTAAGAATTACTATTTACATTCAACTTGTACTGAAGTCTTAAATAATTTTACAATGTTACAGAATAAGAATAAGATCATATTTTTATTTAGTCGGGTATTTACATTTGACTTGTATTTGAGTGTCAACGTATTTTAAATTGTTATAGAATAAGAGGCATCAGAAATTGTGAAACAAGCGGGCTTCTCCTTCCCTTGAAAAACTAGATAAACTGGTAACATGCTGAACATATACGAGTTTTAGGTAGAGAGAACATATGAACTGTTTAATACCTAATATCTGTTCCGTTGTTTTTGACTTGTGCATAGCTATTGTCAGCTGTAATTTTACTTTCTGTTTACGTTCAACAAAACCTAATTAGTACCTGCAACGCCTTTCTGCGGTGGGCCCCAATTAGGTTTTGTTAGAATGTAAACAGAAAGTAAAATTACAGCTGTCAAATAATAAATCAACTCCACAGATTTAAATGGCGATCCGAACTATATATATTTACAGTCTTCAAATTTATTTATTTACACTTTTCATTTTGTTAAAATGTACCGTTTATGTACACAATAGCTATGTACACAAAGTCAAACTGCAGTTATTGTAATGGCACTTTATTGGAAGAAACTGATTTCTGATGCATATTAACAGTTGATGCATTTTGTTGCAGTTTGGTTTTGATTCTTATTGTTATTATTTTAGTTGTCTATATGTTATTTGCTGTATGAAATTCTATTTATTTTTAATAATTAATTCTACTGATTGTTTGTACATAAATGCATTTTGTAAATATTTGTGTTGTTTTATTTATGCTGGTTAACACACACAAATAAATATCTGATCAGACTGACATGTCATCTTTTGTGATACGAGTCTTGTGAAAGACTTTATAAATCAGATGTTTTACAAGATGCATTACTGTAATGAACATATTTGCATATTAACACATTTATTCACACATTCTTATTGTACATATTGACTGTTCTTGAATGTAAAATAGTTTTAGATTGTGATGATACCTTTATGTGAAGCGGAAAGTAATATGTAAATAAATATTTTGTATTGTTAATGTAACTGTTATTTTTTGTTATAATTAGTTGTATACTTGTATGAAATGAACAGTAAAATTCTCGTCTGAACACAAAAAACTTCACTTTATTAAGCATCTTCCACTGACTGAACAAACTGAGCCTTGGGTTAAACAACTATCTGATAGAAACATGCCATAAATTATTCACAGGCATAATTGAGGATTTTATAATAAAATGAAACTGAAAAAAACCTTTTCCTAAGTTAGATGTTATGTTCGTTCCAACAATATTTAGATGCAGGAATGCTTTCATATATATGTTGATAACAGGGTTCAGTATAGTAATGGGGGATGCGTTTCAAATGTCGATTTAATGTCACTAAGTTCGTACTGAAGACATGAAATATATTCATCACTGTCGATTAATTATCTTCAAATGATCCAAATTATATTGTTCAATAACATAATTAATATATTATGCTATCCTATTCTAAGAAAGACATAAATAATATATATATATATATATATATATATATATATATATATACATTTCTCAATCTTTCTTTTTAAATGTATATATATTTCGTGCATTGATGTTTACGGCTAAATACTTTTTATGCAATGTAAATATTAACTTTCTAATATTAAGCTACATTTTATTCCAGCTGATGTACCTTACTGGACTAGTAATTTGATTTATCATTTTTGAGACGGCCCCTGTTAAAATCCGACCTAGAGTGATTAGGTTCTTTAGCAGACGTCATGCTTCTGTACGATTTCAGAATATTCTGTACTGGTTGTGGGTTTATGTCAACTATCTTTCGATTTCTTTTTTCTTCATATCACCTTTGCACCATTTATAATATCTTCGATATAACTTTAAAATATTTATACAGTAGTGTACTGTATAGTTTACTAAACAGAATAGAGGAATTCACCATTGATGTACGTTATTAAGATTTGGATACAGTAAATACTGATAATCATTTTCTTAAAAATAAACTCCAACTTGATAATTTAGCTTTAATTTGTATAACTCTTACATACTACAGAATTTAAAAAACAACTAGTGAAAATACGACAGTCCATCTCGTACTGAAGAGAGCACAATTCATTTCTAATTTAAAGACGAAATATGAAGTCTTAGCGTTGAGAATGCTAATATGGCGGAAACGAGACTGAGACCAAGAAACTGCGAGATGAGATGCTTGACGATGAAACACCGTGCTGCCTTTTCCATGATCGAAGTTCTCGTACAGCTTACAACTATTATTATTATTATTATTATTATTATTATTATTATTATTATTATTATTATGTTACATCTGAGAGATAATAAATATTATGAATTTCTGTTTAATAATAAAAAAATAATAATAATAATAATAATAATAATAATAATAATAATAATTTCCAAACATTGCCTACATTTTGAAAACACCAGATCAGAATGTTTTATACTTTGCTATGTTTTCATCGATTTGGGGGTTTTCAGTTTTGGAAATTCCAGATCTATGTTTAGAATATATGCTTGGCTAAAACATTAAGTTAAAGTGGTAGACAGAAGCTGATCGTTCTAATGATGATGGAGCTGATTTATTATTCATCAGCTATAATTTTACTTTCTGTTTACGTTCTAACAAAATCCAATTGTCAACCGAACACTTATTACGACTCTTCAACAAGGGATTGTGATTCGTGTGATTCTATTTGCACATTTGCAAAATATCAAGGCACCGTAGACAAGTGCAAAAAACTCTGTCCCGGTAAATGTATAAATATAAATATAAATATATATAAATATATTCTGTTCTAACAGTTTTGACAAATTGTAGATTGTAGTAGAACCTGCATGAGCGCATCCATCTTGGAATGAACGATCTTCGTGTCGAAGCGCTATTGTTATTCATAATACTCATTTTAACAGTCTCGTCAAATTCTGGTTATATGTTTTTCTATTAGAAACGTCATATACAAAAGATGAATAAAGTTCCACTGCTAAGTTCTGTTTCAAGACCTTTCCACTGTTAATCAACAATCACTTTGAATACATTTCTTCAGCACAACTTTCCCTCAAATTTTCCCCTCAAATGTTACGTAGTCTTCATTCGTAAAACTGAATGTGGCTTTATTGCTTTTATCTAATAAAAATAACTTTTTATATGAATTACAGTGATAATGTATGAGGTCTGATTTATTTTTCTGTTGTATTAATAGTATGTATAACTGACTACACTGTTCAGTCTATGATACAGGCCATCAGGTAAAGTATATCAAGTTTTAGGTGTCTAAATATATATTTGTTTTCTTTTTTGTTTCTAGGATACATCATCCCTAAATCAACAGATCCACCTATTTCAAATAGCACCATAGCGATTATTGTCATTATGGTAGTTGTTGTGGTCACCTGTGCTACTGGTTTTTCGAACTGCCTGAAAAAGAAAAAATGTGCTAAAGGACGTGAAAAAAAGCAAGGTTTGACATCATATACGTATTTATTTGACAAGCAAATTTGTTTTGTTTATTTCTTTATTTACTCAAATAGCATTTTTGTTACTTTAGCTGACTTTTTTGTTGATTTTTTTTTTCTTTCTTTATTAAAATGGTCATATATCTCTATAAGCAGATTTTAAAAAAAAGTTATTTTATTATTATTATTATTATTATTATTATTATTATTATTTTCAAAGATTTGATTTTGTTTTTCCTGTCTAAGGAAAGATGTATCAGCATTGTATATGGCGATATCCTTTGAATTATTCAACGATTTTCACACCTTTTAAAATATCAAACTGATTTCTGTCACGTTATTAAGAATAGTGTATTAAAGCCTGTTTGTTTTTAGGATCTCTTCAATATATTTTAATGGTTTTGTGAAAATACTTTTCATATTGCTAATTAACTAATGTTTGTTCTTATATACAAAATGTGTGTGTAAAGGAGATTGTGTGTCCATATGTGTTTCTTTATATATCGATGTGTGTGTGTGTGTGTGTGTGTGTGTGACTGTGTGTGATAGTGTATGAGTATGTGTGTGTTTGTCGTGATATTGGTTAATCTCTTGCAGGCAGGATAATTTCACCATAATCTTTTTTTTCTCTCGGTCAAAATTAAAAACATGACTATGACGTGTTTACTGGTTTTACTGAAATATGTAACAGTTGAGTTTTTCTTTTCTGCAGAGAAAAAACAGAAAAGAAAACTGCTTCCTCCAGAAGACAGGAAAAAACGTGTGGAAGCAACAGAAGATAATCCTGCTTCTCAGAAACTAATGGTAAACTAGAAGGGAGACAACCATTGAAAACAAAATAATGTTTAATAAACATGAAAAAGGATATTCTTCAAAAAAAGAACAAAATAATTTAGATCTGAACAAAGAATCAAAACTGTATTAAAAAAAAAAACAAAGATAATTGAAATAAATAAATAAATAAATTAAAAACTAAAAAGTCAAAAATGTAAAATAATGTGTATTTGAACAAACAAAAACAAAATAACAACAACAGCTATAGTATTTTTACACTTTTGTACAATCTTACTGAATTAAAAATTATTATAGGCCTGAATAAGGTAAGTAATAGATAATTAAATACTTTGTCTTCTGTTATCTGCTCTTAGTAACAAGCTGCATTATAGCATCCTTATTGTTACACTAATTTAAAATTGTACTTAACTTGTAATTAGATGTTAAAGAATGTTAAGAATTACTATTTACATTCAACTTGTACTGAAGTCTTAAATAATTTTAAAATGTTACAGAATAAGAATAAGATCATATTATTGTTTAGTAAGTTATTTACATTTGACTTGTATTTGAGTGTCAAAGTATTTTAAATTGTTATAGAACAAGAGGCATCAGAATATGTGAAACAAGCGGGCTTCTCCTTCCCTTGAAAAACTCGATAAACTGATAACATGCTGAACATATAAGAGTTTTCGGTAGAGACAACATATGAACTGTTTAATACCTAATATCTGTTCTGTTGTTTTTGACTTGTACATATCTAAAACACGCGAACATAATTTGTCCTGAAAGTTTCATGTACGTGCAATTTTCACTCGCTCATTTTGTTTCTTATGGTCAGACTGAATCTACCCGATTATTTGTCCCTGGGTGAAATAAACCAGGATAAAAAAATAAAATAAATAACGAGCCTAAAAAAAAACCTGAAATTTATTTATTTTTCAAAACTGTTGTTGATTTGAAGAAATGCGCCCCCTGAAATGTGTGCGTGCGTATGTGTGTGTTACTTAAAAGACTACAAGTATTTGATCTCAAACCATAATCTTCTGCAATACACAAACTCGGCTACAGCTTGGAGCTCCCTCCAGAAAGGTGTTTCAGGTTCTACTTAGGGGAAATAACTTTATTTCTTTGTTTATTTGAGTAGCATTAGTTTTAGTTTAGCTGATTATTATTTTTTTTATTTCTGTTGATAAACATATCATCAAGTCGAAATGCACGTGCTAAAGCGAAAATATTGAAATGCCGCTATATCGTTAGCAAGGAATATACTAGAAATGGTAAGCTGGCAATCATGCTTAACTTTCGGAGTAGAACTATTTGTTGCTTGTAAAAGTTCGAAACTGACCAAGTGAATGTTTACAATCTAATTAGGTCACAGACGATGATCCATATAACCAGTCAGAAAAGGGGGCGGCCTTTTCTGGGTAAATGTACATGTTCATTTTACGTGATAATTAATTAAATTAATAAAATATACATACATATACATACATATATATATATATATATATATATATATATATATGCATATAATGTATGTATGTATGTGTCTGTTTGTGTGTATGTTTTGTGTGTACACCCACATATACAATATTACACACATATGTTTCATTTATAGGACACTCCACCGCGTTACCAACCGGTCAACGTTCTGAATACGTATTGGCAATTTCTTCTAGCTGCTGTGATCTACGTCATTCGTTTTGAGTACTTGAGAAGAAGACAAGAAAACCAAGGTGTGACATAATTTACATATTTACTTGCAAGTATTTTCTTTATTTATTTGAGTACCATTACTTGTAATTTAGAAAAAATTTATTACTGATATTTTAGAGTTATTTAATATTTTATTTCATTAAAATGACCATATAACTTTAAAAGTAAATTTTAAGCTGTTGTGGTCATCAGGAGTATTCATGTCTCGCAAAGAAAGAAAATGAAAAAAAATTTACTTATTTATTTCACTTGCAAGTTTTTACTTTATTTCTTTGTTTATGTGAGTAGCATTAGTTTTAGTTTAGCTGATAATTATTATTTTTATTTAATATGTTACTTCATTTATAAGCAATTTCTTATTTTTTTTAAAATTAATTTATTTTTAAAATTATTATTAATTTTAAGATGTATATATTTTTTTCCTGTCTAAGGAAAGATGCATTCAGCCTTGTATGAGGAGATATTGTTTCACTTATTAAATGATTTTCACTCCTTTTAAAATAACACACTGATTTCTGTCACCTTATTAAGAACAGTTTGTGACCAGATATGGACTTACTTTTTATAGATTCTTTACAGATCAGGGGTGGGCAAACTTATTGGTTCAAGGTTTTTGAAACTAACAAGTGGGCCACACCATTATGAGGTGGAAAAGGTCCGACCATAAAGAATAAAAAATACACATGAAATCTATTTCTTTTTTCTGTTTTTAATCAACAAATGCATTGTTGAAAGGCTGAGTCTAGTTGCAATGCGCCACCTGGTGGTACCAATTAAATACCTGGTGGCAACAGTGAAATAAAGACTACGAATTTAAAAATGTTATAGGTTTATTGTTCGTGACGGGCTGGATAAAATGATGTTGCAACACAAGGCAATAATGTCGTAGTTTGCCCACCTCTGCTCTAGGTGATAAATATTTATCCGTATTTCATTTAAATTTGTTAAGCCTGTTTCATTTCAGGAATATGCTTTTTTTTTTTTACTGGTTTTGAGTGAAACTTTTCACAATGTTTGTTCTCATATACAAAATGTGATTGTGTATGTGTGTTTCTCTATGTGTGTGCATGAGCATGCATGCATGTGTGTGTGTGTGTGTGTGTGCTTGCAATGAAATTGGTTTAACCCCATGCACTTTTTTTCAGGAACCCTCCATCTATTATTATTATTGTGTAAAATTTAAAAAATGACTATTAGGTATATACTGGTTTTGCTGAAGTTACGTACAAGTTGAATTCTTTTTTTTAGGTTCCAACATAAGAAGACCAGTGCAATGTTCAGAAGCAAATCCTACCTGTGATAAACTGGTAGTATCTGGTCACTAATTTGAGGAAGATTCTTTTTGTTTTCATGGTGTAGTAAACAACTTTTCAGTTAATTCTTGACATATATACACTACGGTTTACCTTCACTTTTCTGGACACCTGAAAAAGAGTAGTAAAAGAGATACTGTTCAGTTAGGATTGGCTTCAATTTGTGGGTAGAAGTTGAAAACATTCGCTTCAACTGTATGTAAAAAAAAAAAAAAAAAAAAAAACTTATTGAAATAAATAAATAAATTAATTAAAAACTAAAAAGTAAAAAATGTAAAATAATGTGTATTTGAACAAACAAAAACAAAATAACAACAACAGCTATAATATTTTTACACTTTTTGTACAATCTTACTGAATTAAAAATTATTATAGGCCTGAATAAGATAAGTAATAGATAATTAAATACTTTGTCTTCTGTTATCTGCTCTTAGTAACAAGCTTCATTATAGCATCCTTATTGTTACACTAATTTAAAATTGTACTTAACTTGTAATTAGATGTTAAAGAATGTTAAGAATTACTATTTACATTCAACTTGAACTGAAGTCTTAAATAATTTTAAAATGTTACAGAATAAGAATAAGATCATATTTTTATTTAGTCACGTATTTACATTTGACTTGTATTTGAGTGTCAAAGTATTTTAAATTGTTATAGAACAAGAGGCATCAGAATATGTGAAACAAGCGGGCCTCTCCTTCCCTTGAAAAACTAGATAAACTGATAACATGCTGAACATATAAGAGTTTTCGGTAGAGAGAACATATGAACTGTTTATTAACTAATATCTGTTCTGTTGTTTTTGACTTGTGCATAGCTATTGTGTAAATAAACGGTAAAATGAATGTGTTAAGATGCAGTTATGTTTATATATATATATATTTAATGTCTTCAAATTTTTAATATTTACAGTTTTCATTTTGTTAAACTTTTACCGTTTATTTGTTGCAGTTTGCTTTGATTCTTATTGTTATTATTATTTTAGTTGACTAAATGTTGTTTGCTGTAAGAAATTATATTTATTTTTAATAATTAATTCTACTGATTGTTTGTAACATAAATGCATTTTGTAAATATTTGTGTTCTTCTATTTATGTCATTTAACACCAAAAAAATATCTGATCAGAATGTCATATGTCATCTTTTGTGATATCAGATGTGTCACAAGATGCATTACTGTAATTAACACATTTGCATATTAACACATTTATTAACATATGCTTATTGTACCATGAAAATATAGACTGTTCTTGAATGTAAACATACGGTTTTAAAGTGTGATGAAGCCATTATGTCAGACTTAATTGTCTATTCTAGACCATCAGTGACATGTAAATAAATGTTTTATACCTTTTATGTAGTTGTTTTCTTTCTTATTTTTTTTTACATAATTAGTTGTATAGTTGAATGAAATGAACAGTGAAAGACTCATTTGAACACAAAAAACTTCACTTTAGTAAACATCTTGCACTGACTGAAGAAACTGAGAACTGTGTATACGTAGAGGCCAGTAATCTCTTACACTAGAGTACTTCATTTGATAGAATACAAACATACAAATGTATACACATACATATGCATACACATTGTCAACAGCATTTCCCCACATCATTTTAACAATGTATTAACTTTAAACTGAAACAAACAAGTTGTTTAAATCTGATGGAGCTGATTTATTATTCATTGGCTGTCATTTTACTTTCTGTTTACGTTCAAACAAACCCTATTTGTAAACCGAACACTTATTACGATTCTTGGACATATGAATGTGAGTCGTGTGGTTTTATTTGCACGTATCCAGAAATTCAACGCACCGTAGACAAGTGCAAAAAACTCTGTCCAGATAAATGTATAGGTTATATAAATATATAAATATTTTGTTCTGAGATTTTTCAACTGATTACTTATTTTGACTACTGATTTTCCTTTACGTTTAGATCGTAATTTAGCCTTTCTAATAGAAACTTCGTAACTCTTGATAGTAGAAAAGATGAGTAAAGTACCACTGCAAAACATTTTTTCAAGACCTTTCCACTGTTAATCAACAATCACTTTGAATAAATTTCTTCAGCATAACTTAAAACAATTACTAGCTCATATTCGGGATCGGAGGCTTTTCCCCCTCAAATGTTTCGTAGTCTTCATTCGATGCTGGAGGCCACCCATTTGAAACGATAAAATAAAATATTGTGCGTGCCTGATATTTGAAACTACAATTATTTATTGTTTGTAAACAATTGTTTGAAACGCGGAACCTTGATTATTGACAACAGAGTGATTTCTTTTTCTAAAATTCTGTAAAGAAATAAAATCAAATTAATTGCTGTATTATAATTAAAATTCATTTATTTTCTAATTTTGTGGTGTTATTACTTTCATCTAACAAAAATAACTTTTTTATGTGAATTACAGTGATAATGTATGAGGTCTGATTTATTTTTCTGTTGTATTAACTGACTACACTTTTTACATGCCATAAGGACAGAAATTACGGGACATCAGATGAAGTATATAAAGTTTGTGGTGTCTTTATTTCTTTAAATTATGCACAATACAGCTAAACTGGTTTCATTTCTTTTTCTTTTATTTTTTGTTTCCAGGATTCACCACCCCTAAATCAACAGATCAACCTATTGAGCATGAGGAGCCTAATTCATATAGCACTATAGTGATTATTGCCATTATAGTAGTTATTCTGGTCATCAGTGCTATTGGTTTTTCGTACTGGCTAATAAAGACAAAATGGGCTAAAGCACATGAAAAGAAGCAAGGTTTGACATCATTTACATATTTATTTGACTTGCTAGTTTTTTGTTTATGTCCTTATTTATTCAAGTAGCATTATTGTTAGTTTAGCTCATTTTTTCCTTAATGTTCTTTCATTAAAATGGTCATATATCTCTATAAGCAGATTTTTCAAACAAATTATTTTATTATTATTATTATTATTATTATTTTCAAAGATTTGATTTTGTTTTTCCTGTCTAAGGAAAGATGCATCAGCATTGTATATGGCGATATCCTTTGAATTATTCAACGATTTTCACAACTTTTAAAATATCACACTGATTTCTGTCACGTTATTAAGAATAGTGTATTAAAGCCTGTTTGTTTTAAGGATCTGTTCAATATATTTTACTGGTTTTGTGAAAATACTTTTCAAAATGCTAATTAACTAATGTTTGTTCTTATATACAAAGTGTGTGTGTAAATGAGTGTGTCTGTTTATATGTGTATCTCTATGTATCGATGTGTGTGTGTGTGTGTGTGTGTCTGTGTGTGTGTGTGTGTGTGTGTGTGTGTGTCTGTGTGTGATAGTGTGTGAGTACGTGTGTGTTTGCCCTGACATTGCTTAATCTCTTGCAGTCAGGATAATTTCACCACAATCTTTTTTTTCTCTCGGTAAAATTAAAAACATGACTATGATGTGTATACTGGTTTTGCTGAAGTTATGTAACAGTTGAGTTTTTCTTTTCTGCAGTGGAAGAACAGATTGTGGTACTGATTCCTCTAGAAGAGCGGAAAAAACCTGTGGAAGCAACAGAAGATAATCCTGCTTCTCAGAAACTAGTGGTAAACTAGAAGGGAGACAACCATTGAAAACAAAATGATTTTTAATAAACATGAAAAAGGATACTCTTCAAATAAAGTAACAAAATAATTTAGATATGAATAAAGAAACAAAACTGTATTAAAAAAAATAATAATAATTGAAATAAATAAATAAATAAATTAAAAACTAAAAAGTCAAAAATGTAAAATAATGTGTATTTGAACAAACAAAAACAAAATAACAACAGCTATAGTATTTTTACACTTTTGTACAAACTTACCGAATTAAAAGTTATTATAGGCCTGAATAAGATAAGTAATAGATAATTAAATACTTTGTCTTGGTTATCTGCTCTCAGTAACAAGCTGCATTATAGCATCCTTATTGTTACACTAATTTAAAATTGTACTTAACTTGTAATTAGATGTTAAAGAATGTTAAGAATTACTATTTACATTTAACTTGTCCTGAAGTCTTAAATAATTTTAAAATGTTACAGAATAAGAATAAGATCATATTATTATTTAGTGAATTATTTACATTTGTATGTATTTGAGTGTCAACGTATTTTAAATTGTTATAGAATAAGAGGCATCAGAATATGTGAAACAAGCGGGCTTCTCCTTCCCTTGAAAAACTAGATAAACCGGTAACATGCTGAACATATACGAGTTTTAGGTAGAGAGAACATATGAACTGTTTAATACCTAATATCTGTTCTGTTGTTTTTGACTTGTGCATAGCTATTGTCAGCTGTAATTTTACTTTCTGTTTACGTTCAACAAAACCTAATTAGTACCTGCAACGCCTTTCTGCGGTGGGCCCCAATTAGGTTTTGTTAGAATGTAAACAGAAAGTAAAATTACAGCTGTCAAATAATAAATCAACTCCACAGATTTAAATGGCGATCCGAACTATATATATTTACAAATTTATTTATTTACACTTTTCATTTTGTTAAAATGTACCGTTTATGTACACAATAGCTATGTACACAAAGTCAAACTGCAGTTATTGTAATGGCACTTTATTGGAAGAAACTGATTTCTGAAGCATATTAACAGTTGATGCATTTTGTTGCAGTTTGGTTTTGATTCTTATTGTTATTATTATTTTAGTTGTCTATATGTTATTTGCTGTATGAAATTCTATTTATTTTTAGTAATTAATTCTACTGATTGTTTGTACATAAATGCATTTTGTAAATATTTGTGTTGTTTTATTTATGCTGGTTAACACACACAAATAAATATCTGATCAGACTGACATGTCATCTTTTGTGATACGAGTCTTGTGAAAGACTTTATAAATCAGATGTTTTACAAGATGCATTACTGTAATGAACATATTTGCATATTAACACATTTATTCACACATTCTTATTGTACATATTGACTGTTCTTGAATGTAAAATAGTTTTAGATTGTGATGATACCTTTATGTGAAGCGGAAAGTAATATGTAAATAAATATTTTGTACTGTTAATGTAATTGTTATTTTTGTTATAATTAGTTGTATACTTGTATGAAATGAACAGTAAAATTCTCGTCTGAACACAAAAAACTTCACTTTATTAAGCATCTTCCACTGACTGAACAAACTGAGACTTGGGTTAAACGACCATCTGATAGAAACATGCCAGAAATTATTCACAGGCATAATTGAGGATTTTATAATAAAATGAAACTGAAAAAAAAGTTTTCCTAAGTTAGATGTTATGTTCTTTCCAACAATAGAAGCCTTTTGTGCTATCCCAGTATCATTTTACCTCGTAGAACATTAAACTCTTGCTGATTTCAAAAATGATTTGGGGTAGTATTTTTGTATATTCCAAGCAGATAGTGTGTTTTATTACAAATCACAATACAATGGTGTAACAATCACATTTACACGTTTGAAAAATAAAAGGAAAGCACACACAGACACAGACACACAGAAATTCAAAGACATCATTGCATAAACAATACTAATTTAGTGAATTTGTTTGTTTATAATATATTGCTGATACAATGAGTTTGCGTATTTTGAGCATACATCGATAAACGCAAATTCTTACTTACTCTGTGATGCTTGCATTATTTTAAAAATTAAACATTTAATATCTTTATCACAATGTAACCGGAGGTTTGCAGCTATTAATAGTAGTAGTCGTCTTTGAGTCAGTCCTCACTTAACGACCGAGTTGGTTCCTATGACTACGTCTTTGTGCGAAATTGTCTATAACCGAGAAGCCACACATTACTGATAACAGAAGCAGGATCGTTGCAAGACGTCTGCTTTTAAGAAGTATTTAGATGCAGGAATGTACGACTAAATAGTTTTTGTGCAATGTAAATATTAACTTTTTAAACAGAAATTCATATTTATTATCTATCAAAATTAAAATTAAAAAATAATAATAATAATAATAATAATAATAATAATAATAATTTTCAAACACTGCCTACATTTTGAAAACACCACATCAGAATGTTTTATACTTTGCTTTGTTTTCATCGATTTAGGGGTTTCCCGAATTTGGGTTTTCCAGATTTATTTTTAGAATATAGGCTCGGCTTTAATATATAGTTAAAGTGGTAGACAGAAGCTGATCGTTCGGATCGCCATTTAAATCTGATGGAGCTGATTTATTATTCATCGGCTGTAATTTTACTTTCTGTTTACGTTCTAACAAAACCTATTTGTCCACCGAACACTTATTACGATTCTTCGACAGATAACTGTGATTCGTGTGGTTTTATTTGCACGTATGCAGAAATTCAACGCACCGTAGACAAGTGCAACAAACTCTGTCCAGGTAAATGTATAGGTTACATAAATATATACCGAGGAATATTTTGTTCTAAGAATTTTTTCAACTGATTACTTATTTTGAGTAGTGATTTTTTTCTTTACGTTTAGATCGTAATTTAGCCTGCACGAGCGCATCCATCTTGGAATGAACGACCTTCACTTCGAAGCTCTGTCGTAATACTAATTTTAAGTCTCGTGAGATCTCGCTTATATGTTTTTCTATTAGAAACGCCATAACTCTTGATAGTAGAAAAGATGAGTAAAGTACCACTGCAAAACATTTTTTCAAGACCTTTCCACTGTTAATCAACAATCACTTTGAATAAATTTCTTCAGCATAACTTAAAACAATTACTAGCTCATATTCGGGATCGGAGGCTTTTCCCCCTCAAATGTTTCGTAGTCTTCATTCGATGCTGGAGGCCACCTATTTGAAACGATAAAATAAAATATTGTGCGTGCCTGATATTTGAAACTACAATTATTTATTGTTTGTAAACAATTGTTTGAAACGCGGAACCTCGCTTACTGACAACAGAGTGATTTCTTTTTCTAAAATTCTGTAAAGAAATAAAATCAAATTAATTGCTGTATTATAATTAAAATTTATTTATTTTCTAATTTTGTGGTGTTATTACTTTCATCTAATAAAAATAACTTTTTATATGAATTACAGTGATAATGTATGAGGTCTGATTTATTTTTCTGTTGTATTAACTGACTACACTTTTCACTCTGTAATAAATTATAGGACATCAGTTGAAGTATATGAAGTTTGTGGTGTCTTTATTTCTTTAAATTATGCACATTACAGCTAAACTGGTTTCATTTCTTTTTCTTTTCTTTTTTGTTTCCAGGATTCACCACCCCTAAAACAGATCAACCTATTGAGCATGAGGAGCCTAATTCATATAGCACTATAGTGATTATTGCCATTATAGTAGTTATTTTGGTCATCAGTGCTGTTGGTTTTTCGTACTGGCTAAGAAACAAAATGTGTGCTAAAGCACGTGAAAAACAGCAAGGTTTGACATCATTTACATATTTATTTCACTTGCAAGTTCTTTTTATTTATTTCTTTATTTATTTGAGTAGCATTATTCTTAGTTTAGCTGATTATTTATTTATTTATTTATTTATTTATTTATTTTATTATTATTATTATTATTATTATTTTCTTTAAGATGAATTTTTTTTTCCTGTTTGAGGAAAGATGTATCAGCCTTGTATGAGGAGATATTGTTTGAATTATTAAACGATTTTCACACCTTTTAAAATAATACACTGATTTCTGTCACCTTTTTAAGACTAGTTTGTGACCAGATACGGATTTAGATTTCATAGATTCTTTACTGATGATACCTAATTCATGATTTCTCTCTAAATAAATCTGTATTTCATTTAAATTTGTTAAGCCTGTTTCTTTTCAGGATCTGTTAAATATATTTTACTGGTGCTGTGAAAACACTTTTCATAATGCTAAATAACTAATGTTTGTTCTTATATACAAAGTGTGTGTCTGTTTATATGTGTATCTCTGTATCTCTGTCTGTGTGTGTGTGTGTGTGTGTGTGTGTGTGTGTGTGTGTGTGTGTGTGTGTGTGTGTGTTTGTTGTTTGCGTTTGCCATGATATTGGTTAATCTCTTGCAGTCAGGATAATTTCACCATAATCTTTTTTTTTCTCTCGGTAAAATTAAAAACATGACTATGACGTGTTTACTGGTTTTACTGAAATATGTAACAGTTGAGTGATTCTTTTCTGCAGAGAAAAAACAGAAAAGAAAACTGCTTCCTCCAGAAGACAGGAAAAAACCGGTGGAAGCAACAGAAGAGAATCCTTCTTCTCAGGAACTAGTGGCAAACTAGAAGGGAGACAACCATTAAAAACAAAATATTTTTTGATAAACATGAAAAAGGATTCTCTTTAAAAAAAAGAACAAAATAATTTAGATCTGAACAAAGAAACAAAAGTGGATCTAAAAAAAAAAAATGTAAATAAAATAAAATAAATAAATTAAAAAATAAATAAATAAATGAATTAAGAATTAAAAAGTAAAAACTGTAAAATAATGTGTATTTGAACAAAGAACAAACAAAATAACAACAACAAGTAATAGATATTAAATACTATTCTGTTTTCTGCTCTTAGTAACAAGCTGCATTTTCAGATTACAGATTTATTAAAAAAAAATTGTATCAAGTGATTATAGCATCTTTATTGCTACACTAATTTTAAATTGTACTTAACTTGTACTTAAATGTTAAAGAATGTTAAGAATTACTATTTACTGCAGATGAAAATCATTAAATCCTTTATTTATTTGGTTAAAACTTGTCTGCAGCTGACAATAGCTAAAAACCAAGGACTCCCTGGAGACAAACTAACTGCCCTCATGAAATGTGTATGTGTATGTGGCTCACCAGTTCTAACCTGGCATACATGATTGACTGCTTATATCCCTCCTGCCCTTCAAATTAGAGTCTGTGGAAGAGCCAAGATGCCCCAATTAACCAACCACCACAGTACAATGCTGATGTCATCTTCAGCTCCTAACACTGAGTATATCCACATTACCTTAAGCTGAAGTGGAACCTAACCCAAGACCAGAGGAACCTTATCTCTCTTCAGGGTTCCTCCAGCCAGAATGAGTCTATATCCAGTCCATCCATCATGGAAACACTTGGCCTCCACCCAAAACAACAGTACTGCAGTTGTTGTAATGACACTTTATTGGAAGAAACTGATTTCTGATGCATGATTTCTCTCTAAATAAATATGTATTTCATTTAAATTTGTTAAGCCTGTTTGTTTTAGGGATCTGTTAAATATATTTCACTGGTTCTGTGAAAACACTTTTCATAATGCTAAATAACTAATGTTTGTTCTTATATACAAAGTGTGTGTGTGTGTGTGTGTGTGTGTGTGTGTGTGTGTGTGGTAGTGTATGAGTACGTGTGTGTTTGCCCTGATATTGGTTAATCTCTTGCAGTCAGGGTAATTTCACCATAATCTTTTTTTTATCTCAGTAAAATTAAAAACATGACTATGACATGTTTACTGGTTTTACTGAAGTTATGTAACAGTTGAGTTTTTCTTTTCTGCAGAGAAAAAACAGAAAAGTAAACTGCTTCCTCCAGAAGACAGGAAAAAACCTGTGGAAGCAACAGAAGAGAATCCTGCTTCTCAGGAACTAGTGATAAACTAGAAGGGAGACAACCATTAAAAACAAAATAATTTTTGATAAACATGAAAAAGGATATTCTTCAAAAAAAGAACAAAATAATTTAGATCTGAACAAAGAAACAAAATTGGATCTAAAAGATAAGTACATAAAATAAAATAAAATAAATAAATAAATAAATAAATAAATAAATTAAGAATTAAAAATTCAAAAATGTAAAATAATGTGTATTTGAACAAAGCACAAACAAAATAACAACAGCTATAAGATAATTAAATACTTTGACTTCTGTTATCTGCTCTTAGTAACAAGCTGCATTTTCAGACTACAGATTTTTTTAATTTTATTTATCAAGTGATTATAGAATCCTTATTGTTACACTAATTTAAAATTGTATTTAACTTGTACTTAATGTTAAAGAATGTTAAGAATTACTAATTAACATTTAACTTGTACTTAAATGTTGAAGAATGTTAAGAATTACTATTTACATTTAATTTGTACTTAAATGTTAAAATATGTTAATTACTATTTACTTTTAATTTGTACTGAAAGTCTTAAACAATTTTAAAATGTTACAGAATAAGAATAAGATCATATTATTGTTTAGTGAACTATTTACATTTGACTTGTATTTGAGTGTCAAAGTATTTTAAATTGTTATAGAACAGGAGGCATCTCCTTCCCTTGAAAAACTAGATAAACTGGTAACATGCTGAACATATAAGAGTTTTAGGTAGAGAGAACACTGGATTGATCATATGAACTGTTTTTATTTTGTACCAAAACAAAAAACACAACCAATGATAACATTATATATATATATATATATATATTTACAGTTTTAATATTTATTTATTTATTTATTTATAATTTTCATTTTGTTAATGTTTTACCATTTATTTGCACAGTAGCTATGTACAAGTGAAACTTTACATGAAATACAACTGATTTACACCTACATTTACATCTACATGAAGATCATCAAACCCTTTATTTATTTGGATAAAACTTGTCTGCAGCTGACAACAGCTAAAAACCAAGGACTCCCTGGAGACAAACTAACTGCCCTCATGAAATGTGTATGTGTATGTGGCTCACCAGTTCTAACCTGGCATACATGACTGACTGCTTATACCCCTCCTGCCCTTCAAATTAGAGTCTGTGGAAAAGCCAAGATGCCCCAAATTACCAACCACCACAGTACAATGCAGATGTCATCTTCAGCTCCTAACACTGAGTATATCCACATTACCTTAAGATGAAGTGGAACCTAACCCAAGACCTGAGGAACCTTAGTTCTCTCCAGGGTTCCTCCAGCCACAGTGAGTCTATATCCAGTCCATCCATCATGGAAACACTTCGCCTCCACCCAAAACAACAGTTCTGCAGTTGTTGTAATGGCACTTTATTGGAAAAAACTGATTTCTGATGCCTTATGGCACTTATATTATACTGGACCAGTCAACTACAGTTAATTCCCTTTGGCCGCTGCCCTTCATTCCCATCCTGTAAGCACACAACTAGCTGTATTTTCCTGGCATTGAATAGGAATATTAGGTATTACAAATAGTCTGTATATTTCTATCACATCATTATAAAACTGTTCATACACTTTGTTCTCTGAAGGCAGCAAACAAGTTGCTCAGTGTATCTTAATATAAGATATTAAAAACAATAAAAAGTAAATTATATTTTTATATTGAAAGAAACACAATCATAGATATGCAAATAAAAATTAAACATAGAGACACAATTACTCATGAAACACATACACACACTAAGATCCTTACATTTTTTTTTTTTTTTTTTTGAAGAGTATCAGCAATACAGTGAGGATTTTGAATCTCTGTAGGAAACATGTCCAATGACTGTTAGATATTGCTACCATGAGGACAGTATTTAAAGATACAGGGACTCATCTTCACTGTAAAACACATTAGTTCCAACTAGTAGAAATAATCATCAGGTGTTTAATAACTATTTCACTTGCTTCTTTATAACGTAAATGCATTTTGTGAATATCAGTGTTAATCTTTTATTTGTTACTTAACACACGTAAAAAAATATCTGATCAGAATGACACATGTCACCTTTTGTGCTATTAGTTTTGTGAAAGACATTCTAAATCAGATGTGTCACAAGATGCATCACTGTAATTAACATATTTGCATCTTAACACATTTATTTACAGTCTTATTCTTGAATGTAAACATATGGTTTTGAAGTTTATAAAGTAAATAAAAATGTTATACCTTTTATGTAGTTGTTTTCTTTGTTATTTTTTTTACATAATTAGTTGTATACTTGAATGAAATGAACAGCGAAAGATAAACTGTAAAATAATTGAAGTGTCATTGAATTATGATTTTAATGTGTTTATTTCCTCTTATTACTTTTAATTTTATTTTATTTACTGACATTTATTATATTTATTTATTATTTATTGTTATTTATAAAACATGTTAAAATATAAAACATGATCTCTTTCCACAGTATAGGTACCAAAAGTGGTATGTTTGAAATATTTACACTTTTACTTAGTCAGAAACTACCAAAAATAAATTTTTTAAAAATTGAAGTCTCACTGAATTATGGTGACTCAAAATGAAGTTGTTATTCCAATATGTGTGTATTTCCTCTTATTACTTTTAATTTTATTTTGTTTACTGACTTATTTATTTTTTCTTATATTATTATTTATTTATTTATTTATTTATTTTGGCAATTTCACAAATTTTCAACACATACACGGAAAGTCCCCTACATGTTGCTTCATATGCATGCTGAAGGTTCTCTCTGTGATACTGTAATCTGACTTGTTTGTCTGGATTCTGTTAAAAATTTCAATACTTTCTGAAGTTTAACGATCATCAATAATTGTCACCCGTTCTAAATATTAAAAGCAGGGAGTTCACTCAAAATTTCAGGCATACTGAATATCATCTACTATTAAAACAGAGACTATGAAAGTTAACTATGAACATTTTATTATCCAGTGTAATGACCTTGACCTTATTTGCATATACTACAGAAACGCACGCACTCGTCTCTCAACGTAGAAAATGAAAATAACATTTGAAAATATATTTATATATATATAGCTGATCCCCACTTGATAAAGATAAATAATTATACAGCATTTGTGAAAGGGATGGCGGGAATCTGCGTAACTGGTGCAAGTTAAACGAAGAGGGTACAAGTACTTTCAAAAAAATGTTCAGATTACTTGTTTGTCAAAAACACTTCTATAAATAATTGCATCAGATGCATTAACTATTAACAAATTTATTTTATTTGCAATAAATAAAGTCAAAGTGTCTGTTGCCAGCAAGTTTTGTCTGGTTGTTCTGTGATTTATATTTTTACATGAATATATTTATGCAACATAATATACATACACACACACATATATATATATACTGTTTTGTAATCTTCTGTATATATTAATTATTATATATGCATGTGTGTGTGTGTGTGTGTGTGTGTGTGTGTGTGTGTGTGTGTGTGTGTGTGAAATGTGAGATCGATTTCATTGCTCTGAAAGTAAAATATCGCCATGCAGTATGATGAATATTTATGCGAATGTGCCCGTTAATAATTATTATTTTTATATTGTGCGGATCGAAGGACAACGACAATATTTTAAAAAGTTGTTTATATATCAAGGATAACATAATTATTATACAGGTGCATGTTCAAACATTTGTAGCGATCTTTAGTTTAGCCTGCTCCGGTAGCTTTGACAACACAACCATCGTGAGTAGCAGCAAACGTCATAGGAATCGGATTGCGTCCCTTTGTAAATATGACAGTCGTCCCTTCGGATTACATCTATTTTGTTCAGAGACAAGACACGTGAACTGCTGACCCCAAAAGTGCAAAACAATGGCATCACAGCCAATCTACATGAACGGGTGGCGGATATTGCTGCCGTTGATATAAGCCATAAGTGATGGCGGGCCCCAGCGAATAAAAGGTGTTAGCTTTCAAGTTCTAACGACCCTATTAAATTTTGGCTTGTTTCTTGTCTTGGGTTTGCACCTTTGGTGGACCAGCTGAATGTGCAGTTAAGAAACTGCGACGATTGATTATAACAATTATATATATATTTGCACATACTACAGATATACACTATATATAATATCAAGTATCCAGTATGAACACCAAACCAAAATACAATATTTATATTACAAAGATAATTATTTATTTTATACATGTATTCTTATTATTTAGTGGTTGATGACGTGGGAGTTGGCGTTAAATGAAACACTGTAATTCTTAATTCTTTTAATTTTCCCTAACAGGTTATGTAAGAAATAAATATAGAACTCAAACTGTCTCTCCTACCCGTGTCTTCTCTTTGTTCTTTATGGTCTCCGTCTCCCTGTAATATTTTGTCTTTTACCGTAAATATCCACGTCGCGGACTTCCCTGAAGTCAGCAGAGCGTAGCTGATAACAATTCCTTTTGTCTCTCGCTAATGATCTTTAATCGCTAGGTAATTTCAGTAATTGGATTACTGTTAACTAACGGTAGATATTTAATTAATACATATTGTTAGGAATGTTTGTAGAAATGAATGGTTAACATATTTACTTACTTTAAGGATATATATATATATAGGTTAATTACGAGATGTTAAACTAGATTAAAGTAAGCCATTTAGGAAAATATTAAATATGTTACCGACATTTTCAAAAACTGTACCTTAAAAGTACAACAATATAAAATATTATAATAAGTAAAAAAAAAAAAAAAAACGGCTACCAACGAATTCTACAAGTAGGTATAATCTAAAATACAATCCGTGGATTAGTAAATAAGTTAGGACTAATTTGCTATGTTAAAGGAACACAGAAAACAGTACATCTAAAAATCCCTGAGAAAACTTTCCACAGCTTCCTATTACAAGTATTAGGGTATGAAATGGAATGGAAAAAAATTAACGTGCTAATCAATGCAAGCTGTTGTGAAGCACGTCTTAGGGTATGGCTAAGGCCTGCGATTGTGATCACATGGGTAACAGAGTAATCAGCAGTGACCAATCAGAAGCTGTCACTGGCAGCGATCATTGTATTCGAGTGTGGTAAGTACTGATGCTGTTTATAAGTATGGGGGGTGTTAGTGGAATAATATTTTCTGTTATTTTGTAAGCAAACAGTAAAGCTATGAATACGTATTCAATATTTTGACAAAATAATTCATCGGAAAAACTTTTCTATTGATAAACAGTAAACTTGCCACCAAAGCGAATTGTAAATACCGCGAAGATGTAAATGCCGCGATATCGTGTGCAAGGAATATAGTTTTTTGGGGGGTTTTTTGTACTAGGAATATCATTTTCAATAAGTTTAACAAATGCGAATGGTAAGCTGACAGTCATGGTTCACTTTCTGAGCTGAACTATTTGTTTTCTAAAACAAAACAAAAAAGTGACCACGAGAATTTCCTTTCTAAAATTAGAACAAAGTTAAACACTTAGTATGTTACCGTAATCAATCGGACGACAGCTCACTTTTGTGTATAAAATGTTACTTATTCATTTCATGTGATAATTAATTAAATTAATAAAATATTAATGTTCTGTTATATATATGTTTATTTTGTTTATAGGAAACTCCATTGAGCATGTATCGGCAGTTGTTTCTAATTGTTCTTGCTGCGATTTTTTTGATTGTTTTTTTGTACTTGAAAAGAAGTCAAGAAAACCAAGGTGGGAAGTATTTTCCTTATTTATTTGAGTAGCATTATTTTTAATTTAGCAAATTTTTATTACTGATATGTTATATTTATTTAATATGTTATTTCATTAAAATGATCATATAACTTTAAAAGCAAATTGTTATTTGAAAAAAATTATTTCGTTATTATTATTAAGATAGTGAAATCATATACTCTGTTATTTTATAAGCAATCAGTAAAGCTATGAATATGTAATCTTAATTTTGACATATATTCAAAATCATCCGCAAAACATTTCTATAATGTGCCACCAAAGCGAACTGCGTGCTAAACCGCAAAACATGTAAATACCGCGATATCGTGAGCAAGGAATACACTAGGAATATCATTTTCAGTAAGTTTAACAAATGCAAATGGTAACCTGACAATCATGGTTCACTTTCGGAGATGAACTATTTGTTTTCTAAATCTTTAAAAGTGACCACGAGAAAGCTCGTTACTAAAATGAGAGCACAGGAAATAACCAAGGCAGCAATGAAATAATATGATCCTGTAACCAATCAGACAAGAGCTTATTACTTGTGTACAAGATACGACTTTACTTCAGGAGATAATTAATTAAATGAATAAATATTAATGTTCTATTATATACATATCTATGTTTATTCTGTTTTTAAGAAACTCCATTGAGCGTGTATTGGCTATTATTTCTGGCTGTTCTTGCTGCGATCATCTTTATTCTGCAAGGTGTGAAGTATTTTCCTTATTTATTTGAGTAGCATTATTTTTAATTTAGCAAATTTTTTTTACTGATATGTTATATTTATTTAATATGTTATTTCATTAAAATGATCATATAACTTCAAAAGCAAATTGTTATTTGAAACAAATTATTTCATTATTATTATTAAGATGGCTATATTGTTGTTGTTTTTTGACAAGAAAACTGTTTTTATATAAAGATATACTTTAATTACTGATCATACATTACATAAAGTTTTATTTTTTAAACAGATTAGATGATTTTACCATCCTATTCACTGGCTCATGAAAGTTTCAAAAAAATGTTCCTAAGAAAAAGTGCATCAGCCTTGTATGAGGAGATATTGTTTGAATTATTAAACGATTTTCACACCTTTTAAAATATCACACTGATTTCTGTCACCTTTTTAAGACTAGTTTGTGACCAGAAATGGATTTAGATTTCATAGATTCTTTACTGATGATACCTAATTCATGATTTCTCTCTAAATAAATCTATGTTTCATTTAAATTTGTTAAGCCTGTTTCTTTTCAGGATCTGTTAAATATGCCTTTTTTTAATGGTTTTGTGTGAAACTTTTCATAATGTTAATTAACTAATATTGCGTGTGTGTTTCTCTATGTGTGTGCATGAGCATGCATGTGTGTGTGTGTGTGTGTGTGTGTGTGCTTGCAATGAAATTGGTTTAACCTCATGCATTTGGGATAATTTCACCATAATCTTTTCTTCTTTTTTTTCAGGAACCCTCCATCTATTATTATTATTGTGTAAAATTTTAAAAATGACTATTAGGTGTATACTGGTTTTGCTGAAGTTATGTAACAGTTGAGTGTTTTTTTTTTGTTTTTTGTTTAGGTGCCAAGATAAGAAGACCAGTGCAGTGTTCAGAAGCAAATCCTACCTGTGATAAACTGGTAGTATCTGGTCACTAATTTGTGGAAGATGCTTCTATTTTCATGTTATAGTAAACAACTTTTCAGTTAATTCTTGACATACATACACTACGGTTTACCTTCACTTTTCTGGATGGCTGAAAAACAATCGTAAAAGAGAGACTGTTCACTGGAAGTGTTCCAAACTCAGTTGTCCATCTACTATTAACACCTCGAGAGATTTAATTACAAAATCTTCACAACCACAAAGCTGGCCAAGTTGACAATGCCTCATCTGAACATTTACGGAGATGCCATTTCTCATCTAGTAGGACTTCGAACAGCAACTACAGTGGACCTTGATCAGTGAACATTATGAATGACTGTAAACTAATTTATACTATGTATTATTGTCTTGTGAAAGATATGTATAATATTGAACAATATATAATTTCTATTTGAATTTGAATTCATGTATATATGACAGTGATTGTTATGATTGACATATTATTTTCACATACAATAAAATGAATGATGAAGTGATTGAAGTTATTTATTGAATTAGACTACACCAAATTTCAAGTACAATACACCTAATTTATAATGATTGTTAAATATCAAATGTATTTAATTCATAATTATGATATGTAAATTTCAAACATAATACATCCTACTTATAATGATGACCATTAAATTTCAAATATTATATTATATTTAATCTATAATTTCAAGCATATATCATTAAATTTCAAATGTATTTAATATATAATTATATGTAAATTTCAAGTTCAATACATCCAACTTATAATGATGACTGTAAAAATTTCAAATATATTATATGTAAATTTAAGCATAATACAAATGATGAACATTAAATTTAAAATATATTTAATTTTTAACTATGATAAGAAAATTTCAAGCATAATACATACATATTTATTTTGGCTGTAAAAATTTCAAATATATTAAATATTTATGATATGTATATTTCAAGCATAATACATCCAACTTTTAATGATTATTGTTAAATTTCAAATAATATATTATATTTAATTTATAATTATGATATTTCAAGTATAATACATCCAACTTACAATGATGAACATTAAATTTCAAATATTATATTATATTACAATATACTTTAAATGCACAATGTAAAGGTATTGGTAAAATAATGACACTCAAAACAAAACAAAAAAACAATAATAATAATAATAATGAAATATAAATAAATAAAGAAAGAACAGAAACAACATTATTAAATAAATATAAACACCTGTATTCTCACATTTATATACATAATTATAAATAAAAGAAAATAATAAATAATTTTTGTTAAAAATAACTATATTTAATATTTTAGCAGTTCTGTTCGATATGGCCTAAGGGAGAGAATCACATCGCACCTGCATGGTTATAATTCTTTTGGGTAAGAAGTTAAAAAGGAATGTCAACAGTCAATATGGAGGCGAAAACAGGTATCGCACATTTTTGTTGTCTAACTGCGCATGATGACGTATCATTGTATTTTTTTTGTTAACAACATCTTATTTTAAAGTTCACTTCTAAAAGTTGTAGAAATTGTTTATTTTTATTTATAGATTCTACAACAATCTAATTTTAGATAACATAATTTGTATTAAATCATGTTAACAAAAGCCCGATCGATTTTATTGGTCCTCCTGTTGAGATTGATATTTTTGTTTGACTACAGACAACATCTTTCAACTGCGGTAGTCCACATTTATAATTATTAATAATTTTTATTCTTTAAACTTTCATTATTTATTTATTTATTTATTTATTTATTTATTACAGACAGAGAAATAATAATAATTCGTGTTCAAACTTGACAATGAATGAATGGTGATAAATTTAGAATATAAAACAAAACCTTGTATATTCCATCATTAATAGTTATTTCTGTCTTTTAAGTTATGATTTAAGCAATTTTTAAATACTATCTGTTTAGTTGGAGCAAGAAATAATTTTAAAAATATATAAAAATATAAAAATAAATAATAAAACAACCTTTACAGATACAATGGCTGGCAGTTTCATCTCAGATATCTGGTGTTTGATATATCAGTCAGAGATATATGTTACAGATAACAGCAGATTTTCCACTTATTTTAATTTGTTTAATCATTATAATTGTTTTTAGGAATGTACTTCACATTAGTAAATTATCTAGTGTTTCAGCAATATGTTTTAAGTAATATTAACAAAAAATAATTTCCATATACTTTATCAATAAAAAGGAAAAGGAAAAGTAAAGAAAAATAAAAAGAATGCATTAATTGAAATATTGATTAACAGAAATGAAGTAAATATGTCACATTGATGACCATTTATTTGTTAATATAAAATAACAAAATAAGAGATGCAGAAAAGTATTCTTTATGTTGTGTATTAAAATAAAAGCAGTATGTGATTTTACAAATATATTAACTTACTTTAATAAAAACTGAATAGAAGAATGGCATATGTAAGGCAAAGCCACTTTTGATTATATTTTTTATTACATTTCTTTTATTATTATTATTATTATTATTATTATTATTATTATTATTATTATTTCCAAAGTTATGGAAATATCCTTTGTAAGAAATGAAGAATATTTCTGAGTTCTTTTTATGAGATCTGGTAAATCACTGGTTCAGTCATCTGTTACTCAGCTGGAATGTTTTCCTAATGCAGGCATGATATATAATTTTCTCAGGATAGACAGTCACATATAAAATCTCTTTTTACTGATAAAGTGTAAATTTGAAAAAAACCAGCAGCTGGTTTTTCTTCATCAGATATTTAAAATTAATCCCAGAAATATTTTATAATAATCGCTGATATTAAAAAGTATTGAGTTATCTTTTTTTTAAATAATGTTGACCAGATATGGATTTACTTTTTATAGATTCTTTACCGATCAGGGGTGGGCAAACTTATTGGTTCAAGGGCCACATTGCATTTTTGAAACTAACAAGTGGGCCACACCATTATGAGGTGGAAAAGGTATGACCATAAAGCATAAAAAATACACATGAAATCTATTTCTTTTTTCTGTTTTTAATCAACAAATGTATTGTTGAAAGGCTGAGTCTAGTTGCAATGCACCACCTGGTGGCACCAGTGAAATAAAGACTACAAATTTAAAAATGTTATAGGTTTATTGTTCGTGATGGGCTGGATAAAATGATGTTGCAACACAAGGCAATAATGTCGTAGTTTGCCCACCTCTGCTCTAGATGATAAATATTTATCTGTATTTCATTTAAATTTGTTAAGCCTGTTTGATTTCAGGATCTGTTAAATATGCTATTTTTTACTGGTTTTGGGTGAAACTTTTCATAATGTTTGTTCTCATATACAAAATGTGTTTCTGTGTGTGTGTGTGTGTGTGTGTGTGTGTGTGTTCTTGCAATGAAATTGGTTTAACCTCATGCACTTTTTTCAGGAACCCTCCATCTATTATTATTATTGTGTAAAATTTAAAAAATGACTATTAGGTATATACTGGTTTTGCTGAAGTTATGTAACAGTTGAGTGTTGTTGTTTTGTTGTTTTTTTAGGTTCCAAGATAAGAAGACCAGTGCAGTGTTCAGAAGCAAATCCTACCTGTGATAAACTGGTAGTCTCTGGTTACTAATTTGAGGAAGATTCTTTTTGTTTTCATGGTGTAGTAAACAACTTTTCAGTTAATTCTTGACATACATACACTTCGGTTTACCTTCACTTTTCTGGACACCTGAAAAAGAGTAGTAAAAGAGAGACTGTTCAGTTAGGATTGGCTTCAATTTGTGGGTAGAAGTTGAAAACGTTCGCTTCGTTCGGATCGCCATTTAAATCTGATGGAGCTGATTTATTATTCATTGGCTGTAATTTTACTTTCTGTTTACGTTCTAACAAACCCTATTTGTAAACCGAACACTTATTACGATTCTTCGACAGATAACTCAGATTAACTGTGATTCGTGTGGTTTTATTTGCACATATGCAGACATTCAAGCCACCGTAGACAAGTGCAACAAACTCTGTCCAGGTAAATGTATAGGTTACATAAATATATACCGAGGAATATTTTGTTCTAAGAATTTTTTCAACTGATTACTTATTTTGAGTAGTGATTTTTACTTTACATTTAGATCGTAATTTAGCCTGCACGAGCGCATCCATCTTGGAATGAATGACCTTCACTTCGAAGACCTTTCCACTGTTAATCAACAATCACTTTGAACAAATGTCTTCAGCGTAACTTAAAACAGTTCTAGCTCATATTCGGGATCGGAGGCTTTTCCCCCTCAAATGTTTCGTAGTCTTCATTCGATGCTATAGCCTATATGCCACCCATTTGAAACGATAAAATAAAATATTGTGCGTGCCAGATATTTGAAACTACAATTATTTATTGTTTGTAAACAATTGTTTGAAACGCGGAACCTTGATTATTGACAACAGAGTGATTTCTTTTTCTAAAATTCTGTAAAGTAATAAAATCAAATTAATTCCTGTAGTATAATTAAAATGTATTTATTTTCTAATTTTGTGGTGTTATTGCTTTCATCTAATAAAAATAACTTTTTTATATCAATAGAAATGTTTTGCGGATGAATGATTTTGAATATATGTCAAAATCAAGATTACATATTCATAGCTTTACTGATCGCTTATAAAATAATAGGTATTTACAATTCACTTTGGTGGACTGTTTCAGTATTTATCAGTAGAAAAGTTTTCCCTGATCGCTGCTTCTGACAACTTCTGATTGGTCACTGTAGTTTATAGCTGTAAAGCCTGCGACGTGTGCACAGCAGTGACCAATCAGAAGCTGTCACTTGCAGCGATCAGCAAAACATTTCATCGTAAAAACTTTTCAATTGATAAACAGTAAACTTGGCACCAATGCGAATTGTAAGTACCGCAAACATGTAAATGTCGCGATATCGTGAGCAAGGAATATATATATTTTTTTTTGTTTCTACTAGGAATATCATTTTCAGTAAGTTTAACAAATGCGAATGGTAAGCTGACAGTCATGGTTCACATTCGGAGCTGAACTATTTGTTTTCTAAAACAAAACAAAAAAGTGATCACGAGAATTTCCTTTCTAAAATTAGAACAAAGTTAAACACTTAGTATGTTACCGTAATCAATCGGGCGACAGCTCACTTTTGTGTATAAAATGTTACTTATTCATTTCATGTGATAATTAATTAAATTAATAAAATATTAATGTTCTGTTATATATATGTTTATTTTGTTTATAGGAAACTCAATTGAGCATGTTTCGGCAGTTGTTTCTAATTGTTCTTGCTGCAATTTTTTTGATTGTTTTTTTGTACTTGAAAAGAAGTCAAGAAAACCAAGGTGGGAAGTATTTTCCTTATATATTTGAGTAGCATTATTTTTAATTTAGCAAATTTTTATTACTGATATGTTATATTTATTTAATATGTTATTTCATTAAAATGATCATATAACTTTAAAAGCAAAGTGTTATTTGAAAAAAATTATTTCGTTATTATTATTAAGATAGTGAAATCATATACTCTGTTATTTTATAAGCAATCAGTAAAGCTATGAATATTTAATCTCAATTTTGACATATATTCAAAATCATCCGCAAAACATTTCTATAATGTGCCACCAAAGCGAACTGCGTGCTAAACCGCAAAACATGTAAATACCGCGATATCGTGAGCAAGGAATACACTAGGAATATCATTTTCAGTAAGTTTAACAAATGCAAATGGTAACCTGACAATCATGGTTCACTTTCGGAGATGAACTATTTGTTTTCTAAATCTTTAAAAGTGACCACGAGAAAGCTCGTTACTAAAATGAGAGCACAGGAAATAACCAAGGCAGCAATGAAATAATATGATCCTGTAACCAATCAGACAAGAGCTTATTACTTGTGTACAAGATACGACTTTACTTCAGGAGATAATTAATTAAATGAATAAATATTAATGTTCTATTATATACATATCTATGTTTATTCTGTTTTTAAGAAACTCCATTGAGCGTGTATTGGCTATTATTTCTGGCTGTTCTTGCTGCGATCATCTTTATTCTGCAAGGTGTGAAGTATTTTCTTTATTTATTTGAGTAGCATTATTTTTAATTTAGCAAATTTTTATTACTGATATGTTATATTTATTTAATATGTTATTTCATTAAAATGATCATATAACTTCAAAAAAATTGTTATTTTGAAAAAATTATTTCATTATTATTATTATTATTATTAAGATGGCTATATTGTTGTTGTTTTTTTGACAAGAAAACTGTTTTTATATAAAGATATACTTTAATTAGTGATCATACATTACATAAAGTTTTATTTTTTAAACAGATTAGATGATTTTACCATCCTATTCACTGGCTCATGAAAGTTTTAAAAAAATGTTCCTAAGAAAAAGTGCATCATCCTTGTATGAGGAGATATTGTTTGAATTATTAAACGATTTTCACACCTTTTAAAATATCACACTGATTTCTGTCACCTTTTTAAGACTAGTTTGTGACCAGAAATGGATTTAGATTTCATAGATTCTTTACTGATGATACCTAATTCATGATTTCTCTCTAAATAAATCTATGTTTCATTTAAATTTGTTAAGCCTGTTTCTTTTCAGGATCTGTTAAATATGCCTTTTTTTAATGGTTTTGTGTGAAACTTTTCATAATGTTAATTAACTAATATTGCGTGTGTGTTTCTCTATGTGTGTGCATGAGCATGCATGCGTGTGTGTGTGTGTGTGTGTGTGTGTGTGTGTGCTTGCAATGAAATTGGTTTAACCTCATGCATTTGGGATAATTTCACCATAATCTTTTCTTCTTTTTTTTCAGGAACCCTCCATCTATTATTATTATTGTGTAAAATTTTAAAAATGACTATTAGGTGTATACTGGTTTTGCTGAAGTTATGTAACAGTTGAGTGTTTTTTTTTTTTTTTTGTTTAGGTGCCAAGATAAGAAGACCAGTGCAGTGTTCAGAAGCAAATCCTACCTGTGATAAACTGGTAGTATCTGGTCACTAATTTGTGGAAGATGCTTCTATTTTCATGTTGTGGTAAACAACTTTTCAGTTAATTCTTGACATACATACACTACGGTTTACCTTCACTTTTCTGGATGGCTGAAAAACAATCGTAAAAGAGAGACTGTTCACTGGAAGTGTTCCAAACTCAGTTGTCCATCTACTATTAACACCTCAAGAGATTTAATTACAAAATCTTCACAAACACGATGCTGGCCGAGATGACAATGCCTCATCAGAACTTTTACGGAGATAGCCATTTCTCATCTAGTAGGACTTCGAACAGCAACTACAGTGGACCTTGATCAGTGAACATTATGAATGACTGTAAACTAATTTATACTATGTATTATTGTCTTGTGAAAGATATGTATAATATTGAACAATATATAATTTCTATTTGAATTTGAATTTATATATATATTGTAGTGACTTATGACTGACATATTATTTTCACATGCAATAAAATGAATGATGAAGTGATTGAAGTTATTTATTGAATTAGACTACACCAAATTTCAAGTACAATACACCTAATTTATAATGATGATCGTTAAATATCAAATGTATTTAATTCATAAATATGATATGTAAATTTCAAACATAATATATCCTACTTATAATGATGACCATTAAATTTCAAATATTATATTATATTTAATCTATAATTATACATTAATTTCAAGCATATATCATTAAATTTCAAATATATTTAATATATAATTATATGTAAATTTCAAGTTCAATACATCCAACTTATAATGATGACTGTAAAAATTTCAAATATATTATATGTAAATTTAAGCATAATACAAATGATGAACATTAAGTGTAAAATATATTTAATTTTTAACTATGATAAGAAAATTTCAAGCATAATACATACATATTTATTTTGGCTGTAAAAATTTCAAATATATTAAATAAATATTTATGATATGTATATTTCAAGCATAATACATCCAACTTATAATGATTATTGTTAAATTTCAAATAATATATTATATTTAATTTATAATTATGATATTTCAAGTATAATACATCCAGCTTACAATGATGAACATTAAATTTCAAATATTATATTATATTACAATATACTTTAAATGCACAATGTAAAGGTATTGGTAAAATAATGACACTCAAAACAAAACAAAAAAACAATAATAATAATGAAATATAAATAAATAAAGAAAGAACAGAAACAACATTATTAAATAAATATAAACACCTGTATTCTCACATTTATATACATAATTATAAATAAAAGAAAATAATAAATAATTTTTGTTAAAAATAACTATATTTAATATTTTAGCAGTTCTGTTCGATATGGCCTAAGGGAGAGAATCACATCGCACCTGCATGGTTATAATTCTTTTGGGTAAGAAGTTAAAAAGGAATGTCAACAGTCAATATGGAGGCGAAAACAGGTATCGCACATTTTTGTTGTCTAACTGCGCATGATGACGTATCATTGTATTTTTTTTGTTAACAACATCTTATTTTAAAGTTCACTTCTAAAAGTTGTAGAAATTGTTTATTTTTATTTATAGATTCTACAACAATCTAATTTTAGATAACATAATTTGTATTAAATCGTGTTAACAAAAGCCCGATCGATTTTATTGGTCCTCCTGTTGAGATTGATATTTTTGTTTGACTACAGACAACATCTTTCAACTGCTGTAGTCCACATTTATAATTATTAATGATTTTTATTCTATAAAATTTCATTATTATTTATTTATTTATTTATTACAAATTAAGTTATATACAGAGAAATAATAATAATTCGTGTTCAAACTTGACAATGAATGAATGGTGATAAATTTAGAATTTAAAACAAAACTTTGTTTATTCCATCATTAATACTTATTTCTGTCTTTTATGTTATGATATAAGCAATTTTTAAATACTATCTGTTTAGTTAGAGCAAGAAATAATTTTAAAAATATATAGAATTATAAAAATAAATAATAAAACACCCTTTACAAATACAATGGCTGGCAGTTTCATCTCAGATATCTGGTGTTTGATATATCAGTCAGAGATATATGTTACAGATAACAGCAGATTTTCCACTTTCTTCAATTTGTAAAAATCAGTATAATTGTCTTCAGGAATGTACTTCACATTAGTAAATTATCTAGTGTTTCAGAAATATTTTTAAAGTAATATTAACAAAAATATAATTTCCATATACTTTATCAATAAGAAGTAAAAAAGAAAAAGAAAATCAAAGAAAAAGAAAAAGAATGCATTGATTGAAATATTGATTAAACTGTAATGAAATAAATATGTCACATTGATAACCGTTTATTTGTTAATATGAAATAACAAAATAAGAGATGCAGAAAAATATTCTCTATGTTGTGTATTACAATAAAGCCAGTATGTGATTTTACAAATATATTAACATTTCTTTAATAAAAAATCACTGAATAGAAGAATGGCATATGTAAGGCAAAACCACTTTTGATTATATTTTTATTACATTTCTTTTATTATTATTATTATTATTATTATTATTATTATTATTATTATTATTATTATTATTATTGTTGTTGTTTAATGTTAGTGTTTTTATCATTGTAGATGTTGTTATTATTATTATTATTTCCAAAGTTATGGAAATATCCTTTGTAAGAAATGAAGAATATTTCTGAGTTCTTTTTATGAGATCTGGTAAATCACTGGTTCAGTCATCTGTTACTCAGATGGAATGTTTTCCTAATCCAGGCATGATATATAATTTTCTCAGGATAGACAGTCACATATAAAATCTCTCTTTTTGCTGATTATAAAGTGTAAATTTGAAAAAGGCAGCAGCTCATTTTCTTCATCAGATATTTACAACAATCGTTGATATTAAAAAGTATGAGTTATGTTTTACTAAAATAATGTTGATTGTATTAGGAAATGAAGAAACAAAACCTGAAAAGGAACAGTCCAAAGTGGAAAGTGACAAAGCAGTAGCTGACAAAGACTCTGGGGTATCAAGTGCATCAGAAAATAACATAGACACACATCCCTGTGTGACCTCATCTACTGAGAAATGTCCTGATCCAGGAGGTTCAGTTCTTTCTGAGTTAGGAAATATTGTGACACAAGAAACTGGTAATGTATTGTTTGTAGCTGTATGTACCTCTATGTACCTGTGAATACTTGTGTATACCTGTCTGTGTGGAGACTTTCAGGTTGCAGCATTTCCATTTTCAATTTTTTGAAAAAAAACTCACTTTTATTATTACAGTGATTCAGAACCGTAATACTTTTTTTAAGACAGTCATGAACATAGCAGATTTTGAGATACGTGTCTGTGTGTATATTTTAGATTCAAAATATTCAGTATTCCTAAGAGTAATATTTAGCCTCTGCAATATTATTTCTGACATTTAAATTGCACGGCAATTTATATAAAAAAAATAAAAATTAGTAGCTCAGACATGTCTCTTGCTCGGCAAATAGCTAAATCATCTGTTAATATAATATTGTTATCTGTTTCATACACCATGGCCAGTCACGTAACTATAATGATTTATAAGTGTTTTGTAAATATTTTCAGAGATTATTATTTTTTTCTTCTAATTTGTTTTAAATTTTAAATTTTGTTGTTGTTTTTAATGAATTGAAAATGCTCTACGTAATTTCAGATCAAAATGTTGAAGAATGCGTTGACTTCAGAATAATTTATAACAAACAAAAATTTGATGTCAGCTTTCCACTGGACAAAACAGCAGCTCAACTCAAAGTCCACATCCAAAGTCTAACAGGTTCCTGAAACATTATTATTATTATTAGTTAATGTTAATGTTATTATCATTGTAGATGTTGTTTATATATTATTATTATTATTATTATTATTATTATTATTATTATTATTATTGTTGTTATTATTTAATGTTAATGTTGTTATCATTGTTGTTGTTGTTTGTATTTTTATTATTAATTTATTATTATTAGTGTCATTATTATTATTTATTATTATTATTATTAATATTTGTTTTTGGTTACTGGGAGCAGTAGTGTTATTTCATTTATTTATTTATTTCAGGTGTACCACCAGCTATGCAGAAATTAATGTTTAAAGGTAAATAGTTCATTTATTTTGCAACGTCTGTTTCTACCTTACCATAACTATAACAAAAATTGGTGGAAAAAAAACTTCAGACAAACACATTACTGTTTCATCAATTGTCACAGATAAAAAAATTTAAAACAAATTTTAGGAGGAAGTATATTTTCTTTGAACATTTTCATGTTACTTTTAAAACTAATTATAAAGAAATCATCCTTTGATTCACTGATTCCAGAATTTTAGATTTTATAGATCGAGTTTTAAATTCTTATTTTTTAAATTAAATATGTACACAGACACATACACACATTTCATTATTAAAACAATCTTAATCAGTTTTAATCATTCTTATTTCATTGTTTATTAGACTAATACTTTTTGCTTTCTAGTTACAGTCATAATCATCTTCATTTTTTCATCATCATCATCACTGTAGTTCAAATTATTATCACAGTCGTTGTTGTTATCATTTAGGTTTAGTTAAAGATCATCAAACATTACGGGAACTCAAAGTCACTAAGGGTGCTAAGGTGATGGTCGTGGGTTCAACACTGACAGATGTGCTGTCTGTGAGTGCCCCATCAAAACAGGAACTACAGGAAGAGGCCAAGTCAACAGAACCAGCAAAAGAGATGCTGTGTAGACAGAAGGTAATTCTTAAAATACATCAAAGAGGAGACTTTGTTAAATCACAAGGACTGTTCAGTTTGAGATTTGTCACAGTAGTTTTACACCTCATTGTCAACTAGTATGCTTGGTTTTATTTTATAGCTACAAGCATCTGCTTCAATAATCACATGAATTTTATCTCAGTTTTTATAATCTATCATATGATATCTAATTTATTTAAAATCAAAGAAATACAACGTGGTCAAATATTTGTTTTTTTCTTCAAGATTATCGTTTAGAGTATTGGATTTTTTTCTTTTTTAAAACACTTGATTTTGATTTATGTTGCCATTTTTCATTTCCATAGTTCATTTGATAAATTCAGTTTATTTGATAACATACAATAATGTCAGTGGATCTGGTCATCGGTTAAATCAGGTTGTTTTTTCAGGATGGACATATTTTTCATCATCATTGTCAATTTTAATGTAGTGAAATAATGAAACCCAGCAATTAACAGCTTGGGTCCTGAAATCAAAATAATAGAACCTGGCAAACTGATAGTCAAAATGGACAGTTTATTTTTGGAATTACAATATTTATGGAAAAAATCTTAATGTCCTATACCCAATTTTCATAACTGGAGACAGTACAGTATATATGTATATAAATATACATTGGTTTCTTAATTCTGAATCCTTAATGCCCCATCTTGAGAAACTCTGGTCTATAGGGTACCGAGTCTGTTTGCATTATGTAGATAATAAATTGTGAGTATTGTGTCAGTAATTATATTATTTTATAGAAATGACATTTCAAAAAATATTTTATAAAACTTAATATCATAGCTCAGCTTTTGTTAAACAGTAGTTTTGTTTATATCAAGAATATGAAAAATTGAATACTTTCATGCCAATTTGTGGAACTTGTTGTTTTAGAAAAGTATGAAGAGATGAAAACTCTTTCATTTTCACTTAAAAAACCCAATAAATAATTAAAAAATAATAATAATAAAATAAAATAAAATAAAATAAAATAAAATAAAATAAAATAAAATAAAATAAAAAATAAATAAATTAAAATAAAATAAAATAAATAAATAATAATAATAATTTGTTTTGCAGCAACATAAGAAAGTTTTAGAAAAATATGGGAAACCGGATGATTTGATGCCAGGTAAAAAAACAAAGGAGCCACTTCCATCATTTCCAATCCATGGAATGTACAACAAGGCAGGAGGAAAAGTAAGACTCACATTCAAACTGGAACTTGATCAGTTATGGATAGGAACTAAAGGTGAGAGAGAGACAAAAAAAAACCATCCTACATCTCCATAGCAACGTTTTTCATGTGTTGAGTGGAATCCACAACTCTGTTTCTGCTTTGATCACGTCCTTGTTCATTGTTTCCATTTGTGTGTTTGTAAATCCACATCCATTTTGATTGTTTACTTAGTGAATGTTTTCTGTTTAAAAGATAGGGAACAGTCGCTACATGTTATTGTTGATCTCTTACATCTCTCTGAAACACCAACATGTTTATATCGGTCACAGCAGAAAGTTCTGAAATAAATTATTTTTAAAAAGACACTGTAATTCTTTTCTCCTTTTTTTTTTTCACTTTTGGCTGATTTTAAATTACTAGTTAATTTTATGTATTTTTATTTATCATAAACATTAATAAAAAATGATAAACTTTAGAAAACAAAACAAAACATATTATTGTGAATGAGAGAGTGGTAAGTTTAGGGCTGCAGCACCAAAGATAACAGGATCATGCCTCTTCATATGCTGAGATACTGAAGCAGATTACTAAAATACCAATAAATATTTTAAACAACTATTTATATTTTCAATTTTTCAGAAAGAACTGATAAATTACCTATGAATTCCATAAAAACTGTTGTTAGTGAACCATTAGAAGGCCATGAAGAATACCATATACTGGTAAGTAACACTTATACACACTATTAGTGAACTTATACAAGAATACCTTACACTGATTAGTGAACTTATACAAGAATACCTTACTGGTTAGTTGGTTATTAGTGAACTTATACAAGAATACCTTACACTGGTTAGTTACACTTAGACACACTATTAGTGAACTTATACAAGAATACCTTACACTGGTTAGTAACACTTAGACACACTATTAATGAACTTATACAAGAATACCTTACACTGGTTAGTAACACGTATACATACTATTAGTGAAATTATACAAGAATAAATATACTGGTAAGTAACACACACACACACTGTTAATAAACTTGTAGAAGACTATTACATACTGCTAAGTTACTTTTATAAAATCTCATTAATTCTTTTCTTAGAAAAATACGATATACTGGTAAAATTACTTTTTATAAAAACTGTTAGTTAACTTCTAGAAAAATATCATATAAAATCTGATTGGGTTTTCTATTCTTCTAAATTTTATCTTAGTATGATAAAAAAAAAAAAAAAAAATTATATAATGCTCTGTTCAGTATTTCCTACTCTCAATATTCATTTTTTTTCTCAGTGTTACTGATGTTTAACTTTATTTTAAAATTATTTCTCAGGGCATACAGTTAGGACCAACAGAAGCTTCTAGGTACTGGGTTTACTGGGTTCCAGCTCAGTATGTTGATGCCATCAAAGATGCTGTGTTAGGAAAATGGCAATATTTTTAAGATCCGAGATCTCTAATAACGAAATAAAAAATAAATGACATTATAAATTCGAATGCTGACTCAACAAAAAGGTAGAATGTTTGTTTGTTTTTTTTCTAAACTTTTTTTTATTATTTTATTTATCTTTTTTGACCTCAATGGTTTACTGGATATAGTAGGGTTGGAATTTTTCAAGGCTATATTTTTGCTTGGTCATATACTTGGAAATAAAGCTAAGTGTATATTATGTATACTTGTTTTCTGTTGTTATTATTTTACATTATTTATGATTTGGATATCAGATACATTACTAAACACTGCTTGAACTAACAAAGTAGTAGTCTGCAGTTAGTTAGAAGGTTGTGGTACATCTCCCTGTCTGTTGAAAAGTGCAGAGAATAAAACATCAGTTATTGATAAATAATTAAAAACAAACTTAGTAACTGAAGTGTTCTTAACTTTTTAATTATTCACAATAATTTTATTTTTTAAAAGGTCATTAAACCAGTGAGTTATTAAAAACATTTAAATTTTTTTTTTTTATAATATATAAATACATGGACTAACAGGAGCAGCACTGATCAAGAAGAGGCAAGTTTGGAAATTAGGGAACAGATACATTAATCTAAAATTTACTGAAACATTAAACTTTAACAGCAGTGTAAACAATAATATAAAAATGCAAGAACAATATACAGATACACATAAAGACAACGTATGGTAGTAAAATGTAGGATGGACTGGGTGAAGTTTGTTAGGTTAGGATGGATGTGGGGCAGTTGTAATATTTACTCTCATCTTGATGGAAAGTGGGTTGAGAGAGGGTTGCCATGATTGTAAAGTGGTACTCAGAATAACTTAATAGCACATAGAGGTAAGGCTTCAAGTTCAACTTTTATGATTTTTACAATTTTAGTCCAGATTTGCTGAAATCCAGAAAACTGAGTTCTGTTAAATGAGGGTCAATGGTGTGTGTGTGTGTGTATTTAAAACAACCAAGAACGTGTGCACTGTTTTCACTGTGCCTTTTAGAAATATGAAGTAGAGAAAAAGAACAAAAGCAAAATATTCTTATTTTTATTAAGTGTACAAAAATAGTATATTTGTTCTTTCATGTTATAAAATACAATAAAATGAAAATGAACATGGCAGTACATATTTTAATATGACCATGGGTTTTGCAACAATATTACAATGAATTTATCTACAGAAAACAATTGACAGAATTGTGAGTGATATTTTTGTAACTGTATCTGCAGTTGTATTAACAGGCAACTAAATGCATGTTGTAGACTCTTCTCTCCTTAGTGGACAAATACCCAGTAACAAATACATTCTTTATATTTCTTTGCAACTGTTTTGTTTCACTGGTTGTCTTTTTTGCACTGTACTTATCTAATGTCACATGTATTCAGGAAATAGCAGCCATTTTAAAATTTTGAAGACTTGTTATGTGTCCAACTTTTTAATTTAGTGAATAGTTGAGGAGCAATTAAACCATTCACATGGAAGTGCACAAGAAGTGTTTAGATTATTTGTTAATACAACAACAGATACACTTCAATGAATCCACAAACAGGTGTGTGGTGATGTCACACAAATGTGAAATCTTCAATAAATAAATAAATATAAATTAAATTAATAAAATTTTCACAATGTGGGGTGAAATGTGGAGAAAATAGGAATAATTTAAAGGATATTTACAAAGAAAGATATGAAATACTGAAGTTAATTCATTAAAAATACCCATAGAATAACTTCTGTTTAATTAATTTTAAAAAACACCCTGACTTCACTGGTTCATTTTTGAATAATCCAGGAGTTTATATATTTATATTGTTATATTGTAATTATTGATTTTCATGAAATAACAGTTATTCTGAATGATCAATATACAATAAAGCCAGAACCAATTCATTTCTTCACTATACAAAGCAAAATAAATTATTAAATTTGTTTCCTTTTTTAAACATTTATTTTAAATGCATATTACATTATATTCTTTCATCTAAATATTTCTGTTTTTCTTGCTGTTGTTGTTAATTCAGCTATTATCAACAAATTACTATCTGCATCACTTTGTTCATTAATCTGAGGTTTCAGTTTGTTTACATGATTTTATGAAGGTTTGGAGTGGACAGATTCATATTTACATTAGAAAATATCACAGGCAGCAAAAATAAAAATCTAATAATCTTAAAACTACAACTAATATTAGAAATATGTACTGAAATTTAATTATCAGTTATAATCATTTATTGTTTAATTAAATTATAACTGAGTGATAATTCATATTTTAAAATTATAATAACAGTAATCAATATAAATATTTATGGGAGTTGTAATTTACAAATTTTGTTTTAATTCTTAGTATTTGGGGAATTTAGTGTTTTTAATCAAACCCCTTTGCATTTTGATAAAATTAGAATTAAAAAGACCTTGCAACCAGATCTTTTGTTCTTTTCATTTTTATCTAGAATGAACTTGGAACTGTTTTCTGAAAAGATTAATAGCTTCTAATTAATAGTGACTTGGAATTTTTTTACACTTCTTATAAACAATTTTATTACCATTTTTTAAAATAAAAATCTGATTTTGATTATTATTGTATCGGTTAAGGACCAATCCTAAATGTGGAGATTAAATAAAATTTTATTTTATTAATATGGTCCACAGATTCAGGGATTAAATAACACTGTTATACAGTGCATAATTCACTGAAGTAAGAGGACTACCAGTTCATGTAGAAGAGATTAAACAATATTGTTAAATACATAGTAAACATTTTATTACCCAAGTGACAACTTTCACCTAATAATAGACATTTACTAATGAAGTCATATGTGGTTTACATTCTGTTATTTAGAACCCATTTCTTTATTTTACATCAGTTACAGGCTGATAAAAATAACTCTTAAATAGAACAGATCAAGCAATATTCATTAAATATCCTAATGTTGGCAACATTTTATCACTGTAAATTAAAGACTAGTCCTTACTGTTTTGATGGAGAAACTCTGTTAAAGTGTAACTATTAATATCACTGCTACTGTGTGCACAACTAAATTTTGGTTTGGTATTTGGCCATGTGGAGTTCATGTTTGAGTCGATCAGCATCAAGCTGTCTGAAATAGGCGTCATCCTCATCTCTGAAAATCTGCTCCTGGAAATTCTGAATCTCCTTCTCCATCTTTTTACGCAGCTGCTTCTTCATCTGGTCCAGAATCTGAAAGAATGAACATTTGTTTAACATTATAACATCAGTACAAATATTTACTAATGTAGGTTTGGAAATAAATATTTGATTAACGTTACAACAGTTGGTATACAGACTTTTTTAATGTCTAATAGTTTTATATTACTTGATTATAACATTTGTTATGAACACGTATTAATGTCGAATAAACTGATTCTTGACTCGTGTTATTGAGAGAGAAAATAAATATTTGTAACATTTGACATAAACACTTGTTAATGTCTAAAGGACTGTTTTGTTTAATATTACTGAGAAAGCAAATATAAATATAAAACTTGGTATAATCACTTATTAAAATTTATGTATATAAATATTTAAAATATTTATATATAATGATACAATGAAAGAAATTTTCTGCCATCACTCTAGTAACTCATGGATAAGCAGCAAGTAATCTTTTATATGCAGTTTCTCTTATACAGGAAAAAAAAACATGACTCTTTGGATAAATATGTGATGGCACACTTTTTGAAAGAGGAAACACAATAAACCAATGAGAGCTGAGCTAACAAATGACAGTGCTTCAGATCTCCTCTCCTTCCTCTAAGTACAACCTTAACAAACCACTGTGTTTGATTACATCAGTGATGGGACCCTGGTTGCAATAGGAAAAAACACAACAGATGAACCAAAGAGAACTGATTCTCAAATCTAATCAGTGATCTTCGGTCTGCTCCTAGTGGAATTAAATCTGTTATTAAAGACGAGAATTATAAATGTGACCACTTCTATGTTATGTACACATACGTTCTAAAACAGACTGCTGCAAGAACAAATTTAACTGAATAATAAAATACTTTTTGTTGAGCAGAATCCCTAACTTCCAGATTCTTCTTTTCTTGAGCTACTTTCTCTGCCAGCATTTCAAACTGATCTCGATAGCTGCATGTGGTTAAGGATCAACATGTAATAATTAAATACAGATTAAAAAATATCTCAACATACTGTAATACTTAAATGCTTTGTAATATTAAGTATTAGGTATCCCCTTTATTAATGAATACATATTTATCACTTCAGCTTGTCTGAAATTGTAAATAAGTAAATAGGCACATCAAAAATAACTGATCCTGCAATAAAGCCCACTACAAACCCTGAATACTCTCAAAAAAGTATGTTTGTTAAGTACTGCTACTGATAAAGGTTAAGTCACTAAAGGATACTAGTTTTCTAGTGAGTCAATCTCATGTTGACGCTTCTCAGCATGAGTCTTTCTTTGTTCTGTAGCGTAGCGCCGGATTTCTTTTATTCTGTCTTTCTGAATTTCCAGGGCTTCTTTGACAAGATTCTTGAAAATCTGATAAATGAGAAAGCATATCACAGTATGAAGACTTTTTCTTTTTTCATTTTTTTTTTTTTTTTTTTTTTTTTTTTTTTATTTAAGGATGCACCATGATATTTAATTTGTAGAAAGAACAATATTTAATAATCACACACACACACACACACACACACACACACAAACACACACACACACACACAATTAATTAGTTGCACATTGCTCTCTCTGTCTATGTTTAAATGTACATTAATTTTTTTTAAACAGAAAATGCATCAAATTTATATATAAATATACATGTATATGTAAAAAAATATACTGTTGGTATTCAGGCTTGAGTTTCATGCTTTTTACTTATTTGTAACAATAATAATAACAGTAACAAAAACAATAACAATAATAAGATAATCCTACTACTACTACTATTACTACTATTACTAATATTACTACTACTAATAAATGATGACAGTAAAGCAGTACTAACCAGTTCCTCTCGAGTTCGTCTCTTGAACATCTTTGCTCTCATTCTCACTTGATACTCATCATAGTATTTTCTTGCTCTGGCAGACTGCATCCTCTTTTCATGTATTTTGTTTCTCAAAACTATCTGTTGTTTCTGACGTTCTTTTATTTCTCTCTGAAACAACAACAGCAACAATATTAATAATAACCAATAACTAATAATAATAATAATAATAATAATAATAATAATAATAATGGTAAATACAGTAATGATGACATCAGTAATCACAATAATAAATATTATAAGAATAATCGTCATGTAAATTAATAATAAATTAATCTTAAAAAAAAATTAAAAAAAAAAAAAAATCTAAACCCTAGAGAACTAATTATATATACCAGTTAATAAAAACCCACCCAAAAACTAACAAAAACAAAATGAAAATAACAATTAAAAATCTTTATTTCAGGCTTTGAAATAACATTTTTTTTTTTTTTATTTATTTTGAATTTATTTGACATATATATATAAATTAAATTAATGAATATTATTTTCAAAAGTCATCAGTCAAAAGTTTAATTAATTAATTTAAATAAAGATATTTTGAAAACAAAAATAAATTACCAGTCTTCGAGTTTGTTCAAGATCTTTTTTAACAACATCTGTCAGAATTTTGTGTCTCTTTTCAGCTTCTTCCATCTGGAAAAACAATAAAAACGTGAAAAAAGAAGAAAGACCCCCAAACTTCACAAAACAAACAAAATAACAACAACAACAACAACAAGAATAATAATATAGCATCAATCCAATAAGATATATATATGTCAAATACAAACCTGCTATGTCCATTTTAAAGATATTGGCCTAATAACATTTTATTATTATTTATCATCATCATCATCATCATCATCATCATCATCATCATCATCATCATCATTTTTTTTTTTTTTAAACCTAAATAATCCAAGTTATTTATTTCACTCATTCTTGTCCTTAACTGCTTAACATTAAAATATTTTGTCAAAGACTCTTCTAAACCTGTTCCCTTTTTTAAAACGTCTGAACTACATGAACAAATTCAGTTTATTTCACCTGCTCCTGTGCTTTGCTCTTCTTCCGTTTGTTCTCCTCGTACACGCGGGTCAGTCTCTCAATCTGGGAAATTCCCTGACGCCACAGTTCATGCCAAGTACTCTCCGACAGATACAGATACGGAAACTCCTCCAACAGCATCGGAACCAGATCTTCTTCATCATCAATGGTTACTGAAATAATAATAATAATAATAGTAACAACAACAACAACAACAACAGCAACAACAGCAGTAATAATAGTAGTGGTGGTAGTAGTAGTAGTAGTAGTAATAGTAATAATAATAACAACAACAACAACAACTACAACAACAACAACAACAACAACAACAGAAATAATAGTAGTGATAAATAATAGTAGTGGTAGTAGTAGTAGTAACAGTAATAATAATAATAATAATAATAATAATAACAACAACAGTAGTAATAATAGTAGTGATAATAATAGTAGTAGTAGTAGTAGAAGTAATAATAATAATCATAATAGTAGTGGTAGTAGTAATAGTAATAAGAATAGTATTACAGTAACAGTAATGGTAATAATAATAGTAGAAGTAATAATAACAACCAACAACAACAATAATAATAAAAGCATGATGCATTGCAAAATTACATGTAACTTTTATATAAAGAAAATTTGTTGAGCTACAGTTACATAGTTTGTTCTTTACTAGTTGTAGAATGATTACATTTTTTTAAACCTAAATCTTTTCTTTTTAAAGAATTTGTTGTCAAAATAGCAAATGAAATTATTTTTGTTGATTTTTTAATTGATTTTTGAAATGTCAAGTATTTTTTTTTTTTTTTTTTTATTGATTTAATTTTTTTAATCAATATATATAATCTTGTTTTAATTATAGTCATTATTTGTTCAAAAGAAAAAGAAAATCACTTAGAACAAACATGTATATTCCTGATTTCAAATTAAGTAAAATTTTAACAATGTAACTCAGCAGGTTATCAGTTAAATACATCATTAAAACAACTGATGTAATAAAGTAGAGAAATCACATTTAATATTAACAGATGAAAGGAATTCTGTAAAAGATTAAACAAAGACATAGTTTTAATTAACATAAAATTTGGAAACTTACATTTAATTATCTTTTAATACAGAAATTAACTATAGTCTGATATTATCAGTAATAAATGTAATTAACTGGTCTTTAAGTTTAGTCTCTTTGAAGGCTAAAAAAGCAAATTATCCAGATAAACAACAGTAGATTACTGCAGAAACAGTCTGTATAAACACAACAGATTCCACTAATTTTAATCACCCAATTCCAATTCTTAATGATGTTCAAACCAATCAGAATCAATGCTGATAAAGGGCCAACCAATTAGAATACTTCTGTACAGGATTATTTTAATAAGTAAAAATTCCCTTTTCCCTTAATAATCCAATCAAGTATTTCTACTGTTTCTGAGCCAACCAATCAGAATCCCTGTTGACATTGAGCCAATCAATCAGGACTGGTGTAATGAGAGATAATCTACTGACAAAAAGTAACAACTTAATGACTAAATGGGATTTAAAGATGGCAGTCAAAATAAACACAATGGCTGTCTAATTAAAATGCCAATCAAAGCAGAAATGCTGCCTTGGTGATAATGGTGTTGACAAACAAAAATTTCTTTTTAAAAGGTTGAGGCAAAAATAAAAAGGTTTGTGTTTGTCTTGGTTCTCACTGAAGTCTGATGTTAAAGGAAGAGTAATAATATTACAAATTTTGTAATTAATTCAAACTGACTCCTTTACTGTAAACTTTTCTCAAACAGGGGACAAATTTGTAAGTAACATTAATTTGGTTTAACTATTTTTTACAATGTCATTATAATTATTAAAATAACTGTTGTTATTATTATTGTTATTATTATTATTATTATTATTATTATTATTATTATTATTCAGAAACTACCTGGAACTGAATTAAAAGATATACAGACAAACCAAACAGCAATCAACTGGGACATGCACTTCTGAAGAATATTAAACAACAACAACAACAACAAAATGACTCGAGTTCCATTAAGCACAACTAAGACAACACTGACTGTACATGAAGAAAATGTCTCACAAAGATGACTGAAAACCAAAATGAAAATAATGACTGTATCAGAAGCAGAAACAGTCACAAAACTGGAACAAAGCTTGGAAGTACAATCCAAGAATTTTAAATTTTAAAATCATCTGTTAATTGTTACTTTCATTTATTATTATTTATTGCTAAATTTATGATTTTTTTACATCTATTGTCTTAAACATGTATTTAATTTTAATAAGTGATATTATGTTAAGTTTTATTTATTTTAGAATTTCTCCTTCCAATCAATTTGACTAATCATCTGTTGAAAAAATTTATTATTTTTACTTTTTTTGACAAATACATTTTATTAAACTGTGATAAAATTTTAACCTATGATAAATATTTTACAAGTCTATTTTATGTTCAGTTTTAACATTTTAAAGTTACCTGTGATATTTATATTTATTGTTAAATTTATTATTTTTACATTTTTTAACAAATACATTTTATTAAACTGTGATATAATTTTAACCTGTGATAAATATTTTACAAGTCTATTTTGTTAGGTTTTAATATTTTAAAGTTACTTGTGATATTTGTATTTATTGTTAAATTTAAAAATTTTACATTTTTTAACAAATACATTTTATTAAACTGTGATATAATTTTAACCTGTGATAAATATTTTACAAGTCTATTTTATGTTAAGTTTTAATATTTTAAAGTTACCTGTGATATTTGTATTTATTATATTTATTGTTAAATTTATTATTTTAATTTTTGTTTAACAAATACATTTTATTAAACTGTAATAAATATTTTACAAGTCTATTTTATGTTAAGTTTTAACGTTTTAAAGTTACCTGTGATATTTGTATTTATTATATTTATTGTTAAATTTATTTTTACTTTTTTTAACAAATACATTTTATTAAACTGTGATATAATTTTAAACTGTGATAAATATTTTACAAGTCTATTTTATGTTAAGTTTTAACGTTTTAAAGTTACCTGTGATATTTGTATTTATTATATTTATTGTTAAATTTATTATTTTTAATTTTTTTTAACAAATACATTTTATTAAACTGTGATAAATATTTTAGAAGTCTATTTTATGTTAAAATTTTACATTTTAAAGTTATATTTGTATTTATTATTGTGATAAATATTTTACATTAAGTTAAGTTTTAATGTTTTAAAGTTACCTGTGATATTTGTATTTATTATATTTATTGTTAAATTTTTATTTTTTATTTTTTTTTAACAAATACATTTTATTAAACTGTGATATAATTTTAAACTGTGATAAATATTTTACGTTAAGTTTTAATGTTTTAAAGTTACCTGTGATATTTGTATTTATTATATTTATTGTTAAATTTATTATTTTTACATCTTTTAACAAATACATTTTATCAACTCTGTGATTTAATTTTAACCTGTGATATTTTAAGTCTATTTTATGTTAAATTTTAAGTTTAAAATCACCTATGATAAATTGTTATTTTTATTTACTATACTGTTAAATTTATAATTTTTACATTATTTTTCTTAAACCTGTATTTAATTTAAATGTGTGATATTTGAGTTGTTTATTTTATGTTAAATTTTAACATTTTAAAATCCGTCCATCAAATTAATTTGAGTGATCATCTGGGATAAATTGTTAAATATAATAATTGTTAAATTTATTATTTTTGCATCTTTTAAAAAATAAATTTTATTAACTTTGTGATATACTTTTAATCTGTGATATTTATTTATATTTATTTCGTGTTAAGTTTTAATATTTTAGAATGTGTTCATCAAATTAATTAACTAATCCTCTCTGATAAATTGTTAAATATAATTATCATTAAATTTATTATTTTACATCTTTTAAAAAATACATTTGATTAACTCTGTGATAATTATTTTTATTTATTTTATGTTAAGTTTTAACATTTTAGAATCCGTCCATCAAATTAATTTGGCTGATCACCTGTGATAAATTGTTATTTTTATTTATTGTTAAATTTATTATTTTTACATTTGTTAACAAAAACATTTTATTACCTTTGTGATGTAACTTTAATCTGTGATAAATATTTAAAAGTTTATTTTATGTTAAATTTTAACATTTTAGAATCCGTCCATCAATTTTTATTTTATTTTTATTTTTTATTGTTAATCTTATTCTTTTTACATTGTTAATAAATCAGTATTATTATACCTGTGGTATTTTATTTACCTTTATTTTAAATTTTATATATTTAGTTCATTTTTATTAAATGTTTGTGATAAATCATTAATCTTATTGTTAAACTTGAAAACAAATTTAACCACATAACTTGAGAAAAGATTTTCTTTCTTTTTTTGAATTTTAAAATCTGTATTATCAAATTATTATCAAGGTTTACATTTATTTTAAGTCTAAAAAGATTTTTATTTGTGTTTATTAAATTTATTGGACTGATCAACTATAGAAAAATATTATTATTATTTACTTTTATATTTTTTGTTTTTATTTTATTATCTGTTATTAAATAAATTTCTATCTAACAATATGTGACATTTATTTTAAGTGTTGTACATTTTAACATTCAATCATTACACAATTTCTTATATTAATTTTTTAATGAAATTTATTATATACCCTTAAGACTAAAAATCTGTGATAAATAACAGGATTAATTAAATTAATTTGTTAATTATATAATTAAAATGTGATATATTTGTGTGTATATAATAAAAGAAATGGTTCGTAATATTTGACTTTACTGTTTTATTTTAATAATTAAAATCCACCTCATCTATGTTTGTACAATAACAGAAATAAGATTTTTTTTTTTTTAAATTTACAAAAAGAAAAAAGAAAAAATGTACTGTATAGTATTTATCAGAATGTCAACAACAGTAAAAAGATTCCAATCACATAACTCATTTAATTTTGTTTATTTGATATTTTTACCAAGACACAACTGATTTTTGTCTGAACCATATTACAAAAGCACTTTTTGCTAAAATGTAATGACTCAAAGTTATATTAATAAATCTTTTAACATTCAGTATTTTTACCATAGACACTCAGCCTAATCTAATGTACATTCTTGAGACCTTCATTCAGCCTGGATCTTAAAACCCAGGCACTAATGGGTATATGAGAAGTCACAATACTGAACAGTGTCATGTAAACACTCACTTGATCCTCGGCGAAGAGGGGGTCCCCCTGATGTGGAACTGTGTTTCCTGGCCTTCGTACTCACTGTGGGTTTTAAAACACGATTCTTCTTCACAACTGAAACAACAGACAACACTGTAAGAACACTCTGCAATTTTATATCCTATATGTTAAGAATCAGCTCTCATCATACTATTATCATCTGAAAGAGTTTACCAAAACATGTGTAAAACTTAAAACTTTAATGCAATTTTTAATAATTCCAAGTTCATGCTTTATTTGTTTGTTTAAAAGATATTTGAAACCAATCTTTGGTAATAATGATGAATAATAATAAGGTAAAAATGTTGGCAGTTTCATTTAGGTTGTTTATTTTGTTTTTTGTTTTTTATTTCTTCTCTTATTTGATATAATTGTTAGAAAGATAAAAAAGAATAAAAAGAAAAGACCCTCCATGGATTGTCTGACATAACTTTTCTAATTATTTACTGATAGATGATTAAAACTAAAGAAGAAAAAAATGATTACAACATTTCAAAACTGCTGAATCTAATGGTAACAATTAAAATTTGATAATTAAAAATAATTGTGCTTTGTCAAAAATAATGATTGTATTTATAAAATACTATAATGTACTTAGTATAATATATAAAAAAATATATTAAATATTAAGTACATTTATAGTATTCTAAAAGGCTGTTACCAACAAATACTGTTATTTTATTATTTAGTACTTTTATTAAAATTTACTTTTTCTAATATTAAAAACAAATGAATTTTTTTTTTTTTTTTTTTTAAATCAAAGCAATGAAATAAATGCCAACATTACCCAATGACTGGCCTTTTCTTTTAGGTTTTAAATTTTTTTGCTTTTTATTCTTTCCAGTTGCCAAAACCTTTTTCTTGTATTGAGTTTCCTGAAGAGAAAAAAATAAAAATAAAAATAATATATATATTTTTTCTAATACAGTATTGTTTGGATTAAGCAGGAAATAATGGGTCTCTGTTTACTACAGATTCTCTAAACATTGCTGCTTTACATTCTGACTTGCTCTAAAACTCTGGCATTATTTTACATTTCCAATACTGTGAAATATATATGTAAAGAAAAGGGACTAAATTCCAGATTTTTTTCTGACAGCAAATTATCTTATTTAATTTCTATGATGAAGTAAACCAGTAAGCATCAACAGTTATCAAATACATTCAGGTGAAGACTGATGAAAAACACAACCAATATGCTTTCATGCACAGTTTTTCTTTCTTTTTCTTTCCCCACAGTCATTCACTTTAATTCTAGCACTGTTTAAACTATTTATTAAAATTTCAGACTTGTTTTACAAAATATGAAAACATAAGTAATGCATCACATTTATAATTTTGCATTATTAAATGAAGTGGTTCCATACACAATAAAAAAACAACAACACTAAAACAATAAATAACCAGTAGAAATATCTAATTTACAAACCGTTTCTTTGGCTGCTTTTCTGGTTTTACCCAGTTCTTCAAAAGCTTCATCAAAAAAGTCACCATAGTCTTCGTGATAAATGTCCTTCAAAAACTGCAAGTAAACAAACACTTTATTAACACAGATCTGGTAAGATCAGGATCAAACATTTATAGAGACCGAAATAAAAAGTCTCATTAAAAATGTTGTTGTAATCTTCAAAGTAAATAAAGGCAAACTGACATATAGTCTAAGACATCATTAACAAATATATATTAAGTAAGCTTGCAAAAAAAACTGTGAAAAACTCCATTAAATAAAATCAGTTATCATTTATACATGACAGATACCATTTATACTTAACAGATATGTTTTATATTTGGTAGATATGACTTATACTTGACAGGTACCATTTATACTTGTCAAAGATATGATTTTTAAGTGACAGATATGCTTAATTCTTGACAGATACCACTCATATTTGACAGATACCATTTATACTTGACAGATGTGATTTTGTTATTGATTAACATACTCGTGTTGGTCTTCATGATGAGTGAGTAAATTATGTTCAAATTATTGTGTAAAATATTAATAAATACTCGAAAAAGAAAAGCACATGGCTGTTTAAACATATTTCTGTGTGGATGTGTTGTATTGTTGTCATACTTTAATGGCAGTAAAGTTATATTTCCAGTTATAAACAAGACATTCATCTGGAAGTATAAAAAACAGTTACTACTAGGAGTATACAAAATGTGAAATCAATTTTAAACATTTAAATATGACACAGACCTTGGTTTTCCTGGACTGGGTGATATTTTCTTTGTTTAAGAAGTCTCGTGTCTCAGCTAAGACTCCGGTTGAAACTGGTTTCTTTGTTGAATCAGTGAATTTTACTTGTTTTCCTGTCCTCTTTTTAGCAAGGCCTCCAGTCCGTGCTTGTGAGCTTCGTGGTTTAGTGCGCTGAGACCTGACATCAGAGGTGTAAACGTTCTGTTCATTGTCACTGCTCAAAACATCCTCAATCACCTCTTTATGCCTGAAAGAATTCAACTCAAATCAGCACAGAAATATATTTTACATTATTATTTCACTCATATCAGATGGTTCAAATGAAGACACTGTTTTATTATTGAATATAAATATATTTGAAAATACTTAATTTATTTTATAAATTATAACTTGTATTTGTTTTTTATTAAAACCAGTGCATTGTGGATGGTGATTACGTTATAAAGTAATGGTGATTTAATTGTTTTTAAATATATTCTAGATAACAGAATGAATAGCAGCACACTTTAAATTAATATATTTAAATAATTAGAAAAATTAAACTAAAACTTAATAAAGAAAATAAAATCACATACAAAGAAATACATTAATTTGATTAAGCCTGCATTTTTGTTTTTTGTTGTTCTTTTAATTTTATTAAAACACAAAAGAAAAAAATAGCGATTTCAACATATCTCTGTTTGATTTGTCATGATACTGTCATAGTTTATAGCCAGAGAAAGAAATAAAACTTGAAAGTATACAAAATGTGCACACACAATCTATCAAAAATAAACTTTAAAATGTCAAAACAAACCATCTTCTTGCGTGGTCAATTTCAGGAATGTCCATTTCATGGTCACTCAAGTAGCCAGGTTCTGTGGGACTGCTGTATCTGACATGAGCAAGGTGAGAAGATTTTGGTCGAGTTTTCTTCTTGTTAATTCTGAGAGGACTGAAACAGAAACGACAAAGATAATAAAAACAATAAAACAAAAACAAAACAAAAAATAAGTAGAAGGTAAAAACAACAACAGCAATACACAAAAAAAAAGACACCTTTGGATAAACCAGTCTAGGGAGTACTGGGTGGAATTTTAAAAAATATCCCCAGCCTACCTGCCTCTAAAAATGTTTTAAAAAAGCTAAAATACCTAAAATTGAAAAGAAAGGACATAGTTAAAATAAGCATATGTATCATTACTGAATTATTTTAACAAGTCCATAAGAGTTATCTCAGACAGTTACAGTACAAAATAATGCAAGGAACATCCTTTACCGTAATAAATTTAATAAATAACTAAGTAAGGAAATATATAAATTATTGTACATGTGTATGCTGCACTGTGCAGTTGTTATTTAAAACTGTGCTAACATTGCTGTTTTACCTGGAGTCCCTGGACGTCTGAAAACTTCTTCTGTCTGCACCACTGCTTGTTGATCTGTCACCAAAAAATGAAACCTTGCGAGCTGCTTGACCTCCTGAGTACTGAAAATAAATAAACAAACAAATAAAAAAAAAAAAAAAAAAAAAAAAAAAAAAAAAAAAATAATAAAAATAACCAAAATAAATAAACAAAATAAAATAAAATAAATGAATAAATAAAAAAATAAATAAATAAATAAACAAAAATAAAAAAAAATAATAAAAAGAACCAAAATAAATAAACTAAAATAAAATAAATGAATAAATAAAAGAAAAATAATAAAAAAATAAATAAACAAACAAATAAACAAAAAGAAAAATAATAAAAATGACCAAAAAAAAATAAATAAATAAATAAATCTTCAAGACAGATAAGTAATTAAAGCCAATCGACAAATATTTTGTTTTCTATAATGTAAACAAGCAGCAGATATTCTGTTTCTGATTCTTTATCAAAATTTTCCAGTATAAAGTATAATTTTTAAGTAACAATGTTACTCACAAAAGAACTAGCAGCTGCACTGTTAGCACTTGTATTTGCCTTCATCGTGCGTGGTGGGATATTGAGATCACTGGCCAGCTTACTGTCCTCCCTGGACAGTTTATCAGTATGTGATCTGTAAAACAAAAATGTAAAAAGACATTTTTAATATCCTGAAACGCTTTATAAATGTTAAAAATGTAACAAAAGTTAAGCCCCTGTTACTGAAGTAAGAGTTTTTAGAAATTTGAAAATATTGAGATTTATTTAATATTTGTATATCTTGTCTGTAATGAATATCAACATTTCTATCTGTCTGCATATAAATATTGTATTTTTTACCTATCTATGTATAAATATTTGTATATTTTACCTATAATGAATATCTGTATATAAATATTTGTATATTTTTACCTGTAATGAATATCTATGTATAAATATTTGTATATTTTACCTATAATGAATATCTATATATAAATATTTGTATATTTTTACCTGTAATGAATATCTATATATAAATATTTGTATATTTTTACCTGTAATGAATATCTATGTATAAATATTTGTATATTTTACCTATAATGAATATCTATATATAAATATTTGTATATTTTTACCCATAATGAATATCTATATATAAATATTTGTATATTTTACCCATAATGAATATCTATGTATAAATATTTGTATATTTTACCGATAATGAATATTTATATATAGATATTTGTATATTTTACCTGTAATGAATATCAGTGTATAAATATTTGTATATTTTACCTATAATGAATATCTATGTATAAATATTTGTATATTGTAATGAATATCTGTATATAAATAAGTACCTGTAATGGATATCTGTATATAAATATATACCTGTAATGGACATCTGTATATAAATATATACCTGTAATGAATATCTGTATATAAATAAGTACCTGTAATGGATATCTGTATATAAATATATACCTGTAATGGACATCTGTATATAAATATATACCTGTAATGGATATCTGTATATAAATAAGTACCTGTAATGGATATCTGTATATAAATATATACCTGTAATGGACATCTGTATATAAATATATACCTGTAATGGATATCTGAATAGAAACATGTACCTGTAATGAATGTCTATGTTTAAATAAGTACCTGTAATGAATGTCTATGTTTAAATATATACCTGTAATGAATGTCTATGTTTAAATATATACCTGTAATGAATGTCTATGTTTAAATATATACCTGTAATGAATGTCTATGTTTAAATATATACCTGTAATGAATGTCTATGTTTAAATATATACCTGTAATGGATGTCAGTGTTTCTGCCTAGCTGTGGTCTGAGAGGACTTGCACTCAGGTCTGTTTCTCTCTCGGCTCTCAGACGGACTGGACTGGTAGCCACAGCTTGTCGAGCAAGAGCTGCAGTGTGACTCACAAGATTCTGCAGGTTGTCGTATGACGCAGACAAGCCTTGCAGTTTCCTGTGTGAAATACAAATCAATTAAAATTAAAATTAAATGAAGAAAGAAATATATAAATAAATGAAATTAAATATTAAATAAACAAAAAATTATAGAAATAAATTAAAAATGTATATATATAAACAAAAAAATAAATTAAATAAACAAAGAAACATATAAAGAAAGAAAGAAAAAAAGGAATAAATAATAATAATAAAAAATAATATAATAAAATAAAAAACATAATAATATACCTATATAAATACAAAATAAAATGAAACAAATTTCTAATAGTACTTTTTCTTCACATTTCTTTAAAATCAAAAAGTTAAAACACTTAGGCTTTCTCCAACATTTAGTTTAATATTTTCATACTTCATTATTAGTTCTCAGTGATCAAATAAAACAATCAATTATTAATAAATATAAGAATTAAAATAATCGACTGTTAATGTACCAATCTTAATTACGAAATAAAACAATTTTTTTTTTAAATTTCATTATTAAGAAATATTATGGTACAAATTTTCATAATTAAACAAAACAATTAACTGTTAATATATATATAAGATATTTTGTCTGTTTATTTATGTAACAAATAAAGCAATCCCTTGGAACAAAAACAAAATGTACTTAGACTATTTGCTCAGACTATTAAAGGTTTATTTATTTATTCTCACTTTGCATAGTCAAATGGTTTTTCCGCCTTGTCTTCATCAGTCTGTTTTCTGGAGAATGGTGAATGCTGTCTGTGGACTGATGGATGATCTTTACCTGCAGTCGGAGATGTTGGTTCTTTTCTTGATTTTTCTTTATCCAATGTGTGAATCTGAGCATGATCTGTTAGTGTTTTACGTGTGTCTGATGTAGGTTTTAACCAGCTGTGTTCTGGTGAAGGGCAAGGAACACCAACAGTGGCTCGAAACCGAGTATCTCTCAAGTTTTCCTGTCTTCGACTAGGAAGTGGAAGTGAGGCTGAGAAACCTGAACAGAAAATGTCAACATATATAACAAATCCAAAATGTATTTTGAAAAAAGTAAAACCCAAACTATGTAAACCAATATGAAAAACAAAATTATAACTGACTATATATATATATATATATATACATTATATATAAAACAAAATGCCTAAGATGTTTTCAACAAAAGTATAAAAAAATAAATAATACAACAATTTTAATTCATGAACTTCATTAATATATTTTCACTGACTTTTTAAAGATCCTATATTTAATAATCTCATAAAAAATAACACTAATCTGTGTAATTCATAAAAAAATATATATATATATATTCCTTCAACAAAACTATTCTTATTTCATGAATATTGTCACATTTATATAATTTACCTCATGCCTTCTGTTTTAAATTAAGTTTTAAAACTAACCACTAATATTTGGTGCTGAAGATGGAATGGTAGCAGGGTGTGCAGTGGTTGTTGTGGGAGCTGCAGTTGAAGATGTCACTGCACTGCTGTGACCATTGACCAAAGGCGCAGAAGCTGCACTAGATATTACACCTTCAAGTTCAAAGTTCAAGCTGTTAGTGACTATGTTTTAATATTGTATTTTAAATAGTTATACACTGCAGTAGGTTTATAATTTCAGATAAAAAAACCAATATCAATTATCTATGTAAATCAAGGTATTGTGTTAAATATATATACAGCAATGCACAATTAGGTTTAAAACTTCAATCAAGATTAGTGATATAGGTGAGAAAGAAAGAAAAAATACACAACAATATCTGTAAATATATGTAAATAAGTAGCTTATTAAAAACAAGGTATTTGAAACAAACATGTTCTGTCCATAAACTCACTCCAGTTCTTCAATAATTATACATAATGATACATACAGAGACATAAAACAGTAGCTAGATCAGTGATATCTGAAGTCTAACCAACTCTCTCTCACCAGCAACAATCAATAGTTTTATATATCAGATGAAACTTTATGCAAAATGTTTGAAGCATGAAAGTGAATGAATCATCTACATTTTTAAAAAAGTAAGCAATAGAAGATATTTGCATCGAGACAGGATTGACCTATGTCTGGCAATCTTCTCAAATACAGGTGACAAGAAAGAAATATTACAATATAAAGGTAAAACGTCTAAAACATGACAACAGGGGAGCTAACTCTTTACAACTTTGATTCAGATATCTACCTGAAATGGCGACATGAACCATCAGGAATTCACTGTGTAAGGCTAAAAATTATTATTCTATTTTAAGAATCATAAATGAATTGATAAAGATGAAACAGCCTCTGCTTTTAAAGTTATTGCTTTTAAAGTTATTAATTTGTATCTTATAAATTCAGCTTTATCCTCGATTTTTCAAAATGTTTTAACTAAAGATTCAGCCTGTATGAAGAAATCCTGACCACCTCCAGTCCCAAAACATGACAGACAATTGTGTATATTTATATGTGTGTGTTCATAAGATCTAAAGGAAAGAACAAAAAACAGAAACAAAGCAAAAGAGAAGCTATAAGAAAAATAAACAGCTGTACAGCTACTAGTGCTGTCAGTTAATAAAAGCCACACACCTAGCGGTGAGCGAGGGTAATGATGATAATGATGGTGGGTAAATGAACAAAGGCCTCTACCACATGTGCCGTCTGCAACCCGTCTTTCTTCTGATGGGAGTTGACGTCTGCTCTGCATGAACGCGTCTGTCTGAAAATCAGCAACAGGACGTACACCGATGTGATTGAATCTAGGAGATCGATGTTGCTGGGAGCTGGACAGATCTGTCTGGAAAATACAACACAACTGTAAATCTTTTGCTTTTCATGATGAAATATAAATAATACATTATTTAATAATAATGGCAGTTAGATAAGCATGCAAACGTGCAGAAAGTTTTTGAATGTAAGAAGTGTATTCACATATTAAGTATATAAAATAAAAGTAAAAAGAAATATCCATTCTTAAAAATAAGTATAAAAATTAAAAAATGTAAATAATTTTGACCACTTGCTAATTTTTAAATTGTAGGCCTGTTTTTCTGTTCATGACAATTATTACTTTTCTGTACTGTATCCGACTTAATCATTGATTTACAGAGTAAAAAAAAAAAAATGTGTGTATGTTTACATTCAGTGACAACAGTGCAAGCATAACAACTGTATATTGATGTTTAAAATTATTTTAACAAAAACTACCATTGTAAGCTGGCTGGTTTCTCCACAGTCAGCATTTCTGTTGTAATCTATTGCCAGACCTCCTACATAAAAAGACAAGAAAACAACCATACATATCACTTCATTATCTTACATGTAACTGAAAAAAATCCATTTAAAAAAATAACAAAAAAAAAATGAAATATGTGTCTATTTATTTATTTATTTATTTCTTATTGCATCTGATTATTTGATATATTTGTATTTCTGTAATATTATTTATAACTTCAGTTTAACTAACACACTGTCTAAAATCATAAAAATGAATAAATAAAAGTGATAAGTACATGAGTCGTAATATATGTGCCAAAACTTACAAATAGCATTGCCAGCTATTAATGTGAAAATTTAAATCCAGAGAATTTCAAATTCTTGTACTGGTAATTACAGACTTTGTATTATTATTATTATTATTATTATTATTATTATTATTATCTTACTTCTCTGAATATCTATTTCCTGGCTGAGTTTATCTAGGTCAGTTAATGTATTAGCAAATTTGCTACCATTTGATCTTAACATTTGTGGATGATCTACAAAAAGAAATCATGAAAATAATGAATTAGTGAATCAAAATTAGTTTTCACATAAGTAACATGTACTTTATGAAAGATAATTCCTTCTCATTTTAAATTTTGGACAATTAACACATTATTTTAATAAATCCATCAGTTTTTGTTCTTGTTTTATTGAATTCCAGACTTTCAGAATATTTTAGAACAGCAGAAAACAGAAATAAAAAAAATTAAAAAAATTAAAATTAAATTAAAATAAGCTAAAACTTATTGAAACACAAAATTAAAAAAAGAACCTGCAGTCACAAATGTGTAACTTGTAAGTTAACTTGCCTGATTCTGATCTAGACTCTTTTATTCCATTTGCTGGTGGCCATGCCTCCTTGGGTTGATCTGCAGACCTATAAATGAATAAAAAATAACTGTGTAACAATATTTACAGAAGACATAACTGAGAATAATCCAGATTGTTACAGTGTGATTATTAATTATTCTTGACTTTTAAAAATGATTTTAAAAAACCCCAATAAACTGAGTTAACTGTATATATTAATTTGTTTTTTTGTATCACATGCAGATGGGAAAAGAGATTAATATAATTAATAAATATAACTAACGTGCTGAATTATTAATAAATATGCCTGACGTATAATTAAATTATTAAAAATAATGTTTTATATATAATATTAAAAAATATATTTGGATGTATAATAATATTATGAATAAATACTCTTGATACATAATATTCTGAAATGTTATAAAATTAATAATAAATGTATTTGTACTGAATCTGATGTCCAGCTATGGGTTCATCATCCCAGTGAAGATCTCTTCTTACAAGTTCACTGTCAATTTCTAGAGACCTCCCAGCTTCTACATCATGGGATCTAGCAGCTCTAAAATCTGTTTAAATAAAGGAAAGATCAATTTAGACACAGGTTTCTCAATCATTTAAAAGTATCCCATAAAGCCTATTGTATGTCTGTAAATGTTTTAGTGGGAGTGTATAAGTAGTCACGAATACATATATACATACGTACATCTATATATCCATCAATACATAGATATGTATGTATACACATACACAAACAGAAACAAGCCATGTATATGTATGAACAAAACTGAAAAGTTACTAAAAACCATAGAATTAAATGTTGTACACACACACACACACACACACACACAGAGAGAGAGCTTATGTATCTATAAATAAAACAAAAAACAGTAACTTAAATTTAAAACCATATAAATAAAATGAGTTAATACCTTCACTGTCAGCAGTATTGTCTGTCTCAATATCCTGAAGTAAATATTCTGAAAGACTCTGAAATATTTCCAGTAGATTTGAGATAGCAATTCTGTTCCCATCAATAATGTCAATGCCTCGAATGTGGGGTAGTGGATCGTGAATGATGTTTGCTGCCAGAGAGTCAATCACTAGTTGAACATTGTAAATCTCATCTTCTCTTGTAACTGGCCTCCTTATAACAGCTGTGATATAAATAATAATTACATAATAATAGTACCTTCATGGTTTTAAATTTCACTGGAAATATCTTTTGAGATTTTATGCCTAAAAATCATATTAGAAAATCCAATTATTTGAAACTGAAATCAAATTTTGTTTGCATAAATTTTTCTTCTCTACACCTCAGTAATATTCTGATGATAGAACTAGATATGTACAAAGCATTCACTGGATACAGGTGTCTTGGATACTTGTAAAAATACAAACTATTGTTAGTTTTCAGACATTTACATTTCATAGTAGCTAAAATAATTATAAGCATTTTTAACATATGTAAATATAAAATAATAAAATTTAAACAAAAACATAATTTTGAATGAAATTTAGAAAAATGTATGAAATATTTAACAGCAACTAAAATAAAATTTAATGATCACTCAAATAAATGTATAAATAAATTTTAAAATCTCTGCTTAAATTAAAGCAATAAAAATTTGAATTTGAAAAATTTGAAAAGCAAAAAAATTATGATGTCATTTTAATCATTTTAAAACACAAACTGGTACAAACAGAAGTAATAAATAGCAAAAGAAATTAAATAAATAAAAATCTAATCCAGAAAAATAATTATGGATTGTATGTTATAAAAGCTTATTACAGATGTATTTGAAAATCAAAAACATACTTTTCAGATTTTCACTGAAGAGACCTTCAAATAAAGTGACAAAGAATGCTGAACCAATGTCTTCTATACACTGTATACAAATTCCATCTCGAAACTGCGCAAGAAGACTGTTAGCAAGACCTATCAAATCTGAAAATAACAGAAAACAATATCCAGGAAAACAGTAAAAATTATAGAATAAAAACAATAATAATTGAAAATTATCAAATATCTTTTTAAGAACAATTTTACATATTTGAAATATTAAAAGTCTTTTGACTGTAAATACATTAATTTTGTACAAAATAATAAGATAGAAAAATTATGCTTTTGTCTAAAAATTAAAAAATCATGCAAAACAATTACACTGTAAAGTACAGTTAATAATAAAAATTGCTTTAAATAAAGAAAACATCACAAACCTTTATCTTTTGGTGGTGAATTTTCCATAATCCATTTATTTGCCTGTAATAAGTTATGCAAAGAAATTAGTAGCAAAAGAAAAACACACGATTTCATTTTCTAATTTTAGTGGTTGAAAAAGTGGTCATTTGAAAGAAAATAGTAAAAGCTGTTTTTTCAAATCAAACCAATTCTGGACTTTATTTTATGTTGTGTTGTATATTTCTTCTCATTTTATTAAATTATTAGGTGACTAATGGTAGG
>CM022679.1:2958411-3043411 GCA_012295275.1 Chrysomallon squamiferum
CTGAATGTTATAGATAGATAGATAGATAGATAGATATAGATATGCATGCATTTCTTGCTTTGAGAATTTTAAAAGCCTCATTTAAAAAAAAAAAAAAAAAAAAAACAAGATTAATAATAATCTCTAATTAAATATTTTGTCTGTCACTGAATAATTTTTTTTTATCATTGTATAGCTGACTTTCAGAAATGTTAATCACCTTGTTAAAGCACTGTTTAAGACGAAGGAGTGGAATTGTACACTGGTCTTACTACCATGTTAAGACACACAATGTCAGCAAGTCGTTTGTCATAGACCTGCGCAGCGACACTGCTACTAAACCTACAAAAGAAATGAGAGACGCTATGGCAAGAGCCAGAGTTGGAGATGACTGCTTCAAAGAAGACCCAACAGTAAATGGTGATTTGTATAATAATATATAGTTATTTAAGTCTATAATCTACCCTTTCTGTAACTGTAGATTAGAGATTTTAGAATGTAGGCAGACATATTTGTCATTTTGAGAGTAACTTTAAGATTAATTATTTAAAATATATATTTTTTTTTAGCTTATGGGTTTTTGTAACAATAGAGGGTCAAATTCCAGATTTCAGTAAGATGTGATGGATTTAAAAAAAAAAAAAAAAAGATGATTTGTTAGTTTTTTTAATAACTTGTATACCATAAATAAAAATACACAAATTTGATATAAATGCTTACTTGTAAATTAACTCTACCAATAAGACACCATCGCTTTTCATACAATATTATTAGTGTATTTTGCTTTGATCTTAGAATTTTGTCAAAAATCATTTTATTAATTACATTAGTGAATTGTAACCAATGCATCCTAAGAAATAATCAGGCTTTATTCCCAGAACAATAAAATAAAATATATTTTGTAAAACTAGTTGGAATCTTCTGTCATATAATCAACATTGTAAATAAATGAAGAAAATTTATATTTTGTATTTGATGTTATATTTCAGAGAGATAAAAAAATAGAAATTTTAATCATTAATATTCTTTGGTCCATGTTAAGTACAATTTGATATTACTAAGTAAGCTGTTATTTTATTATTTTCTTTACAGAATTACAGAGAAGGGTTGCTAATTTGTTAGGAAAGGAAGATGCTTTGCTGATGCCATCAGGATGTATGGCAAATCTTGTGGCAGGTATTTTCCTAACATCAGCATTTGTTTGCAGAAAGCATTAGTGCCATGGAGACTAATTCATAATTATTTGTTGTTGTTATTGTATTTTGGGGCAGCATTTAAATTTTGTTTTCTATACTTAAAAAAAAAAAAAATTGTAATTCAATAAAATCATATTTTTGTTTGTAACTTGAAGTTATTATTATTATTATTATTATTATTATTATTATTTTGATATATTAGCTTTTGTTTTCATTTATTTGTACACAAAAATGTACAGTATTACTTAAAAATTATATTTATTGTCTGATACACAATTATTTCAGATATAATTAAAATTTTAAAATTAAATTATTAACACAGAGTAAGTTTAATGTTTTAAAATATATCTAGTTAGTTTGGATTCTTCAGTTGTTTTTTTTAATACATTTCAAAGTATTAAACTATAATGTTAGAATTTACTCATGATGAATTTAATTTTTATAAATTAACTAAAAATGAATTTTAGAATTTATAATAGAAACTCTAAATTTAAGAACATAAACTTATTAAAAACAGCTGCAATTCCTAAAAATCCTTACTCTTTTTCATTTTTTCAACACTTTATAATAAATAAATACTTGTTTATATTGATTATTGTTGTTACTGGACATGTTAAAATTTTTCAGTATTGTCCCACTGTCAACAGAGATATGGTGAGGCAATAGTGGGAGACCAGTCTCACCTGTTTCTCTATGAAGTTGGAGGTATTGCCCAGGTGAGCTTACATCACATACTGAATATCATTAATAGTAATACTCATCAGTTCACAGAATGGAAATTTTTATATGTACTTTCCCATGAACAGTAAAATATTTGTCTTTATCTTTTAATTACTCCACTCATTAACTGAAACAGGACTGTGTCTATGAATTTTCACTCAGTCTGTTACAAAATCCACGATTAATAGTTTTAGAAAAATGAAACCATATTTATCCTAAATAAATAAATAAATAAAGAACTAATTAAGAATTAATAATAGTAACAAAATGTCATCTTCAACATAGAAGATGTGTTAAATGACAATAGTCAAATTATTTTGTGGAATAAACGTGGGAATGTATAAAATGTCAGTGATAAAACAGTAGTGAAATAAGGTTATTATTTATCTGTAGTTGAGTAAATAAGAAATAAAGTTGTTGTTGCAGTATGGAGGTGTACAGAGCAATGTTGTTAAGAACAGAGAAGACGGCACACTGGATCTCGATGAAGTAACTCGACAGATTCGACCAACAGACGACAAAGACCAGACTCTGACAGAACTTCTCTGTCTAGAGAACACACAGAACCAGTGTGGAGGAAAAGTTTTACCTCTCGATTACCTGAAAGAGGTTTTCTTTTTTTTTTCATGATTTTTAGTAATTGTGGACATATTTTTAGTAAATAAGGTCTTATTATGTAAGAGGGGGGAGGTGTTAAATTTATATTTGTGTGTATTGTATTTCACAAAATAGTTTCAGTATGATACCATGTATTGTCCTCTCAGTATTCTTAAAACATCACCCTTGATTTTGTTTTTTAATTTTTATTAATTTCTATTATTCTCCCATCAAAATTAAAAAAAAAAATTATAAAAATAATAAAATTAAATTAAATTAAAATAAATTTATTTGTTTTTTAAATTAAAATTAAAATTTGTTGTTCATAATTTGAACTAATATAAGATAATTTTGCATATTATCTCTGATAAACTAAGCTATTTTATTATAATGAGAATTTTGTGACAACACTAATCTGACTTCCATTATTTATCCTTGAATTGTTATGTATGAACTGAACAAATTTATTAAACCTTCGCGCGGTCATTTTATAAAATATATTTTATTTGATCTTGTTTGCACTGGTCTGTAAAGATATAATTATTTTAAGAAATTTTGTTTAAAACATTAACCAAACCTACTGTTAAGTTACGTATTTTGTTTGGTGTTTTAGCTTTAAATTTTTGTTTTGTTTTATTTGTAGGCATATGCAGTTGCCAAGAAACACAACATACATCTTCATTTGGATGGAGCGAGGGTGTTGAATGCAGCTACGTATCTTGAAATCCCTCCAGCTCAGATCACTCAGCACTGTGATTCTGTTATGACAAGTTTTTCTAAGGTAAATTTAATTTTAAAATAAAACAACATTAAATCCTGTACATTTACCTCCTTTATGTCAGCTAGATGCAGAATGCATATGACTTCATTTCTTGATTAGCATTCACTAATGCTAGTTTGAAACAGTAAGTGTTTAAACTAGAGAAAGATGTGGAATGAAAAATGTTAACAGCAGAATAAGACTGTAACAAGTAAACTTTGACCCTTCATAGTGTGAGACCTTTTATATAGATTGCTTAGTCTAATACCTTACAGCAATTATGTTTGTATTGTCACTTTTTTTTAGAATTATGATCTGTAAAGATAGTTAAGCAGATCTACATAAGTATGTTAAAAATAAACAGAAATATTCTTTGTTACTAATTAACAGGAGTGATCTACAGACTGATAATACTACAGATATTTCATACACATTATTACATTAATATTAATTATGTTGTTTCAGGGACTTGCTTGTCCAATGGGGTCAGTTTTGGCTGGATCCAAAGAGTTTATAGCGAAGTAAGATGTGTTTTAAGTTTTATACAGATGTGTATATATAGGTGTGTTCCAGTAAAATGATCTGTTATATAAAACTATCAGATTTATTTGTTTTTAATGCTGAAAGCAATAAGTTTTTATGTTTTAAGTAGAATACGTGTGTTATGAAGACTGTATTTCTGTGTGTAAGAAGATAAATACTTACAAGTGTAAAAATCAGGTTGATGCTATATTTTTCTGCTGACAGAGCGTTTCGAGTGAGAAAGTCTCTGGGTGGGGGATTGCACCAGGCTGGAATTCTGGCAGCATCCATGTTGGTTGCTCTTGACACAACAGCCAAACGATTGCATGAAGATCACCAGAGAGCAAGAGCCATTGCTGAAGGTCAGCATGAATCTTTATTTTATTCATTTATAAACAATCTTCATTCATTAGAAGTGGAATATTGTGTCTTTAGGCTTTTAGATTTCAGATTAATATTAAAAATTGTCAGAGCTTTGTTTTGTTATGTTATCATAATCGTAAACATTTCTAAATAATTACATAACTTCTAATAGTAAAATGTATTCAGGTTTCATCAAACAAAATTAAAGTTATTTATGTGTGATTTATTTTTAATTTTTTAATTTTAAACACAGGTGTGAATGAAGTAGGCAATCCTGCAGTGTCAGTAAACATGGATGGTCTTCACACAAATATCATCATGATTGATATAGACAAAGATGGTGTGACCACCAAAGACTTCAGCCAAAGACTTTCAGAGGTTGGGATTAATATTTTTAATTAAATTTTTGTTAATTTTTTTTTTTTGGTGGGATAACAAAAGATGTTTTTGTTGAAATTGCAGTTGATGTCAGGTAAGAGCAGATAACTCTCCATAATCTCCACTGCGAAAAACAGACTGCAAAAAAATAATAATATTAATATACTTAAGTGTTATGTAATTTTTGTCATTTTTCTTTTACAAACACATAGCTTCACAATCTTATAAACTGTGACATTAAATATATCTTCTAAAATTTGCTATTATTATTCATGCATTGTTGTTATTATTATTATTTAAAAAAAAAAAGATTTGTTGAAATAAAATACTACATACATTTGTTTTATATATCTACAACTTTGTACCCTAGCATCCTTTTAGATCAGATTATTATCTGAAACATCTTCCTATTTATAATAAGAGAGGGTTTCCTTGTACTTAGTTAAAATGATCACTGAAATTTTTGTATCTCTTGAATAGAACAAAAAATGTAAATTTGACACCTAATAGTTATTAATAATAAAATGAGAGATGTCATTAAACAGATAACTGATTCAGTGGTAATATTCAAATATATCAAATATATATATATATAATTGTGTGTGTATTTTATTGTTATTATTATTATATTTTGTTTCTTGTTTTGTTTATTTGTTTGTTTTTTATTTGTTTCAGGTGACAGGAAAAGAGAAGTCAGAGCTAGGTGAGAGTATCATCACTCAGACGTTTCCTTTCACGAAGAAGTCAGTGAGGCTAGTAACGCACAACGACATCAGCGATGATGATGTTGAGAAAATTGTCAAGAAGCTGCAGTATGTTATTAAAGAGATCAGTGCCTAATTCCACAGTGTAACATCACTAAAAGAATAGGTTTACATATGCAGTGATGCTGAGTATAATAACCTGAAAGTATTTTAATAATCAGAATTCTCTTTATGCATTCATTCATTCAGATTTGATTAAGTTGTAAACAATAATGATGTTTATCACGTATCTGAAATTATTCCTCAGTTGCAAAGATATGGGGTTTTTTTAATAATTAATCATGAATTTTAATTAATTAATTTGTTTTAAAATTGAGTCCTGAGTTCTTTCTCTTAATATATTGTTGAGGATTTTATCTTCCATTTTTTTTTTTTTTAATATTATTAAAAAAAAGACTGAATATTCATTCTTGTTTCCAGTTTTTAGGTATTTTTGAGGTTTTCATACATCACAAGACTTTTAAATGCAGAAAGCTTTAATTTGATCCTTTTTTTGTAGATACTAATGCCCATATAATGTGGTTTAGTCAATCATGAATTTGCAATGATCTGATTTTTAAATTTTACCTGTACTATAAGCAGTGCTAGTTGTATTTTACATATTGGTCATACCAAATTGTTGCAGTTTTTCTATTTATCACAAATGAGAAACCTTGATTATGTTACATTGTATTTAATATTTTAATTTTAATTTTTTAATTTTTAATTTATTGTTATTTTTTAATATTGATATTACACAGATGTTTTTGTTTACCGGTCTGAGAGGTGATAAAACAACTCACTTAATCTTCTTAACTGTTCTCATTTTTACCAGTAATATTTGAATTTTTCTTATTTATATATACATATAATTATTTTGGGTACTGTTATTGAATTCATTTTTTTTTTTTTTTTTTTTTTTTTTTTTGTTGGTTCGTTTTTATGAAAACACATGGATGCAGTATAAGCAAAACATGCATAATTTGGAAGTGGTTTTATGATTTCAAAAAATTAATGACATATTCCAAAAAAAAACATTGATCATTATTCTAAAAAAAAAAATGAATTTTCTTAATTATATTTTGGGGATTTGCTTGATTATAAAATTAAAAAATATAAACATATTACCAGGATAGTACAAAAATATATGTTTTTAATATTTAATATTTTTAGAATTTGTCAGAACATAAAAATGAAGTATATATTTTGAGAAACAAAATGATTTTAAAGTCATTTTTTTATGAAATATAGATATCAACTAATGTATAGAAAATATTTTTATTATATGGGCATAATGAACTACATATCACAACAATGTTATGTGGAATTATAGTACATTATAAGATAAATCTGTATCTGATTTGTGAACAAACCTGTTATAAAATGGATGAATGTTACATTTTTTGTTTATATTTTCCAGTGTAAATATTTTGATTCACATTTTCCAATGTTGATATTTCCATGATGTAATTCAAGAAATCAGAGTATTATATTATGGGAATCTGTACTTTTGTAAAATCATAGAAAATGTTTTTCTTACCAGTCCCACTAATACTGCTTCATAAAATACAGTGAATGGCAGGTTATTATTTATAAAATTTAAATTTTTATTTTTATTTTTTGGTAAAATTAATTTTGCTTTTCCACTTTAGTATGGACATATACAAATATACAGAACATTTACCTAATGATGTGTGCATACATGTGTGTGTGTTTTTGTCTAGGAATTTTGAATAATATGAAAATCTGCTAATACACATATTAAAATAATTATATTAATTCACAATGGTGCATGGCTTTATAAACATGTTTGTCTATGATGTTATACCAAAGATTTACATTATAGTTTTACATTTTATAATGTTTTATAGTATTACATTGAAATTGTCATCTTTCAGATAATCATTTTTATTATTATTCAAGCAAGACTTTTTTTTTTTGAGGATATATTCAGATTTTATGCAGATGTTATTTTTATTTTATCTCTTAAACCAAACCCAATTATGTACATGGTATTTTTGTTGCTAGTCAAAACTTTTTACTGAACAAATCAAATTGTATAAAATATCTTTTTATTTGCAAAGCCAGTCAAATTATTATTGTTATTATTATTATTTTCCTAGTCAGCTGAATTTAGTTTGTTAAATTGGATCTTTCAGAGCTGAAGTTTATTCTTAAACAGTGGCTCTAAAATTGATTCACTCCATTCCAAAGATTCAAGAATAATTAACTAAATGTTACGATATGTGTTTTCCAGTTTACTGGAAGGTGAATATAAAATATTAATTGTTGCCAGTTGTTAAAGAATAGGCCATGATGGGGAAAGCAGATTGTCTGTCTCATATTATCACAAAAAAACATTAAAACATAGCCAAGTAACGTTTAAAATGTCAGATCAGTTCAAGGTGTGTGACAGGAGTGTGAAGAGAAGATTCAAAACAAAGTTTGTGTGGTGACAGTGAGTGTGGAGAGTGGCCTGTAAGGTTAAAGTGTTCCTAAAATTTCTATTGTTTATCATCATGACAGACAGATTGTGTCTGTTTTGTACTGTTGTTATTTTTTAAACTGCTGTAAGTTGTTATCTATGATTGTAAAATAAAGGAATGTAAAACATACACGAGTCTGCAGATTTATTAAAGTCAAACCTCTTTATGACAGTAACATTCAGGTGAGTTTTGTGTCATAATGAGTTTTATTGTTTTACTGAGATTGTGCATCTAAGTTCAGTACTGGTCCCAAAATACCCCAGCTCTTGTCCAGTTGTTTTAGAAAACAATAAAAACTATGCTGAATTACAGTCCATTATTTTCATCACTATGAGGCAGTTACAATGTTTTAGGATGTAATTGCTAACACTGCTAGTTGCAGTGGATTTCCCTTGCAACTTTAGTGTGCTGCCAGCAGTCAGTTCTATTTTAGATGTAAAGGAAACATCAGAAATAAGGTGCCTGTCCTTTTAAAGTGAATTTCTGAGAAAGAAAATAAACTGGTCTCTAAGAGCAAAGGTTAAGATAATAACACTATCTGGTAACAGACTAAGTTCAGATACATAATCAAAGCATTTCAGAAAAATATAAAAGTTCAAAGACTGGTATTTGTCTTGCAGAGATGTTTATAATGGTACCATTTATGGTTTATTTATAATTTTGTGACTACAGCCATTTATATGACAGTATGATAATTCACTTTAGATCTATATATACTTGTATACTTATGTACACTAAATTTATACTATTGAAAAAACAACAAAAATAACAGTAATCAAAAATAAAAATATAAAATAAATTACAGAGAGAGATAATTAAAATTAGGCTACCATATAGTAAAAAAACTATTATTTATTAAATTACATAATTATAATGAATAACCAAAATCATTGATGAAACACATTTATCCAATTTTACTTTGAACAAAATATAAATAAATAAATAAATATATAAATAAATAAATAAAAATAAAAGTAAAAAGATCCTCAGAAAAAGAAATTTATTTTTATACCTGTGATACCTAAAATATGTATAATACAACTGCACAAAAAATTATTATTATTTTTGTTGTTTTTATTTATTTATTTGTTTATTCATTCATTTTTATTATTTTTTATATGCCAAAGCAATAGGAAGAAACAAAAACTTCTTCTTGAGATTGGGGGAAGCCCTGAAATGGGCCATTTTGTCCTGTTTATACACATCCCAGATATAAATCAACGGGGATGTTCAATTGTTTTATAAAAAGAACCCTCAGGCTTACATCATTCTCTGTTTTGTTGTCCTTATACAAACACAACTACGACGTAAAAGTTGTCATCTTCATGTTAGCAATGGTGTTGCCAAGAAGGAGTTGTATTTTTTTGTTCTAAACATTTTGCATAAAAATGTCTGGAACTACATCATTCTCTGATATTTTTATATACATATTTTTTATGTATCTGTGTTTATGTGTATCATTTTTAAAATATTTCTTTATTCAAAACTATTTTTTTTTATTTCTATCATTATAGTATTTTGACGATAAATAATAATAAAATTAAATCATTACTTTTAATATTGAAAAGTAATATATTTTAAACATGATTATTTAAAATATTTAAATAAATAAAATGAGTGCAAAAATGTCTTTTTCTTCCAGAGAGAAAAACAAAACTTTAATGGTTGTACCATTTAATTTAATTCGGAGTGAAATCTTAATCTTAAAAAAAAAGAAAAGAAGAAAAAAAATTAATTCGCTAAATATAATTCATTAAAATTGATACAGAATTTACATTTATAGAATAAGGGAGATAATATATCATGTTGAACGACTAATAGTTTTGAGTCGTCTCCCTTAGACCATGAAATAATTGAGCGATGTTTGAATTATTTATTTTATTTTATTTTATTCATTTATTTTGATTTTAAAAATATACTAAGGTTTGATGCAGACTTCTTTCATTTTATTATTAATTATATGGAAGTTATATCAGTAGAACACGCGACTGCAATTATCCAGCAGTTCTGTTATTTATATCTGTTCAGTCTGAGCAGGGTTTTTGTGAATATTATACAACGATTTGTTGCTCTTCTGGTTCAAATATAAAATAACCACAAGCTCAATAAAATAAATAAATATAAAATAAATAATACATCTATAAATAAAAATAAATTGCGCGAAAATAAAATCTTTAATAAACAGAAATAATCAGATTATCACTTTTGTTGTTGTTTATTTTATTTTTAATGTACTTTAAAATTGTTTTAACTGAAGTAACAGCAGGTCTTTTATTAGTTGTGATAATAATATTATTACAACTAACAGTAACTATAATTATAGTAGTAGTGTATTTGTAAGTTATTCCTTATCACTGTTATTATTATTATTATCATCATCATCATTACTGCTCGTGTGTTTTTATTTATTTATTTGTTTATTATTATTATTATTATTATTATTATTATTATTATTATTATTATTATTATTATTATTCAGTCGTTTTGACAGTCCTGCTTATCCATACACGGATATAAATATAAATATCGGACAACATTTTTCTTTACATATAGTTTATGACATTTGTTTACATTGTTTGTTTTTCATGTCTGTATATTATTCTTACAATATTATAGTAATGTACTATATAGCTGTTATGTGTACTAAAGTTTAATGTTTCGATAGATTTGTGGTTGTTTACATTCGCAGTTTCCCAGACTTTTCCATTTTCTCCCACAGAAGTCCGTAAAATCGAGGATCAAAAGTATATTAACCATGATGATTTTAAAAATATAAATAAATAAAATGAAAGTAAAATAAACATTTCTGGAGAAAAACAATACTTTGATGATTATGTTATTTAATTTAATATGGAAACAAAACGAAAAGAAAATTTATTATTATGGAGTAAGGGAGATAATACACCATGTTAAACATGTAATAGTTTAAAATCGTCTCTCTTAGACCATGAAATCATTTAGGGATGTTTAAATTTTTATTATAATTTATTTATTTATTTATTCATAATAATACCGAGGTGTGATACAGGCTTTTTAATGTATTATTTAGAACAAGCGACTGCAATTTTCTGATAGATCTGCAGTTTGTATTTATTATCTATTCGATCTAATAAATATTTTCTTACGATTTGTTGCTCTACAGCTCCAAATATAAAATAATCACAACCCCATACAATTTATATACTGATAACATTTCTTCATGTATGGACTCTCTCTCTCTCTCTCTCTCTCTCTCTCTCTCTCTCTCTCTCTCTCTCTCTCTCTCTCTCTCTCGTGTGTATAACACCTGTTAAAGTTAATAATGTCTATATTTAGGACTATTTCTAGAGAAATAAAACATAGCTTTGAACTAACTGTTAACAGCCTACGAACCAAAATTACATTCAACACATTAAAAAATGATTTTATTTTATATTAAATGTTTTATTTACTTTACCTTTGGAAAACGTTTGCCGTAAGAAAACGTTTGTTGTTTAGCGAATATTATCTAACTTGGGTGGGTCTCGATCAGAGAAGGACGAATTAAAAAACTAAAACGAAGAAGAAATGGCCAAACTGAGCCACTCTTGTCAGACTAGGTCGTTAATGTAGCAGTACAAACAAAATTCAGCTTTTCGAGTACATGCATTTTCTGGTAAGTGTAAAGTTTAATATATTCTTATAACATTGTAATAACATTCAGATATATTCTCTGTAGCTATACTCGATTTAGAATTTTTGACAGCTTTTACTCCGCTTCAGGTTCGAGCAGGCAAAATATGGATATTATGGGGGAATCCTCTTTCAAGTTATTTTTAGTACTAATACTCTTAAAGAAATTGGGCCATAATAAGCTGAAGGATCGCGAATTTATTATGCTATTTTTCAATGCGAATAATATAGTTTCTTAACTAATATACCGAAAGTAATTTTATAATACACATAGTGACATACATCATAAAAACAAACCATGACTAATCATAGTTTTAGAAATAAATCGGATAACAGATGGAAGTTTTTTTTTTTTTTAATCATTGGCAATGATTTGTTATTAAAATAAATAAAGAAAGTAATACATTTTTTGTTTTTCTTAATCAAATAAATTATCACAGTTGTTATTTTTGTCTTCAACATTTAGATGTGGCTTGCCCTAGTGGTTAAAAAATGGTTTTATCAGCAGCATACATAAATGATAACACAAGCCAGTTTATCAAGCTATTTATTTTGTGCCATTCCTAAGCTAACAGGTACAGCTAAGAGTAATGATAACAGCTTCCAAATATTAAGTTACCTGATGATGCCAAGTTGTTGGCTGTTTGCCATTTGTTTTGGAATTCTGCCTAAATCTTCTCAGACTTGATCTAGATACTACCTTCAGGTCAACAAGTAGCTAATGTAAAAATAAATATTAATTCAGTTCTTATGTGTTTGTTGTTGTTTTTTTTTTGTTATTATTATTATATTATTTTATATTTTAATTATTTATTTATTTATTATTATTATTTTTTTTTATTATTATTAATATATTGTTATAAAATATAATTTTATGTAGTTCGTTATAATTATATTATCTGTACTGTACATTTATGGTAAAGACAATAATTCTTTTTTAAAGTTGTAAATATTTTTGTATGTTATGTAATGTAAATGAAAAAAGTTATATAATAACAGTAATAATAAAAAGAAGATACTGAAATTTTTTTAATAATAATAAATAAATTAAATGGAAAATAAAAAAGAATAAATATTTTAATGATTAGCAAGTTTAACAATAATGATGATGATGATGAAATGAAAGAGGAAACCAAGGTCAGCCACACATGACTTATTCGTTTCGATCAGTAGCAAGGAATCTTTTAATTTTCTTTTTATCTTCTGACAGCTAAGCATACATATACTGAAGTCTTTGATATCTGTATTATCCGTAACTAAGTATTCTGACAAATGTTGACTATTTTAGGAGTAAATTATGAATTTATATTTAAACAAACAAACTGAAACTAATTATTTTAACAGTGAGTAGAGTGCCAGGAAGATGCCTGGACTGGACATACCAGTAAGTTTGGCCGAAGTCCTCTATGTCCGTGGGGGACCACTGCGGGAAGTGGAGGCCTGGGGAGTCCTCCACAGCAGTGCTGAAGTTCTGCAGGAGTTATTTTTCAAAGGTAAGTTTTCACAGACTTACATATTTTATTAAATTTTTTATTATTTTTTTTTTTTATAATAATGTGTGTATGTGTGTTGGAAAAATTATCATCAGAATATCTTCCTAATAAATTGACTTTAGACACTTTTGGTCTGTTTTATCAAAAACAAATTTGATTCAGTGGTATACAGCCAAATCTTCTTACAAGATTCATTATAATTTTGGTTTATTTACTTAAAATTATTGTGACTTTGTCCTGTTTAGGTATGCAAAGTGACAGCTTTTCTACATAATTCAAAACTTGCAGTTTTGCTGCTTCCCGTCATTTTCTCATCATATTTTCTGAATATATTTAATTGTTGTGATCAAACAAATGTTACATACACACACATATATATATATTTATAAATTACAGTCAAAACTGCTTTCTGTGATGTTTTTTATTAGCTGTCAACTGTGGATCTGTGCACTGAATGATCTTTGTACACTGTAGGCTTTGTTTGACTGCATGTGTTGTTTTTATTTCTTCATCCAGGAAAGGCCTTCAGTCACGAAGGTCCCTGTTTCGTTATCAGTCCAGATACTCTACTACTGACGTACCAAGGAAGAGTGGCTTTCACCGAATCAAACAAGACTGCGATCGACTCCAACTATGTGGCACCCGAGTTACACAGCAGCCAAGACAGAACAGCAATAGGAACAGAAGAGGTATTTATGATCTAAGCTTCTTTATTTATTTTTTTTTTTCAGAGAAGACACAGTCATTGTGTTTAAAATCTGTATTGTTATATGCAGGTATATATATATATTTTTTTTTAAGCAATGAAAGTTTGTAGTGCTGGCCTTGAAATTTACTGGTGCAAATTGTGCCTGAAATATATATGTAAATTTTTTTTATTTTTATTTTTTTTTTTTTTTATTTTTTATATGTTTACCAACTTGCAGAAGCTGTTTTGATTCAAATAATAAATCTGTCATAAATTATGTAAAAAGTAAATTTACTTTCATTTATATCTAAATTGATTAGATAAACACAACTCACTCCAACATTACCCATCATTTTGTCAACATGAGAACAATAGGTGAAGATTAATTATTATATTTTATAATTAGTTTATATTAATTTTATAATGTTTTTTTTTCAGTCATATTAAATAAAAAAGTAATAATAATAAATATATATTTAATTTAAAAACAACAACAAAAACAAACAAAATAAATAAAAAAAAAATAAATACAAATAAAAAAAAAATAATAACAAAAAATAAAAATAATAATAATAATAAAAATCTCATTGAATAATGCAGTAATAATATTTCTACCCAATGTTAATGTTTATTTTTTTCAGATGTACATATATTCACTAGGTAAAACTCTTCTGCATGCTGTCCATTATGGTTCCACACCTGTCCAGGTATGATAATATTTATCTACATATTTTTACAGATTAATATTAAACCTCTGTACATTTTTTAATTGGTGTGAAGCATAATGAAAGTAGCATGAACAATTTTCTGTCCATATTGACATGACATTTATCATGTAGGTTAGTTTCACAACTGAGAGTCATTTAGAAATTACCTTGGATAATGAAGTGAGTGTTTGCTCACAGAACCATGATGTAGTTTTTACCATGCTACTGAATGTATGTATGTATATATATATATATATAGAGAGAGAGAGAGAGAGAGAGAGAGAGAGAGAGAGAGAGAGAGAGAGAGAGAGAGAGAGAGAGAGAGAGAGAGAGAGAGAGAGATTTTTAAAAGAATATATTACTTAAGAGAATAAAAATTCAGAAGAAATAAATTAGTGGTTTCATTCAATATTAAAAAGATTTTAAAAATTAAATTCATCATGGCTCATATGTTTCAATATAATTTCTGTATATATATTGATTTCTTCAGCAACGAAATATATAATCATTTTCTGTGAAAACTAATCTTTAAAAATATTGATTTTGGTTGTTTTAGCTATGATATGTATAAAATCATAAAACATTGATTTTGGTTTTTTAGCTGTAAAATGTATAATATTAATTACATTTTATAGATTTCTTTGCATAATTTATTGTTTTTTATGTTTTTTTTTTTTAAATTAATTAATTTTTTTATATATATGTATGTTTTATCATAGGCTAATATGTATTTGTAAAATATTTTCTGTAGCCCAGTAATTCTAACGCTTGTGGGTACTTGGAGTCACTGTTACATGCAATGTCTCAACAGAACCCCACAGTTAGAGTGGGTTTAGTCCACGTACTGGAAGTGAGTATTAGTAACACAATTTCAAAAATATTATGCACCTAAAGTTAGAGCCACTACTTAAATAAACAGACATATAAAAATCAAGTATTGAAAATTCCACATATGTTGAAATCTTTAAATTTTTTTAAATCTAAGTTTGTTTTTATATATATTAATTAATAAATATTTATTTATAAAGAATTTATGTATATAAATAAAATGCATACTGTGTTAGAAATGCACACACACACATACACATACATACATACATTATTATGCAGTCAATAAAGATAAAAAAATATATTGAACAATATTGGATTTTAAAATATTACTGTGCTTGATGTTTATTTTTTATTAATATTTTATGAGGAATAAAAAGGAATATATTTAAATTAATGAATTAATGAATATGAAAGATATGAAACATTGTTGTTTCAGCACTGTATAAACTATGAAGAGAAGCAATCTGGAAGACTGCCATTTTCTCACTATGTCATGAAACTACATAAATCTATCCTTGGTTCACATGACGACGTAACCATGGTGAGTTACGTCTGTAAATATTTATTACTAAACACAGACATTGTTGTGATTAGTTTTGATAGTATTAAATTTTTTTAAATTTTTTTTATGGCTGGTGTTCTGTACCATGAGCAATATTAAATATATAAATGTGGGCTTTTTTTATCTTGTACAATCAGATTGACACTTACAACGACAGCAGCTATGGAAGTGATCAGAGTTGCTACAGTTCACTGTCAAATAGGTCCAGACGCCGTCAACTCCAACGGCGATGTAGACATGATGAAACCCGGTCACGTTCAAGATCTCGATCAAGAAGCAGAAGTCGAGGTAATGTTTTATTGAATCTGGTCAATGATAAAAAGACAAAGAAGGAAATCAACAGATAAAAAACTAATTATTTTTTCTTATTTTGACATTATTTTTTCTTATTTTGACATTATTTTTATATTTTCTATTTTTTTTTATTGATCAGAGCATTGTAATGTATTTCTTATAGTGACAAAAATATCAAATATTTCCCAGTATTTAAAGGAGAGAAAAAAACGGTTTGCATTGTGATCCTTTACTTCACAGATATGACAGACAACTAACCATTTGCTTAAGTTTAATAATTTCATATCAGGATTGCTTATAAAATGCTTATTTTTTATATAAAATATAGCCAAAAAAACAACAGAATTAAATTTAAAATATTCACTCTTTTTATTTAATCATTTTGTATTTTTGCGACTGTTGTAATTTTTAAACTATTTTATTTTTCAGCTACGACAGACTCGGGTTACAGTGCACACGCGAGAGAAAGACAGATGCGAAAACGAAGATACCAAGAAGAGATACACCCTAAAAAATCCCATCACGAATACAAAGCCCCGTTTTTTGAAAATGATGAAAATGTTTCACCACAGAACTTCAACTTGGAGCAGAGTGGCGAGAGAGGTGGCAAAAGCACAGTCAGCCAGGCTATATCACCTCCTTACATTGCACAGACCACCGATTCAAATCCTGACTACAAGGCAGCGTACGAGAAATACGTCAAACTGAAGTACAGACAGCAGAAACTCCGAGCTCTGCGCGAGGGAATTGTTGATGACAGAAATCCTGTTGAGTTATCAATAACTCTGGGAATTCCACAGGAACCTGGCTCAGAAACCAAGTCTATGGCTTCCCTGATGTCTTACACATTTGGTATGTATGTTATTAATTGATTCGGTAAAAAATTAAAACTTACAAAATGCATAGAATCTGTGTCTTTAATTAATCTCATTATTCTGTTGAAATTTCTGAATTTTATGTTTGATAAAACTGTATATTTATTAAATTTAATTTGAAACTTGTAAGTTGTGTACATTTGGTATGCCTCTTTTTTAATTTTTTTACTTATTTTTTAAAATTAATTTTAATTATCTCAGATGAATAATATAAAAATGCTTCAAATTTTTATTTATTGGTTTAACTTCAAAACATTCATGTAGATTTTGATCTCTTTGATTCATATATTTTTGTTTAATACTGGTATCCAGTTCTTTCTTTTTTTAAATTTAATGTTAAGCTTTTATTGTAAAAAAGATTTTGTTACATTGTTTAATGTTTAAAATAACTGATTAGTTATTTTTCAACATTGTTATTTGTCAAAGTCTGACAAAATCTTTGTCTGCTCTTTACAACTAGATTTTGTCTCCCTTTCTTGTTTTGATTACTGTTAAATAATTTTTTTCAACATTGTTATTTGTCAAATTCAGACAAAATCTTTATCTGCTCTTTACAGCTAGATTTTTTCCTCCCTTTATTGTTTTAAATAATTTTTTTTTAAAATACATTTTCAGGGAGTTACCTGCCTGAGTTACACAACATGTATGGGTCAGACTGGGCACTGCACGTTGGAAGTGACATTGACAGTCTTTTGTGTAGTGAAGTCTCCATGTCACCGACAGAAACCAAACCTCTCAGGTACTGTCAGAGACTTCTCATTCATTCATTTATCACATAATTAAATATATTATATTAATACATTGCCTTCTTAGTAACAGAGTCTAACTCAAAAATTTATCAGATAATTAAAACTGTATTAATAAAAAGACAAAAGAAACCTAATCTCTCAGGTATTGTTTATCATAAATGTTATGTATCAGATTAAATAATATATTGACATACCAATATGTATCCACAAGAAACCAAATTTGAAATAATCATAAATAATCACCAGAGATTTTCTTGATTCATATTTGTGATCTACCCATAATCCTGAATTCTAACACAGAAACTGTTCACATTTGTTTGTTTTAAATAATATAATGTTTTTAATTTTTGATGTAACAGAGCAAGTAAAGAAACACTGACAGAGACAGAGATGTTTGCTGATGTTTCAACTCCAACCTCTGCTAAAGAAGAAAAAACAAAGAAGGCCACACCTGCAGTTAACAAACCCAAGGTCTGACTTGATTTCAAATTCTGTCTTACTCTTTACTCTTGAAGATATTTTTATGTTGTTTCTTTTCTTTCTTTTTTTTTTTTTTGGAATAAAATTCTACTTTAAGTGGAAATAACAAAATAAAAATATTTTTATGACAGAGGAAAGTGTATTCACTCATAAATGGTATATGAAACCATAGAATGTTTTTTTGGTTGTTGTTTTCCAGATGTTATTTTCTTTTTGTATTTCAGGAATTTGTTGGACCTGAATTTGCATACCGAATTAACAAAACACCAGTACAGATGCAAGTCCTGCCATCTGGTGAAGTATGTTATTTCAGTGTTTTTTACACTTATTTTCTATGTGATTAATTCTGTGTGTGGGTATGTGTATGTTCATATATGCTTTCAAAATTTTATTAATATTTAGCCTAGAGACCTATATATATCTGTTAATTAGATTTGGTTAAATCATTTATTTATAATAAATGTTCTTTATAATAAAAGTTAATCATCTTGATATACATGCACTAGGGTGAATCCAGTTTTTTAGAAAAGAGAATTTATTACATTGTCGTATGTTAAAAAAAGAAAACAGCAATAAAGAGAAAATTTATTAAATAGGGTACTCATGGGAGGGTTGTCCTTTACTTGATTTATGCATCTCTTACAAACACCTTGTTACTTTTTGTAGAGGTAAACTAACTGTGATCTGGTTTCTTATATCTAATTATACTCTGTCAACACATTATTACTTTGTAGGGTGCAAAACATGTGCCGTTGGCACGCCGTGTTGTTGTAGTTCACCTGACAGGACAGAAGTTTGAGGTGATGTGCGACCCCAGTACAACAGCGCGGCAGTTGTATGACACCATCATCACCCACATTGATCTGCCAGAGTTCTACTTCTTTGGACTGTCATACATATCAGGTTAGGGAGACAAATGTGTGGTCTTAATATCTCAGAAATGTCTATGGTGATGCTGTTGCCTAATTACATTTACTGTGTATCTCTGTTATTATAAATAAGCTGTGTTAATACATGTGCAAGAGTTTGTTTCATTTGTTGCTTTCTCTTTAAAGTGTTCCTAAGGAAAAACAAACAAGAAATCTAAATATATTCAGTATGCTTTGCTTCACTGTCACTAGAACCATAGCCTTTGCTGATAATAAAGTTTAATTGGTACATACAACATTTCACAAAAGGACTGTATTATTTTTTCAGATGGAGAACATTTTTTTATGGACAATGACACCAAACTTCACAAAGTGGCGCCTGAGGGGTGGAAAGAAGGAAAGAGTCATGGTTCGACTGTTGAGTTCACTCTGTACCTCCGAACTAAGTTCTACGTTGATTCTCTCACAGACTTCAGGTAACTTTTAGGCTTTTACAAAGTAAATTATTTATTTTCCACTTGTCTCAGATAAAAAGAACAACCAGTGCTTGTTTTTGGTTTTTAGTTTCATAACATTAATATTTAATCTTGTTTCTACAAAAAATGTAAAAAAGAATTTAAAAAAAAAGGTACTTGACTGATAAACGTTTTTAGAGTTCACAATGTTTGAAAATATAAACAAAGGGTTTTGAAAATAGTAGGCCATCATTAAGAATGTGGCAGTATTTTTAAACATGGCTGAAAGAGATTTGTTTTTGTGAGTATTTTCCTCCTTTGTTTCAGGCACCAAGGCAGTTATCATCTTCTTTACCTACAACTGCGACATGATCTTTTAGAGGAACGGATTCGTTGCACAGATGAACAAGCCATCACTTTAGCAGGTCTGGCTCTGCAAGCTGAATATGGCAACTACAACGACCACAACACTGTCGCTAACTACTTCATTCCAGAGCAGTATGTGTCAAACCACACCATTAAGAATGCGAGCTCTGAGAATATCCAGCAACAACTGACCCAGTCTCACGTGTCAAACTGTGGAGTCAGCTGTCGTCAGGCTGAAACTAAATTTGTTCAGGTATCATACAGATTTTATTTTGCATGTCTGTCTTTCTGTTAGTCTGTCAATGTCAGTTGATTTCTCTCTGATTATTTCTTTCTGAATTTGCTAATGTATAAAATGAAGTGTAAAAATTATTGAAAACAAAAAATCTTTTGCTGATTATACACACAGAGACACCTTATTCAGAAGCTTACACACAACTGTTAATAAAATAATATTTATTGCATTTTTTTAGTGTTTTTTTAAATTTTATTTTTATTTTATTTTTTCTATAGTTGGTACAGAAGTTACCTGAATATGGTATTCACTACCACAAGCTTTACAGGGTAGGTGATCAGTCTTTGTATTTATCTATTACAGTGTGTTCATATAGGTTTTTAGGCAGATTTAAGTTAGCAATAATTATAATCATAATTTGACATAAATTTTCTTAAATTGCTTTGCCATATTGTAATGAATTTTTCTTTACTGTTTTTAATAATTATCTAAATCAAAGCAAATTTGATAAAATTCTTTTTTAGTAATCCAGAAATTACTGTTTTTTGAAATTTTTGACATTTTTTGAATATGATTAAAAACCAAATATTTATTCAAGTCATCAGAACAGCAAAACTGTTTCATTGAGTCATCTGTGACATCCACATTCATCCAGTAACCTGTTACAGGTTAACATGGCCCTGCATTGTGCACTATATTGTATTTATCTATTGTGGTACCGTCAGGTTTTACTCTGTCATATTCACTGTTTTTTTATTTGAATTGTAAACAGATTAATTAACTGATTTGTATATTTACCTCTGTGCAACACCTAGCAGCTATTGTACTTATAAACATTCGTGTTCCAGTCTAAGAACGACACAAGTCATGTGGTGTGGGTTGGTATAGCCAGTGGTGGGCTGCTGCTAGCAGAAAACCAGGGATACCATCGCGTGGTTGTTGCCCAGCATGAGTGGCAAGCCATCAAGAAAATCTCCTTCAACAAGAGACGATTCAGCATTCAGCCAAAAGAGGAGTTTGCTGGATTGGGCAAACCTACCAAGACCAATTTGTTTACCAGTACTTACAGAAAGTAAGTCTGTATTTTGTTATGTCATGGAATGTTTTTTTTTGTTTTTTTTTAATAAGTAGAGATTTAATTTCTCATTCTTTTCATAAACATCTGTGTTTTTTTCTTTGTTTATTGAAGTATACTGTTGCATACTGTTGAATTGTACACTTCCAAGATATAACTGTATATAACATAATGAGTTAATAATGATTGGAGATTTTATAAAAAATACACAACTGAATTAACTGTAGGGGAAGGTATCAGCTATTGGAGATTTTATAAATAATGAGTGAATTGTAGGGGGAAATATCTGCTATTGAAGATTTTATAAAAAATACACAACTGAATGATTTAATTGTAGGGGAAGATATCTGCTGCAGTTCTCAACAACACAGCACAGATTTCAGATGCGAATGAGAAACAGACCAAGCTTACCTGATACTCGCAGAGGTATGACTGATTACTCTGTTTAATGAACTACCTGTGCTAGTTAGTAAAAATAAACAACCTTTACTGACAGAATGTGTGATATTTTTACGAAATAAAAACAAATAATGAACATCTGTTGTTTTAAATAATTAGGATACTTGTCTTTTGTGTTTAGTTTCAGAAAATGAGGACAGTTGATTACTTTGATTTAGTTGACTATAATTAAGTTTCACACTGTTATATGAAATTATATAGTAATATTAATTGAGTAGATTAGTTTGAAATAATAAAACAAATATGTTATATTTATTTTATTTGTTTAGATAATGAAAGAAGCAGGATGAATGTTTTGATTTCAGATGATGAAACAAGGTGTATGTTTTAGTTTCTGATAAAGATACAAGTCTGATATTTATTTTTGTTTCAGATGAGATCAATTGGCTATGTTTTAGTTTGAGATAATTATAAAAATTTGTGTATTTTAGTTTCAGAAAATGAAGATGTAGATTCTAATGAAGACAAGAAGAAATCTGTGAGCTCCAGTGAGAAGCAGGAAAAGAGAAATCTACAGGTACAGAGAAAATCTGGTTCACTGATTGAAAATTGATTCCTTAAATGCTAGTAGAACATAGGACATATTTTTAATAAAACTGACATCAGCAGTGAATGAAAGTTGTTATCATTGATTGAATTGGTCGTTTATCAAACAGAAATGTAAATATTTGTGTACTGACACAGAAATATAATATGATACCCCAGTGTTTGAAAATTTCACTTCTAAGACATATTACAACAAATTTCAACAGTTTTTAGCTACTGATGTACGATATTTTTTTAGTTGTTCAATTCAAAAGGCAAATTATCAAATCATAAAATATACAACAACATTTGAAAACTTCAGTTCTCAGTATTTACAAAGTATTGAACCAAATTTCAAGTTTTTTCTAGCTAATGTAAGATTTTTTTTTTTGGAATTAAAAAAACAAATGGCTGCCATAAAATATCTCCATAATATTTATTGCAGAATACTTTTCATTATTATTGCTATTAATGACTATCACATTCACACAAAGTTTATTGAGTGGATATTTGATTCTAAAACATGTAACTGATCCATAGCAAACAAGATCTCAGTATTATTAAAATATAAAATTGTCAACTCATGTGATTTGAAACATTACTCTTTATGTTCATTCATTCATCTAGTTATTACATCTTTTAAAAAACAAATTTTAAAATTTTATTTTTAAAGCCATCTTCCAGTGAGGCAGACAGTGAACCCCCACACAAGTGTGGCAGGTACGTTGGTCTCTTTTATCAGGTTCTCACAGTTGTAGAGGGTAGTTTTATTGACAGTTGTTCATGTGATTCAGCCATTAAAAATTAACAATATTACTAATTAAGTCAATAGATTTTTATTTAATAACATGATAATAGCATCATTTCCAACATTCTCATTTGCTTGTTCTCTCTATAAATTTGCATTTTGTATGATATTTAATAAAAACAAATTAAAAAAATAATTTTAAAAAAAACCCGTATGTAACATTGAGAAAGCATCTTCAGTGTGCTGTATTTATATTTTAAATTTAAAAAAAACAACTAATAGTAATAATAGCATGGAATTACCATAAATACTAATGCCAAATAAGTATAGCTTAACAATATTTCATATATTTCAGATCATTGGGGTTTTGACTAATCATTTTAACTATTTCTATTTAAAAAGTAGATGGTAACTTTTACTATTAATAAAACATAACAATAATATGTCATGAAAGATGAATAGGGTCTTCTGCTTTTTCCTTTTTGTCACTTTGTTTCTGGTATAGAAATTTAAAAAAAACTAGCAACAAACACTTTTAAACAATAACTTCATAAACTGAGAATCCTCAATCTGTCAGGAATATAATAAATTGACTTCACAGTAAAAATAACAGGAACCTCCATGTAATCATATAATCGTTTTATATTATTTGGATACTTTATTATTAGCAAAGTTTTGTTTGCAAAAACAAACCAATCAGTTACTAGAATAAACAAATACACATTTATTCTGTTCGTTCATACAACCAAAAGAATACTTTTATAAAACAATTTCTTGGTCGTATTCCACCTATATAAAAAGACTATTTTGTTCCCAGCACAAACAGACGTATTTTATCTCTAACTACTGCAGTGAGACTAGAACCTGCTTTTGTTAACCTGCATGATGTGTGATTATGCATGAATCTTTATAGTCCTCCTCCATATCGACCAACTCTTAGTGTTAGCATGGACAACCTTCTCGACTCTGAGAAATCTCTAAGACAGAAACACTGGCCCTCTGAACAGTCAGCATCATGTTTTGACATCCGCCCTGATTGGTCAGTGCATGATAGAGAGTTTTCCGGTTTGTATAAAACAATTTAATTTTAAAATTTCTTTCTGAAAATAATTTCAGCTTGTAATATAAGATTTTGTATACAGTTGATTTTTTTTTTTTTTTTAATTTAATGGCATTTTCAAGACTAACAAATAATGAAGAATTTATTCTGTTAGATTTCAGTTAATTTGTGTTAACTGATCTTTATATTAAAATGTTAAAAATACTTCTAATAAATAATATATAATGTACTGAAATTATTCATGCATACATACATTCTTTTGTGTGTGAGTGTGAAAGACTAGATACACTCACTCATATGTATATATACATACAATTAAGCATGTTTAACATACAAAAACATACAAACTTCAAAATTAACAAATCATATTTAGCATGATTTATATATTTTAATATATTTTTTTTAATTTGCATTTTTGATATATAAACTGTAACTGGATTAATACTAACAAAATTAAGCACTAATAAATATAATTATATATTCTTGAAATTTAGAGAGTTTTCATGAAAGTAGTCTCAAAACAGAACAGTACTATATTTTATTAGTATCTCTACAGTAGTAACTGTCTTTTCGAAAACTTGAGAAAATTCTTTCAAAAATAGTGCAGAGTACAGTTTCTGTTTTATTACTGGTATGAACGTCTTATCTTTTTGTGCACACACTGTGAATTCATGGTTCCTATATTGTTCTGTTCTGGTTAGTCACTTTTAAAAGACTGTCTGCTACTGATTACTAAAAAAGATATTGTGTTATGGATAATATTAGATAAAATACATAAGTTTTATTTCAATGTTATTTTATTTCAGATACACTTGGCGTCAACGGGGACCAGACATTGTCACCTCACATCAATAACGCTTTACATTATGGTATGAAATCAATTACATTTAATACTAGAATTGTTCTCTTTCTTATTTTATTGACCATATTAGTGTGATAAAATATCTCATGTAGCTCTGATCTTGAACTGCAGATCTTTCTGTGTGATCTGTTAAATTTAATTTGTTTTTCAGTTTTTTTGTAAAATTTATGCTAAATTCAGTATTTAAAGTTGTTTTTCGATTTAATATTTTTGAATGAGAGAGTGTGTGTGTGTGTGAATTCTATTCTACAATAATTTATTATTTAAAAAAAAAAAAAAATTTCAGAACCATCTCAGCAGAATGACCAGAGCAGTCTTTCTCTAGAGTCATCTCCCTTTACATCACGCCAGATCGTGGAGGTCACTCTGCAGAAAGACCCCGTGCATGGAATAGGTCTTACCATAGTTGGCGGTGAGACAACCAGCAAACTAGATCTGGGAATCTTCATCAAAACACTGACTCCTGGAGGTCCTGCCGACGTCGATGGAAGAATCAAACCAGGTGATCGACTGCTGGCGATAAATGGCCGTAGTCTGGAAGGCATTCAGCACAACGAGGCAGTCCAGTACATACGAGATTCCCCATCAACCATCACTTTGTTAGTTTCACAAATCAGAATTCCTAGCTCTCTCAGACGCCATTCTTTTCATTCTTTCTCTTCTGCTGAGATTGGAGACAGATCATTTCATCTTGTACAAAATTTCACCAACATTCCTTCAGACTCTCAGGTAGTTGCTTTGTCAAAGGACAGGCACGATCCTGTAGATTGTACTCGTAGTTTAGATGTTGATAGAAGTGTGTTTCCACTGACTGATGAGATGTTTGATTATGAAAGATCAGACACAAGAAACGGACATCCTGACGAACAAGAAAATGAAGAACTGGAACTTGTTGGGGGTACATTTTATGAAATATTTGTTTAATGACACTTAAATTTTGTTTGTTAATGATTATTAACTCAGATGTTTATTACTTTGAGGTTGTAATGCAGAGAATTAAACTGTTTAATAACAAAAGCTTTTCTACATTGTTTCTGCCAGTCCCTGGAAATACTACAACAGTAAGATACTGCTACATTATAATTTCATTTTTATTTTCTCTTTATTGTATGATTATTATTATTATTATTATTATTACACTTAGTAAGAGTTTTATTTAGATGAACTTAGAACTGAAAAAGAATATTTTTTAGGAATAATATAATCTGATAATTAGTTGTAACTGTATTAAATTAGTTGTGATAACTGATTGAATTTCTTTGATTTGAAAGATTATACGTTATATTAACACGCAGTCACTAACTGGTTTGTTACTGTATGAAATAAACTTACAGACTTGGCAGATCTGGAACTTGACAGCGGTTCATCCTCAGACTCTGATTTTGACACTGCGCTTCAGAATGCAATAGAAGGAAAAAGAAGAGTTAAAACTAAAAACAGGTGTGATTCAGTAATTGCTCAGTTTTTAGTGGAATACTCTGTGTTTGGCAATAACTAAATTTTGATATTTTTATAATATAAATTATTTGTTATATTTTTATAATTTAAATTGTCTTAATTATCATATTTTTTATAATTTAAATTTAGGACCCGTATAACACTGTTATACTGAGGCATATTTTCTTCATGATTGTATGACACGTGGAACTCATCCCAAACACAACTGTCTTAGTTTATCAAATAGTAGCAAATATCTTTTATTATCATTTTCCTCTGTACAAAAATCTTCAAAAAACATCTAAGGCTGTAATAACTAAATCTTAATTAGTAATGAAATATAACAACAAAATACCACAGTTACAAATTACTGGGCATCATAATTTTTCTGTTGTAGTGATACTGTGACTTACTTAGCAGACTGATTTAGTATAGTGAGACAACTTACAGATAACAGTCTGATATCTGATAGCACATTCAATTGAAAGAATTACATGTTTTATGACTGTTACTTTATTGTCACAGTTTGTTAATAAAATTTGTCATTCAAATCAAACAGAATGATATCTGTTACAAAGAAATTATTATTATTATTATTATTTGGTGCTGCTGTTTTAAATTTTACACCTCCCAGAAGAACTATATTTCTAATTACAAGTGTTTTTATTTTCAGGTCGCCTAGTCCATTGATGGAGCCGCCAGTCAGTTCAGAGTTGTTAGAAGTTACACTGGAGAAACATAATGATGATTTAGGATTTACAATAGAAGTAAATTTTCTTTCACTGTTATCTAATCAATTTGTCTTTAGACTTGGAGATAATATTGTTTTTAAGTTTAATCTATAAATGTTTAGAAAAGAGAAATTAGTAAACTAGCAGAGTTAGTTTTGTGACAGAATACTTAAATGAGGAAAAAAACAATTCTAGGATCAAATTCCAATTCCCATTCAAACCATTGCCCCAAATTCTATAAAGCTTAAAAATCTCCATTTTTAATGAGCCTGTTTGTTTAAGAAGACTTGCTGTTATCATACATAATACAGTCTTTTCAGATAATTAAGTGGAATTCTTATGTGATACTTCTATTTAACATTTTTTTTTTTTATATATACCAATTTCCAGGAAAATGGAGGTGATATTTATGTGAAATCTGTGGAGAAAGATGAATCTCTAATCCAGCCTGGTAGGATTTTTATCTGTTGTTATTTTAACTACACTAAAACCACAAGTTCATAATGTACCTGAAATAGATTGAATAAATAGCCTAATAACGGAGTTGTTATGTTTTTTTTTTATCATACTGATTGCTTTAGTTTTTGTTCTGAGATTAGTAGTAGGGCTGTTTTAAGGTATTCACTCATAGGCAGTTGCCCAGAGGCCAGACTGGTCTGGGTTCATACAATCCATATGTGCTATGGCTTGGTGTCAATAAATATTATACGGTTATGTTTGAAGGCCCTCAGATATCAGAGTTTTTGTTTTAATAAACTTGATTTGAACTATTATATTTTGACTAATTAATTTTAATGATATATTTTAAATTTACGAAATCATGAAAACATTAAAACTGAAAATGATCAAGAATGTTTAAATAAATAATGTAACATGAGGTGTAACTGTGCACATTTTTGTTTTATGAGTTAACCGTTCATCCTCAGTGTCTTAATTTCTCGATGCAATACACATCATCGATGTAAATTCTCTTTTAATATAATTTAACTCTCTTCTCATTTTATAAATAAAGAAATATGTAAATAAATATCTTTAAAATTTTCTTCTGTGCAGGTGACAGAATAGTTGCCGTTGGAAACGTGTTGTTTGAAAACATCCGACTGTCTGAAGCAATGTCCGTCCTAGACAATTCTCCTCCTACATACATCCTGATGATTCACCGCGACGCAAACGACGTTGACGTAGATCCTGGAGTTTTAGTCAAAGCAAGTCCATGTAAAGCACAGCCAGGTGCCAGTAAACCAGATCTTTGTGAACCTGGTCCAGTGGTAGAGGAATCATCAGAGAAAAATCTAAATTCTGATCTGTATGGTTTTGTCACTAAAGGTAAAGGAAACATTTTCTTTTGTTTTTAAAGACACTGATTACATTAGTTTTAGTGTTTGGGATTTTCTAGCATACATTTTTGTATAATTTATTATTATAGCATCATGAGACTTGAATACGGGCATATATTGAACTTCCATTCTGAAATAGTAAATCAGTTGGTAACAAGCTGTTTACATTGTACACTATTTATTTTAAACTTTTCAGACAAGATATATGAAGTAGAACTGATAAAGAACAGCAGTGGGTTGGGGTTCAGTATTCAGGGAGGAGCTGGTTCAAACCCTGCTGACCCCATACTGGACATTCCAAGAATCAAAAGAATATTCTTTGTGGGTCCTGCTGCTCAGAGTGGCAAGATGAGAGTTGGAGATGTCATACTGACCGTTGATGGTCAAGCTGTCCAAGATCTGCCTTTTTCTGTGAGTTTGTTTAGTGAATTATTGTGTTGATCACTTTCAGAAATAAAAATGTTTAGTTAAATCATTTTAGAAATAAAACCCTTTGGTTTGATTATTAATTAAAATAATTTTTATATAGTCTTAAATAATTCTTAAGAAATGGCAAGTTTAACTGCCAAAACTTTAATTATTTTATTAATGTTGACATGAAAATATTAATTTACATGTCATCTTCAACTGTTCTTACATCTAAAATTTAATCATCATTTGCTTAAGAAAGTTGTTAAATACTCATTTATACATCTTTTTTATTTGTAATTTATAACATTCACTGTTTCACTTACTAATTCATTCATTTAAACATATGCTGGGTTTTTTCAGAGTTTATTACAGAAACTTAGATCAACCCCATCTCCAGTCAGATTAATGATGTGTCGACCAAACCATGATGATCTTCCCTCCATTGATTTCACAGTATGCTGAAACTTTCAATAAATTGATTCAGTTATTCATTATTGTGGTTATTGTCAAAGGTTTATGTCTAGTATTTACAAAATAACTATAATATTATATATGAGATGTAAAATTTCTTTGGTATCACTTGAAAGTATGTGAAATGCATTCAGACTGTTTTTCATACCAATTACCAGTTTTAAATGTTTTTTAATTTTTTAATTTTTTTTTTATATTAATTTTTATTATTATTGTTTTTTTTCCAGGGAAGTGAAACCTCACTTGACTCTCTGCTGCAAAGTCCAGGACACAACAACTTTTTATCCGCAGTGGCCCAAAATGACTCGTATTCCTCTTTCTCTGACACTGACAGCGTCTCCCCTAATTCCACCCTGACCACGCCTCAGGACACAACCCAGCTGTCCATACCAGCATCCACCCCTCGGAGGGAAGAAGAAGAAGCTAAGAATTCTAAAACGGCGGAGGTTTTGAACTCTGCAAGAACAGAACTTGAAAAACTTAACCATGTCCCTGCTGTAGAAGATGGACGTCCTTCAGCAGTAACAGATTCAAACCATCCTGCAGTCAACTCTGTGACACAGTGTGGTGTAGAGACAGACAATGAGAGAAAGGGACAAGATGATGAAGGTGTTGATCATGATGTTAGAAGTGGAAGTGAAGTAAATACTGAGCTTAAGAATAACGCTGAAGCTGAGAACGAAACAGAGGACCGAAAGTTCACAGAAGTCAGTAATGTCACCAAGGTCAGTGGCATTAAGGATTCAGGGGTCAAGGATGCAGAGGTCAAAAGAGAAAGGAATAGTAAGAATTTTGGTCAGAGGTCATTAATTCGACAGGGACATCTGGACATGGAAGATGGATTTTCAGAAGAATCTGATGACAAGATGAAAGCTATTTCCAGTGCTGAAATTGTTTCTGATGGACTGAAAGAAAAACCATTGAGTCAAACATGTTTAAATGAAAGTGATTCAGAAACTGAAGAATATAAGGTAAAAAAAAAATAGTGTAAAAGAAATCATAATTTTTTAATTTTTTGTTTATATTTTAACAAAACGCTGTTATGATCACTTATGACTTTTTGAATAACTTTGAAATATAATAATTGTTGTTTAGTTCTTGTATTTATCTGTTTATATTTCTATCCTAAACTTGTGTAGAGTTGTCTGAACAATACTGAAATTAATTCTGTAATATTAAAGAAAACAGTGTCATACATTTTTACAATCTGTGAACTTTTTCAATGATATTGATCAATATTTCAATCATACATTAGTCTCTCTTTTTTTACACCCAATAACTGATTAGGTTTTTTTCATCTTGATTTGCTGTATGATGTTACTTTGTTAATACAGTTAACCTTACCTTCGTGCCAAGTAATTCATTAGAAATTGATCTTGGATTGTTATTAAATTTTAATTTACTCGCACTGTTACTGTTTACGGGAGTTAGAAGTAATTTACTCACATCATTACTGTTTACAGGAGTTATTTACTGACACTGTTACTGTTTACAGGAGTTATTTACTCCCACTGTTACTGTTTACTCGAGCTATTTACTCACACTGTTACTGTTTACAGGAGTTGGAAGTAACACTGTGTAAATCGGAGACTGGAGGTCTTGGTTTCACAGTAGCAGGAAGTGTGCACACATCTGGGGGCTGCTACATCAAGGCTATAGTGTTAGAGCCAGCACTTTCTGACGGTCGTCTCAGACCTGGAGACAAACTCATCAGGGTATGAACCATTACAGCTTTTGTAGTTGTTGTTGGTAATATTGTTTTTATCATTACTGTTGTTGATGTTATTATCATTATTGTTAATATTATTGTTGATGTTGTTGTTACTGTTATCTTTATTATCATCATCATCTCATTTGGGTGTTGAAATTCAGTAGTAACAAACACATTGGATATTTTAAATTTTGAAGGTGAAATTTTTGCAGTAGAAAAACCTAATATGAGTTAGCACAATGATTTTCAGGTGAACGGTCAAGATGTGACCAACATGAATCATTTCGAAGCTGTAACGTGCCTGCGACGGGCTCCCTCTGAAGTGACCATTCGAGTCCAGCGAGGCTCTGGTCAGAAAATCTCCCCACAAAATAGTCTGACCAATGGTCACCAGAGAAGAAGAGGCAGTGCTGATTCGAATACACAGCAGAATAGTGTAAGTTGTTTGTTTTGATGTGTGTGTGTCTGTGTGTGTGACACAAATATGACACAAGCATTAGCAAGAAATTGATATCAAATTTATTTATCTGTCTAAGTATCATTTAATTCATTATACTGAAGACTATCAAAATTATGAAAAATGCATACACGAGTTACTTACATAAATTTAAGCAGTGTTGTAAAATATTTATCTTTCACTTTCAGGTTGCTGTGACAGCAGATTTAGGTCAGACACCCACACATGAGTTGCACTCAGAGAGTGTGTCATGCAGCCCCAGGAAATCAGTGGTCGCAGTCAAAGACAGAATCAAATCTTTTGAGAAATCTCGCACCCTCATCCAGCCTCGTCAGTACAGACAGACGTCTCCAGACAGTCAGCACGAAATGTCTGATGAGGAGAGGGACTCTTCAGAGGAAAAATTAACAGAAACTCCAGAGGTAATACTGTTCTGTTTGTGAGAAGGTTTAAAGTTAACATACAAGACAGGTAGTACTGTTCTGTTTGTGAGAAGGTTGAAAGTTAACATACAAGACAGGTAGTACTGTTCTGTTTTAATGTTACATTTGTAAGAATGTTCTGTTTGTGAGAAGGTTGAAAAACATACAAAACAGGTATTACTGTTCTGTTTTGTTTGAAAGACTCATGAGAAGTTAATCAAGACATTAATTTTGTCTGTAGAAGGTTGAAATTAAAGACTTAGTTCTGTTTTAGAAAGTTAACATACAAGTGGAATAGGAAAAACATACAAACATACTTTTGAGACATCACTGTTTGTCTGTGAGTTAAAAAGAGAGATGGGGAAAAGATACTTTAAAGGTATCTGATGGTGACAGAACTGGTGAGCTAGTGAAAGAAAAAAACAGCAAGACACACCCACATCACAAAAGTGTTATTTCAACATCCAAGTAAATTTTGATCTACTTCATGTTTAATATTTCATTGTATTGAAACTGTGATAATTTTTGTGTACAGTGCAGTGTGATTGAAATAGAGCTACAGAAAGCTGAGTCGGGTAGTTTGGGATTTAGTCTGATTACTGCAGAGAACAATGGACAGAGAGGTGTGTTTGTTAAAACTATCAGACATGGAGGTGCGGCAGATGTTGATGGCAGGCTGAAAGTTGGAGATCAGCTTCTTCAGGTAAGTGTACAGTAACTGATATTTAGAAAGTTAGCCAGCAGAAAACCTCCTGTATAAAAGTGTAAAGATTATAAAAAATAAAACAGAAACATGAAAATGATGATCTTTTTAAACTCTACTGTTTTCTTGTTATATTTGGTTTTTAAAATTGGACAACCACAAAACTAACAAAAAAAAACCCCAAAAAAAAAGAATATTATTAGAAAATATGCCCAATATATCTAAACTATCTCTTCATATTATGATTATCTAGAATTACTAATATATTAAATCTAAATATTATGAATAGTTTCAGAAGTCTATCTTGTCTGTGATAAAATTTAAAGCACTTAGGCAGGATTATGCATTGTATCATGCACTATATTTTAAATGGAAATATTTTATTTAGCCACTTTCATATCAGTTTTTGCACTGCTGTGTCTACTGTTTTGAATTAAACTGAGAACAGATTTATTAACTGAAACTAGACACTATATGAAACTTAATAGAGGATGTAATTTTATACTGAAATATTATTAATCATAAATTCATTTCCAAAGTCTAAATATGACCAGCATGAACATCTGTTACATACACATATAATTATTACACTGTGATAGGCAGTGTTTTATCTGAAATCTTTGGGAGTGTGTTTTGTAATTATTGATCAATAATATTTCACAGTAAAATCTAATAACATGTTCTGTCAGAAAATTTAGAGTGATGCATACAAATGATTCTCAAAAAAAGAATAATTTTGTAGGTTGTATTTGTGGTTTATTCTGAAGTGCACGTGAAGGATTGTTAAGTGGTGGCTTCTAAGTTGTTATTTAATAAATTAAAGTCTTAGTTTTTCTCACTGTGTTTATTTACAAAGGTGAATGGTCAGACTACAGAGGGACTGAGTCACACTAAAGCTATAACAATACTGAAACAGTCACCAGACAGAGTCACTATCACAGTGTCCAGGTGATACATACTTAAACCTTACTCCTTTTTATAACAATTCTGAGAGTCTAGATTTTCATCCAGAGTAATTTGTCTACTATCTTCCAGTTTACACATAACTGAATTCACTATTAATGTCATTAAATCTGCATTTGTTGACAAATCATCTGTTATTACTAATTTTTAACAATTTTCATCATTTTGGCCCATATAACAGATCTGTTCAGACAGTCTTAATTTTATAATTTAAATTTAAAAACATTAATTACTCAATTCATTATCCGTAAACATGAAGACAGATGAAACATTCTAGATGAAAATCTTGAAACTCAAAATTCGTAGAAATAATACAGTTTAACAAGTCCATAGTCAATCTATTCTACATAAAAATCTTAACTCAACTTCCATAAATCAGTTTACTTAAAAAAATGGTTATGTCATTTTGAGACATCACACAACAAACTTAAGTTTTGTATATTCTTAATATCTGAGCATCTGAAAATGTAAATAGAAAATAGCTTTACAGACAAGTAATGTTTTTGTTTATCTTATATATATTAGCTATTATTCTTCAGTTGGATTATCACTGTTAATATTTCATTAATTTTGTTATGATAAAACAAATATAAAACTTTTAAATTTAATAATTTTAATGTTCAATTCCCTTGAAGAATTCTCCACTCATATCTAAAGTAATTATTTAGTAAAATAAGCATTATAAGTATTATAAATGACAAAATCGGTTTTTGATTTTTGATTTATTTTTGATTTTATTATTACAAACATTTCATAATGTTTATTTCACAGAGCACCATTTGAGTTAAACTTTGTGTCAGATGATTCACACAGTGTTGATTCTCAACTGTCGTCTAGTCATGATTCACACAATGTTGATTCACAACCATTGTCTAGTCACAGAAGTGTTCACAACAGTACTGAGGTCGTGTTACCACAGCCCAAGAAAACCATTGACACAAAAACCAAGTCACACGTAGCTGCTGATGCAGATGCATCTGATGAAGACATAGACTCCATAGCTGATGATGCAGAGAGCTACCTGAAAGACAGCCAGGCATGTCTGGACAGTTCACTTGTCATACCTGCTGATGTCTCATTGGATAAAAGTGCTCAGAGTGAGAACAGTGAAGACAAAAATGATATCTCAGATTATGTGTCACCACGGAAACTGCCTGTACGAAAGCCCCAGCCAATCACAGCTGACTGGCTGAGTTCCCTCCCTTTGTTGTCCATGTCAGAAGAGGATGAAGATGAAATTCTGGAACAGCTGCAGAAGCTGGCAGTCAAAGTGGAGAGTGGAGAGGCTTTTGAAGAGTTCATGGTAAGCAGGGGTTAAAGTGGGTGCAGTTGGGTTGGGTTGCGTGGGGTGTAGTTAAGTGGGATGAGTTGTGAAAAGGTTTGGAAATGAAGGTTGAAGATTCCTCATCCAAGCATTTCAACCTGTATCACAACGTGCATATTTAAATTAATTAATGCTTATATTTTTAATATATTGCATGCTGTTAATATTTATTTTTATCATTCAGACATCATATACCAGATGTTTTAAAAATGATTAAACATTGATTAGTACTAAACATAATTATCCTCATTAAATATATACAAACTGCTGGTATATTAAAAGTAAGAGAAAAACACTATTGGAGTTGATAAATGGAGACATACAGAACAAGTTTAAGATACGTAGAATGAAAGAGAGATACGTGAAGAAAGGAGAGAATGAGAGTTACAGAGAGACTCATAACAAAACTGAAACACTATCCTTTTAAAATAATGTTAATTAAAATGTCTAATTTCTTTAAACTGTTTATAAAAATAGTATTTGCTAATTCCAAGTAATACTGAATTATCTTCTGTTATGCTAAAGCTTGCCAAAAACCTTTTCAGTGTTTTTAATTTCATTAATTTAAATTCTTTCAGAATCTTCGTCAAATCAAAATGGAAGACAACAGTGAAGTTGCTAAGCTGCCAGACAACAAACCTAAAAACAGATACAGAAATGTGCTTCCTTGTGAGTCTTTATTTCTGATACTGTTCTTTACACTTGTTATTTTAATCTGTTGTTAATTGTTTGACATACACTTGAGGAGTCTCTGTTATTTGCTCAGGATAGTGTTTGAATGTTAGTATGTTAGAGAAGAGAGAGGCTGGATTGTCTTCATCTTTCTTCTTAATGTTTTAAAGCAGTCAGTACCAAGTTACGTTCCAGACACCTGTCAGTCTTCATTCCAGTGTTTTAATCAGTCTTTAATAGTGAACAGCTAAAAAGGTACAGTGGTAAATTCGGATATCTCTGTTGATAAAATTAACTAAACTACAACATTATAAAATAATAATAAATAAAATAAAAAAACAAACCTAACAAAATTTACATTATTCCATTTCATTTTTAATTCCAGATGACTTCAACCGAGTCTGTCTCTCACCAGACAGTGGATATATAAACGCTAGTCACATCAAGGTCAAGGTTGGGGAAGATGTGCTCTACTACATCGCCTGCCAGGGACCTCTACAGTCAACAGCCGATGATTTCTGGAAAATGATCTGGCAGCAGCAGGCCACTGTCATAGCGATGGTGTCGTTAGACATGGAAGCCAACAAAGTGAAATGTCATCGATACTGGTCAGACTGTACAGACATTGCTCTTTCTGTCTGTGATGAGTAAGTGAGATGATTTAGTTAATTTGAGTGTTATTATTAATCCAAAGAAACTGTAGATTTATTTACAGACCTAGCTGTAGATAAACAGAAACTTTTACTTGGTGATGAAACTAAACAGGAAACAATAAACAAAATGTTATGGTGTTATTTTTATCATTTACTATATTCACATCCTGTTTTGCAGTGCTTTGCAGGTGACTCTAACCTCGGTCTGTCAGTTAGAAAGTATCGACATTCGCCAGTTCACTGTAAAAGAGGTAAAAACAGGTAAAACGATGAATGTGAGTCATTTGAACTACACGACTTGGCCTGACCATGGAGTACCAGAAACAGCCATACCTCTGCTGCAGGTCAGCTTTGCTTTGTTCATGTTTGATGTGTTCATGGTTTTGTGACAAAGCTACATAGTATGAGCAGTTGTAGAAAGAGAATTAATCTAAATATTTTTATAATCGTTGCAAAAAGTCTAGAATTGGGGCACATTTTTAAACGTTGTGTATATGCAAATAATGCCATTAAATATCTTTATGTGCACATCAAATTAATGATTCAAACATTGGTAGATGTGTAAATGAGTATTTTTGTTTATTATTTGTTACTAATAGCAGTGATAATAGTAATAATAAGGAACAATAGCTGTTGAAAATTGATAAAAAAGAGAAAAAACCTCTACATAAAATATAATAAATAAGAACTTACTTATTATTACTAATAGTACAGATAAATATTAAGCACTGTTTAATACTAATAATAAAGGTAACATATTTGTTTTATTTCTAGTATATCAGACTGATACATGTGTTACACAGTGGTGGACCGATTGTTGTTCACTGCAGTGCTGGGATTGGTCGAACTGGAGCCCTTATCACCATAGATGTAGCTCTTTCTCACACAGAACACCACTTGGAGGTAATATTTTCATCATTTCACTCTTTCTTGACACAGTTCTTTCTCACACAGAACACCACTTGGAGGTAATATTTTCATCATTTCACTCTTTCTTGACACAGTTCTTTCTCACACAGAACACCACTTGGAGGTAATATTTTCATCATTTCACTCTTTCTTGACAGTTCTTTCTCACACAGAACACCACTTGGAGGTAATATTTTCATCATTTCACTCTTTCTTGACACAGTTCTTTCTCACACAGAACACCACTTGGAGGTAATATTTTCATCATTTCACTCTTTCTTGACACAGTTCTTTCTCACACAAAACAGAACTTGGAGGTAATATTTAAATCATTTCACTCTTTCTTGACACAGTTCTTTCTCACACAAAACAGAACTTGGAGGTAATATTTAAATCATTTCACTCTTTCTTGACACAGTTCTTTCTCACACAAAACAGAACTTGGAGGTAATATTTTAAATCATTTCACTCTTTCTTGACACAGTTCTTTCTCACACAAAACAAACTTGGAGGTAATATTTAAACCACTCTTTTTTTGAGTTCTTTTCTCACACAAAACAGAACTTGGAGGTAATATTTTCATCATTTCACTCTTTCTTGACACAGTTCTTTCTCACACAAAACAGAACTTGGAGGTAATATTTTCATCATTTCACTCTTTCTTGACACAGTTCTTTCTCACACAAAACATAACTTGGAGGTAATATTTTCATCATTTCACTTTTTTTTTTTAACATAATATTAGAAACAACATTTGTTAAATATTATGGATTACTACTGTATATCTCTTTCACACACAGCACACCACCTTGAGGTAATATTATTATCCCCAAAACATTTTGAGATTTGTTATATACAAATGTTTCTAAATACATGGTGTCCTACTTATCTGAAGGTAAATGTGTTTGCTTTCTAACAGGTTTTATCTCTTTTCTTTCAGTACAACATTTTCGATATCGTTCATGACCTTCGCAAACAGAGACATGGAATGATTCAAACAAAGGTGAGATTTTTTAAATCAACTTTTTATAATTTAATTTATAATTTTTATTGTATTTAATTTTTGCAGTTATTTTTCATTTCATATTTTTTATTTAAATTTAAAGAATGGTTTTTTTTTATTTTTTTTTTTTTTTTTTTTTTTTTTTTTTTTTTTTTTTCATTATTTTTTTTTTTTTTTTTTTTATTATTTAAAATTAAATACTTTTAAAAAAAGTTTTCTTTCTTGAAATGATGGTTTTATTTTGCAGGATCAGTATTTGTTTTGTTACACTGCCATCATGGAGGCACTTCTCAGTCAGACCGGCTGAGTGGACGAAGAAACAAAACCTACAAACATATATTTACTGTTTACAAAACACCCGTCCTTGAAGTTTTGTAAATACAGTATACAGAAATCCACAACATCTAATCCACATACACAACATTCACTGAAATCCAGAATATGCAAATGTATGTGTGATGTGATAATTAAATACATATATTATCAAATTTTTATGCAGTATATGTTGGCATGGAAGCCTGTTAATATGCAAACATAAGTTAGTTTATGTTAATGTCCATCCAGTTTTCTGAAAAAGTAGTTCTGACTTTGAAATCCATCCATTTTACCAAAGAACCGTCCATTTGCATTATTATATAACCATATCTTACATACATACATATCTAAGTGTGTGTACATATATATATATAATGTGAGGTGATCCGTAGGTAAAAGAAAACAAATAAATGTTAGTTGTTGCAATCCTCAGATAGACAGATGTTTTTTAGATGACACATGCTTGTCATTAAAAGTTCAGCATTAGTTTATAAGTGCTAGTTTCAGACTGTTGAACAAAATAAAAAATATATATATATATATGTACATATACATTATACATACACACATACATCCTAGTGGTATAGACATTTAGCCATCTTTCATATATATATATAGATATATATATATATCTATATATATATATATATATACACATACATACACAGACACACATACATGTATGGTCTTATTTATTTTTTTATTTTATTCCCATTATATTTATCATACATAAGTCTAGTAGTTTTAGTATATTATTTATTACTGAAAGATCATGAACTTATAAGTAAAATGATCTAGTTGTCATTTCAGTGTTTTCTGATATGCTAATTTAACCATGCCAAAATATTTTTTGATAGATAGGAAAACATAATGTTATTGGATAATACTGTTTAGAAACGGTGATAGTTCAGGAGAATGTTTTAATGTATGTAGTGTGGTAAAACAGAAACAAGCTTTAAATTGGTTTATAAAGATTAAACATGTCTTATTGTCTTGTGCCATAGATCAACTAAAAGATCAAAATACAGAACAAACATTAAGGAAATTCATTTTAAATACTGTGTTTTTTTATACATTTATTTATATCTATCTTTAGTTTATGTTTTTTAAATTTCCATTCATTTCCAATAATTTCATTCATGTGAGTTTGTTTACAGAGTTTCTTTTTCTGTCTATTTATTTATTAATTATTATTATTGCCCTTTTTTTTATATTTAAAAAAAAAAAAAAAAAAAAAAAATTAAAAAAAATGGACTGTTCTTTCAAAGCATAACATTGTGTTTAGTTTCAAAAGAGTATTTATGAAATTCTCCAAACTATGTTAGTCTACCACATCACTACATTGTCACAAAGTGAATCATCTCATTATATTCATCTTTTAAACAAATTTTGAAAACTTTACCAACTGTAAATTGTTAGGAACTGTTTTTATGTTAACATTTTATAGATGTTACAATATAATCCTTTCATAAGAAATATTCTTTTATCTCAATCATAAACAATTTAACATAATTTTTTTTCTCTCAATTTGAAGCATTCTTGAAGAATAAATAATTTATACATTAACAAACAATAGCACTTTTTTTTTTTTTTAATTTTATTTTAAACACTTTGGTTATCATTTTCTTTAATTAGTTAGATATTTAAAATATATCTTACTTAAAATGTGATGATACAATTTTGTTACATACTTATTTTTATGTTAGAATAAAACTTGGTTTTCACTGCAGAAGATTATATCTAACATTAATAATTATAGAGAACAAAATAACATTTCAATTTTTTGCTATTGCTTTTAAGGATATTAAAAAGTAAATATTATTATTATTGTTGTTTAATGTGGTTAATACAAATGATATACTTCACAAAATATGAAAAGACCACAAATAATTTTTGTATCTCTTCAGTATTCTGAATCTTTATATTTTATAAAACATTTTGTATTATATCCATTTTATTTTTTAACCTTTTTCAATATCCAGTATTTCCTTACTATTATTAATGTACTTTAACATTTTATTTTAAAATAGTTCTTCAAAGGTTTTTCTTAACTTTGAAATGATATTATATTTACTTATTTACTTTGTGCAATATATAAACTTTGTTTCAAGTGAATACTTGACTATGACAATAACTGTTTCTAAACTTTTAACAAATTAATTAGAATAATACTTGATATTAATCAACCTGATTAAGATAATAGTCCATTTTGGGTTTCCAGAACTGTAATATAGTTTTGATTTGATCAGTGATCATAAAAGTGACTGATTAATACTTATAATACTGATAAACAGTGAAAAACCATACACCTCAATCTACAGATATCAAGGGTATTTTGGGGTGGATTTTATTTTTTATTTTTTTTAAGTCCTTATGACTGGAGGAGATTATTTATACCACTCTTCTAACATTTACAAAACTAACTAAATAAAATAAAATGAAAATTATTTTAAAAAACCAAAAAACATTCCTGAACATAATAAGATATTTTATTTAGACATATAAAAATAAATAATAATTAATAATAAAAAATCAGAGTGATTACTTAGTTTATCTTTAATATCTAAAAAATAAATAAATAAGTAAAATAAAATAAAATATAAATAATGACTGATACTGTTTTGGAGTAAAATTATTTACCCAAGTCATGGAAATAGGTTAGTGTTATTAGGAGGTTATCATATTCAAGTATTCCTATTAAAATACTGAAGTAGCATTTGTAAAATTTCTGTGATAAGTTTTTTCTTCTAGTCTTTTCATTTTAATGAACTTGTATGCTTAGTGTATACAGATCTGACAGATATCTCATTTTTTAATGTCATAATAATACAGGCATAATATTTGTATTACAAAATACTAAATCAGAATTAGGATATATTGTTACAGTTTGATATTTCTGTATTTTATAGAACTGAAATACCTTTTAAAATAATAATAATAAAATTATTAGCATTTATAATGATAACAAAATTAGTTGTAGTGTGCTTATATGTTGCTTAACAATTCTCATTTTATATGTATTAAAAATTATCTTAAAAGATGTTAAAAATGAAGTCAATACTAGTGAATAAATTAAAATAATATTCAGATCATAATTAACAGCCATATTATCAAAGAAAAGGCATTAAACCTATCATCTTGTACATAATTTCATAATAGTCAAATTGTATTTATTTTGTAGGGCTTTGGTTTATTTAACAGTTTCAGTTTTAGAGGAAGACAACAGTGGAATTTTATATACATTCATACGTACATAGTTTTGAATAAAATATTAAAGATTTTTTTTTTTTTTTTTTTTTATTAAATATGTTTTAGATGGCAATATATACTGAAAAAGAAGTTTTCAGTATATATTTATCAAAAACCAAATATAAATTTCATCACATGATTTAAAAAATGAAAATATATATAAACAAATAAAAAGACATTACTAAAAAGAAAAACAAAAAAACAACAAAAAAACAACAACAAAAAAAAAAACATAAAAAAAGAGGTAGAGAGAAAAGAAAGAAATTGGTTGGAAAGGAATGTTTTGGATATGTACCAAAAAAAAAAAAAATCTATAAATTTTATAAATTATATTTACTTTAATAATACACAGTAATCAAAATTAATTTTCTTTTCTTCTATTTAATGATTACTGTCACAATTTGAGCACAATATGCTTATGCCAAAATTTCTAAGATAATTACATATTCACATATACATATATTTACAAAGTGTTTTGGTTTCTTGTAATGGTTTTTATGTTTTTATATCCCATATACATAATATTCTCATTTAATATACTTCCTGTTTCTTATGTAATAAACATAATATTTCAAATATGATATTCATAATGTTAATATACTTGATATTTCAGATACAAAATATTTACTGGGAGAAATAATAACAAGGTTTAAAGTGTATTTACTGATTATTTTGTCATCCTATTTACTGTCAAGAGTAAAAAGAGAAATAAACAAATTAAAATAAACGTGTTATTGACAATTTTGTTTTCAAATGTTTGAGGTTCTGTGTCTGCATGTTAGTTCATATATATATATATATATATATGTATTCCCCTAAGCTATGAATATTGGATGCAGTTTTAAAACGTCTATTATGAGATTATATACAGTACTAAATGCTTCCCAAACACTTTCTAAAGACACTCTTACTCATTAATTAAGTAATAATGTAGTAATATTGCATGCAGTTATGTATTTCACTAATGTAGTAATGATAATGTAAACACATTTTAATTTTGTACTGAAACAATATTTTAATCAGAAAGAAACGTAAGTACAGGAGGATTAGCATAGTTACCCATACAGTATTACTTTAGAAAGTCATTTTTGTCATAACAACATTTGTATTAAAAGTGGAACAAATTTAAAGGCAAACAGACAGATAAATACAGTACGCACAGTTCAGGTAATAATAATACAATTCAGTAATAATATGCAATTAAAAACATTATTAATACACGGTCACAAAAAATATGCACTGTACATACAGTGTATGCATTTATAAAAAAATACGTACTGTATTGCAATAATAATTGAAAAAATTTGATATTGTTTGTGCGGTTTTACCGAGCATTTGTTTTTATGATGTTATGACCTTTTAGCCTGGTATACCAGCATACGATGCGATAGGGTTAAGAGCCTAACCCGCGAATATGGGGGCGCGAATGGGGACGAACAGGTGAGGGTATACTGTATATATATATTTATTTCAGTTACCTGTCAGAAGTTTATTAAATTTTTGTGTACTTATTGGTAGGTGCTGATACTGAAACATCCATGTCATAATGGGTGGGGTTTTTGTTGTTATTGTTCTTCTTCTTCTTCTTATCATCATAATCATCATCATTATTATTATTATTATTATTATTATTATTATTATTATTATTATTATTGTTAACTGAATTTAATTGTAAATAACTGCATCATATTTGGTACAATATTTCAAGATAAAAGTATTAAAATAGACACTCATGATAATTCTCCTACAGAAGATTAATAGTATATTATGTGACTAAAAATCATGCAAGCAGTTTTATAAAAGGAATATAGATGTATATTTTTTCGCAAAACTAATTAACTCATAAATGTATAAATGATGTTTAACAAATGATAGAACATTGAGGATTATGTAGCTGATTTAATGTATTACTACAATTTACACTTTGTGTCTATACGCAAAGTTACAACCATTTTCCTAAATTTACTGTTTTGTGTTTTTGTCTTAAAGTAATTGTTCCAAAATAATTGCAATCAGAATTGAATTGATACATTTTATGTAAAATAAAATATGATCATTCCATCCCTTGACATAATACAACAATTTTTTCTTTGAGTTATTTCCCTTATACCATTATTGTTACTATTATTATTATTTATTATTTGGTGCTTATGGACTTTCTTCTTTTTCTTTACTGTTTTATTGATGGGGATTTATCATTTGATTTTTAGTGTTGGTAATTTTGTGTGACTCTGGCTTTATTTATTTATTTATTATTAATGCCTTATTGGATGAACAGAAATTCTCAGTGTTATGTTTTGCTTGTCACACTTCCTCAAGCTTTGTTGTTTATTTTATTTCATGATTTTTGTTTTATGTTCTGTACCTTAGGTGAACAGTCCCCCAGAAACACATTTTCAAGTATGAGTTCCTGTATTAGCCACTCTGAGGTGGGGGTATCATCACTCACCAGGTGACTCACTGTTGCTGCATTTAAGGTACAAATTATAAAAAAATAATGGTGAGGAATTATTTTAAAAAATTAATTAATTAATTAAAAAATAAAAATAAATTAATTAAAAAATGAAAATTATTAAAAAATAAAAATAAAAAATAAAAATAAATGAATTAAAAAATAATAAATAATAAAAAAATATAAATAAATTTTAAAATTTAAAAATTAAAAATAAATAAATGAATAAATAATAATAATAATAAGTAAATATTTAGGAAAAAAAAAAAAGATTAAAGTTTTCAGAAACAAAATAAAAAATACCAAATAAAATAAAAATAAATAAATAAATTTTTTTTTTTTTTTTAAAAGGACAGAAAAAGTTATGTGAAGGAGATGTTTGTATGCAGGAAAATGGCATCTCTTTAATCTTTCTTCTTCTTGGTCTTCTTTCCTCCATGTAGGGTGTATTCATGTTGAATGCATGTTGCAGAAGAAAATAAATAAATAAATAGATAAACAAAGTAAAGTAAAGTAAAGTAAAAAAGTAATAAAACAAAGTAAAGTAAAGTAAAATAAAAAAAAAATAAAAAAAATGTATAATAAAATAAAAAAAAATTAAAATTAAAAAAAAATAAAATAAAAAAAAAAAAAAAAAAAATAAATAAATAAATAAAATAAATAAATAAATAAAAGGACAGAAAAAGATGTGTGAAGAAGATGTTTGTATGCAGGAAAATGACAGTGGATCTTCTCTCTTGACTCTTTTTTTATTCTTGGTCTTTCTTCCATGTAATGTCTATTTGTGTTGTATGCATGTTGCAGAATAAAATAATAAACAAAATATATAAAAATAAAAATAACTAAATAAATGAAATAAAAAAAAGAAAGAATTAGAATAAAATAAAATAAAATAAAATAAAATAAAATAAAACAATAATGAAATAAAAATAAATAAATAAATAAAATAAAACAAATAAATATAAAAGGACAGAGAAAGATGTTTGAAGAAGATGTTTGTATGCAGGAAAATGAATGTGGATTCTTCCATCTCTTGACTTTTCTTTCTTTTTCTTGGTCTACTTTCTTCCATGTAGGACGTATTCGTGTAGTATGCGTCATGCGGAAGGATAGAAAATGAAAATGAAAAAATAACTAAACAAAATTTAAATATCAAAATAATAATAATAATAATAACAATAATAACAATAATAACAATAATAATAAATTAATTAATTAATAATTAAACGAAAAAGAATTTAAAAAATGAAAAGAAATTTAGAAGCGTAGGCCGAAATGATTTTTAAAAATTACCAAAAATTTGAACGCTGATTTAGACGGTTCGCCAAAATAATGAAGATCGGAATCTATATTTTCAGAAACCATGCCGAAATCAAATTTTAATTTCCGATCGAGAACCTCATGCAGCTCAGATTTAGTTTCTGAAAGTCACAATTGGTTACCACTGACGACATTATTTATAAACATTGTAAAGCGGACGTCACGGAGAACGCAAGAGGAGTTTGACGTCAGCTTTTTAAAATGACACTAGGCTGTGTTTCTTTTTAATGAAATTATTTTAATTTAAAATTTGTTATAATATTTTACTTGAAAAGCCGGATAAAATATTTGGCAAGCAACTTCTAATTTCAGTTTATTACTTTAATACGTCAGGAAAATGGATGTGTAACTTATAATTTCATAAATTTAAAGTATCGAAAACGGTTTTCACATTAAATGTTACATTTAATTACCGTTTTGATATAGCTTTTAATACATTATTTTTATATTTGCTGTTTAATAATAAATTAAAATTGCAGCTACCAAATGTGTAAGAAATAAGATACCTCAAAACTTCATAATTACAAAATTATTTCATTTCTTAACCAATTGTCTTGAACATGGCGTTCGATTTGTTCGTGACGTTTCCTCTGCTACTTTCGTCGATTTACGGTTATTTGGCTCGGACATTCTCGGGTATTGTCGGATTTGTATCGGAAAACGTGATTCAGGCACAGTTTATTATTTATTTGTTTTCTTCTTCTTTAATTTTATTTATTTACTTATTTATTATTATTATTAATAATAATATTATTATTTATTTATTTATTTATTATTATTATTTATTATTTATTATTATTATTTATTATTATTATTTGTACTGCTTTATTTAACTGTCCTCTTTTATTGAACTACTTTGATAAGGTTGACGGTATACATCACTCATTTTAATCATGTACCCACTACGGTGAATATATTATTTCTCTCTCTCTCTCTCTCTCTCTCTCTCTCTCTCTCTCTCTCTCTCTCTCTCTCTCTCTATTTATATATATATATATTTTCTTTATTTTTTGATAACATCCTGCTGTGATGCAGTGGAAATACATTTTATATTTGAAATTTCTTAATAAGAATGAGCCATTTTTGTAAGTCAAGCACAAGAATTTAGAAATATTTTAAAGTTACCCAAGTAAGTTGATCTTTACAATTTTGATTTATCTTGGATGGACTGATGCTTAAATAAGTCTTGATGCTTGACTGTTGGATGCATCAGTTAATTAATATTTGTTTTCCAATCTTTTGCCGCGCGCACGCACGCACACACACACAGACACAGACAGAACTTTGCTGCTATACTGCCGGCATTTTCTATTAGCAGCGAGCAATCCTTTTTCTGAAGCTTTTTGAGGCAACTCTGGTCAGTAAAGAATGAAAATGTATAATTTACAAAGATTAAGTAATGATTAAACTGATAAATGAATATGTATATTAAATAATAGAGATTTTATATTGTGTATTATTAATTGTACATGACAAGAAAACGTCTGAAGCAAACTAATTATATTAAATAAAACAAACACTTGTAAACTATATACCTTACTTTGGTCAAATAAGGACATTACAGACATAAACATCTAAATATTTACTTATTATTTTTTTTTTTTTTTCTTCCTTTCATTTTTTTTTTTTTTTTTTTTTTTATTTGGGTATTAAGTATTAGCAATACAAACATGCCATTATAATTTTGTTTTGCTTTATAAATATATATATATATATATATATATAGTCGTATATAGGTTATCAAAAGATTATGTTGGGGATGATTTCGTAACACCCACATCATAGATTTTGAAAACGTTTATATAGATATTTTTATTTAGAAAGTTGTTGTTTGTTCTTTATTTGTAAGGTCAAATTCCATTTTCAAAAATGATTGTTATGTATAGAAATAAGTTATTTATTCTTGTTCATTGGTTGGTTTCTTTCTTTCCTTTTTAGCTCTGATACAGAAAGGAATAAGAAAGAATAATTTTGATTCAGAAGACGTGTTTTCTTTATAGCAAAGTTTCTTCTTCCTTTCTATCTCATATCTGTTGTCACTACAGGCGTCTTTCAAAAGTGATGACATTGCATAAAAAAAAAATAATAATAATAATAAAAAAAAAAAAAAAAAAATCAAAAAAAAATCTTATGACGTCAGACTCCCAGTTTCGAACAGTGATCTAGAACCTTCTTTCTGCGTCAGACGTACAAATTTCATTCTTTGGCCGTTTTATTTTATTTTATTTTAGTTTAGTTTAGTTCTAGTATTGGTTTTATTTTCAGCTGAGTGAATATTTTCTACGACGTTGGGAGTTCAGTCCACATAGGTAATTATTAATGATTTATAAATGATTACAATATTGTAGTAGAGTTACGGAATTTTATAATTTATCTGAATTTTGTTCTTTCGTTTCGAAGTAAAAAATTTTTTTTCACATTCATGGGAGACTGGTAGTTTTTGTGAGGTTTTTATTTTCCATTATTATTATTATTATTATTATTATTATTATTATTATTATTATTATTATTATTATTAATTAATTAATTAATTTTTTTATATTTGTTTATTATATTTCTTATTTTTATTTATTTTTATTTTATTTCTATTTTTATTATTATTATTTATTTTTTTTTTTTTTTTTTTTTTCCAGACACCTAGATGAACTGAAACTGAAACTCGTTCTTCTGTTCTGTATAACTTTTCTTTCAAGGACAAGGAGCAGACGGCGTGGGATTCTAGTCTTCTTGTAATAAGCACGACGCTCATGTCTGGTTGTTGGGAATTTTCTCCCCTGGTGTAGACCAGCAGACGACTTCCGGCTCAAATTTATCTGCAACATCTTCTGAGTAGGTATCATCCTCGACAGTTACCAGTCTGATAAACTTCACTTCATGCCAGCATTCTTATTCGTAGTGCAGCTTTGAATCCATTACGAATCGGCAGCGTTAAATGACTAAGTGATTGCAATGTCTTTGAAGATTTTGAAACTGCATATTTTAATGAACCTCTCCACTGCTTCATAGATGATCGCTTTGGTTTCACATACAACCAAATAAACTGAAAATAATTTAATGTTTAAGATTTTATTATTTTATTATTATTATTTTTTATTATTATTATTATTTTATTTTTTTTTTATTTCTAAAACTGACTTCATATCATAAAACAGCAAATATTTCTGATCTAAGGTTAACTGGAAATAATCACAGCTGGAAATATTTAAAAATATTTTTGTGTTGTTTATCAAAGAAACGGACATTTTGTTTTCAAAATATTTTGTACATTCCGTCGTACTACACACCAGCAGATGATTTCTGGCTCAAATTTATCTGCAACATCTTCTGAGTAGGTATCATCCTCGACAGTTACCAGTCTGATGAACATCACTTCGTGCCAGCATTCTTATTCGTAGTGCAGCTTTGAATCCATTACGAATCGGCAGCATTAAATGACTAAGTGATTGCAATGTCTTTGAAGATTTTGAAAGATTTTAATGAACCTTGTATTTGAATGCAGCTTTGAATCCATTACGAATCGGCAGCGTTAATTTTATTTTTGGCTAAAATGATTGCAAATGTTTTGAAGATTTTAAAACTGTTGGAAATATTTTAATGAACTTTTTCCACTGCTGTTTATAGATGATCGGACATTTTGTTTTCAAAACATACAACCAAATAAACTGAAAATAATTTAATGATTAAGATTTTATCATTATTAGTTTTTATTTTTTTTTCGTAAAAGCTTTGAATTCATTATAAAACAGTTAAATGACAAATATTTCTGATCTTTGAAATTTTAACTTTAAAATATCACTGCTTCACAGATGGAAATATTTACAAAAATCTTTTTGTTTACGATTTTGTTTATCAAAGAAACGGACATTTTTTTTCTTTCAAAATATTTTGTATCATAAAACAGCAAATGTTTCTGATTAGGTTAACGAAATAATCTGGAAATATTTTAAAATCTTTTTGTACGTTGTTTACAAAGCAGACATTTTGTTTTCAAAATATTTTGTACATGCCGTTGTTCTACACACCAGCAGATGATTTCTGGCTGAATTTTATCTGCAACATCTTCTGAGTAGGTATCATCCTCGACAGTTACCAGTCTGATGAACTTCACTTCGTGTCAACATTCTTATTCGTAGTGCAGCTTTGAATCCATTACGAATCGGCAGCATTAAATGGCTAAGTGATTGCAATGTCTTTGAAGATTTTGAAACTGCATATTTTAATGAACCTCTCCACTGCTTCATAGGTGATCGCTTTGACTTCACATACAACCAAATGAACTGAAAATAATTTAAAGTTTAAGATTTTATATTATTATTTTTATTATTTTTTTTTTTTTTTTTTCTTCTAAAATTGACTTCATATCATAAAACAGCAAATATTTCTGATCTAAGATTAACTGGTAAATATCACAGTTGGAAATATTTATAAATCTTTTTGTATGTTGTTTATCAAAGAATCGGACATTTTGTTTTCAAAATATTTTGTACATTCCGTCGTACTACACACCAGCAGATGACGTCTGGCTCAAATTTATCTGCAACATCTTCTGAGTAGGTATCATCCTCGACAGTTACCAGTCTGATAAACTTCACTTCATGCCAGCATTCTTATTCGTAGTGCAGCTTTGAATCCATTACGAATCTGCAGCGTTAAATGACTAAGTGATTGCAATGTCTTTGAAGATTTTGAAACTGCATATTTTAATGAACCTCTCCACTGCTTCATAGGTGATCGCTTTGACTTCACATACAACCAATTAAACAGAAAATAATTTAATGTTTAAGATTTTATATTATTATTTTTTTTTTACTTTTTATTATTATTATTTTTTTTTTTCTTCTAAAGTTGACTTCATATCATAAAACAGAAAATATTTCTGATCTAAGGTTAACTGGTAAATATCACAGTTGGAAATATTTATCAAAGATACGGACATTTTGTTTTCAAAATATTTTGTATATTACGTCATACTACACACCTGATTTTTATAAAATTTCGCACAGTCTCAGATATTAAAAATATACAAATATAAAAACCACAGCAAACTAAAAAAATATTATTTAAGTACCTAGAAACAGATTTTGTTTTAAGAAATAGGAATTGTCTGGTAATGTTTATATATAAATTGTCTTTTCATCTTGGATAAATTTATCTTCTGTATAAACTCATTGTAGCATTCCTGTCATTTTTAAAATTATTTTATTTTATTTATTTTTATTTACTTATTTATTTCAGTAGACTAATGTAAAATTTATCTACTATTAAATTTTGTATTTAATTAACTGAAGACAACAAAACATGTAAAAATGTACGTTATAATTCAGAGAGAAAGAAAAATGAAATAAAAAAATATCAAATCCTGAATAAGAGTTTCTTTTTATTTTATATTTAAAATTAAATTGTATTTGATCAAACACACCAAGGGACAGTTAAAATAAATAAATAATAATAATAACAATAATTGTGCATATTTTATTGAAGTAAATTCAATCTGAATAACATTTTCCAATGACAGTGCACATAAAAAAGTATTTATTGTTTCCTTCAATTTGGACCTCTTCTTTAAATACCGAGGTATGTTTGTTAAATTATGATTCTTAAAATTTTGTCTTCTGTTCGTTTTAGAAAAAAAGTGAATAAACAAATAAACAGGAAAAATGAACATCAATAAAATTTGTAACAAAACTAATAATAATGTGGTTTAATACGGTGTATTTTACTGAAATAAATGAACTCTATGCACATTCGAAAATACTTTTTATCGATCGGCCGAAAATATCCGAGTTAAATTATCGAGAATTAACGAAAGAACTGCGGAAACGTCAAGAACGAATCAAACGAAGTGTAAATCCGCAGGTAAAAATATGAAATAATTTTGCAATTATCAAGCCCAAAGCTATCCTGTTGCTTACACATTTTTGCACCTGCTTTTTTTAATAATATTAAACAATAAATATAAAGATTTTATACTAAACATTATACCAAATGGAAATAAAATAAAATAATCAACGTGAACATTGTTTTCGACACTTTAAATTTACAAAACTGAACGTTACACATGCGCTTTAGTGGATTATTAGAGTGATAAACTGAAACTAGAAGTTATTTGCAAAATATTTTAATCGGCTTTTCTAGTAAAATATTCATATCAAATTTTAAATGAATTTAATTTCAGACAAAAGAAACACAGACTAGTGCCATTTTAACGGACTGATGTTACATTTCTCTTGCGTTCTCCGTCACGTCCGCTTCAGCGTTTATAAATAACGTCGTCACGGGCAACCAATTGTGACTTTCAGAAACCAGTTTTAACGTGTAAGAGGTTCTCGATCGGAAATTAAGTTTAGAACTTGGCATTCAGGGTACTTTCATCAAATTCGGCAATGTTTCTGAAAATATAGAATCCGATCTTCATTATTTTGGCGAACCGTCTAAATCAGCGTCCAAATGTTTGAAAAAAAAAAAATGCTTTTAATCATTTCGGCCGACGCTTCTAAATTTCTTTTGTATTTTTTTTTTCTCATTTTTTGTTTACTTATTTTTATTATTATTATTATTATTATTATTATTATTATTATTATTATTTTGATTTTGATTTTGATTTTTTCATGTCATTTTTTTTTTTATCCTTCCGCATATTATTGTTATTATTATTTTGATTTTTATTCTTAAATTGTTTAGTAATTTTTTCATTTTCATTTTTGTTTTATTTTTTATCCTTCCGCATCATTAATACAACAGGAATACACCTTACTTGGAAGAAATTAGAGAGAAGAGTCAAGAGATGGAAGATCCCACTGCCATTTTCCTGCATACAAACAGCTTCTTCATATAACTTTTTCTGTCCTTTTATTTTTATTTATTTATTTATTTTATTTTATTTTATTTTATTTCAGTATTTATTATTATTATTTTTATTATTATTTATATTATTATTATTATTGTTATTATTATTATTATTTTATTATTTTTTTTATTTTTTTATTTTATTTATTTATTTTGTTCTGCAACACGCATTCAGCATGAATACACCCCACATGGAGGAAAGAAGACCAAGAAGAAGAAAGAAGATTAAAGAGATGCCATTTTCCTGCATACAAACATCTCCTTCACATAACTTTTTCTGTCCTTTTATTTATTTCATTATTTTTATTTCATTATTTTTATTTCATTATTATTATTTTTTGAAATTTTATTTTATTTTTATTTTATTATACATTTTATTTGTATTTTATTATATTTTAATTTAATTTAATTAATTTAATTTAATTTAATTTTTTTTCTTCTGCAACATACATTCAACATAAATACACCCTACATGGAGGAAAGAAGACCAAGAAGAAGAAAGATTCAAGAGATGCCATTTTCCTGCATACAAACATCTTCACATAACTTTTTCTGTCCTTTTTAAAAAAAAAAAAAAATATTTATTTATTATTATTATTATAATTATTATTATTATTATTATTAAAAAAAAAAAAAAAAAAAAAAAAAAAAAACAATTATTATTTATTTTTTTTTTTTTTTTTTATTTTTTTTTTTTTTTTTTTTTTTTTTTTTTTTTTTTTTTATTCTGCAACATGCATTCAACATGAATACACCCTACATGGAAGAAAGAAGACCAAGAAGAAGAAAGAAGATTCAAGAGATGCCATTTTCCTGCATACAAACATCTTCTTCACATAACTTTTTCTGTCCTTTTTTTTCAAATTTATTTATTTTTATTTTAATATGGTATTATTTTTTTTTAATGAAAATTTAATCCTTTTTTTTTAAATATTTACTTATTATTATTTTTTTATTTTTTATTTTTTTTTATATTTTTTTAATAATCCTCACCATTATTTTTATAATTTGTACCTTAAATGCAGCAACAGTGAGTCACCTGGTGAGTGATGATACCCCCACCTCAGAGTGGCTAATACAGGAACTCATACTTGAAAATGTGTTTCTGGGGGACTGTTCACCCAAGGTACAGAACATAAAACATAAATCATGAAATAAAACAAATGAAACAAAAAGATTTGAGGAAGAACGACAAGATGATGAAGACAAGATAATTAAAATTAAGAATGAAAATTTCTATTTATCCACTATTGCATTTACAATAACAACCAAAAAAAAAAAAAAAAATAAATAAATAAATAAATAAATAAATAAATAAAGAACAAACATACAAAATTAATTATAATAAAATAAAATAACAATTCCACCCATCAAAAACAAACAAGAATCATTCAGCATTAAATGAAAATAGACAATGAAGAATTTTGAGTTGACAACAACAACAACAATAATGATGAATACAATACCATAAGAGAAATAACTTAAGAAAAAAAAAAACACACACATGCAACAAATTACAAAATTTTGATGAAACATTAAAATTTGTTAAAATAATTCACTTTACTTCCTTAAAATTATCATCATTTGTAAATTATCAATATTTGTTACTTTTCTACATCAGTGTTGAAACACACACACGCACACACACACACACACAGGCACATGCACACACAGTAACATACATACATATATAAAAATTATGTAAATAAATATAAATAAATAAATTATATATTAACAATAAAATATTATTTTATATCACTGCATCAGACAGGAAGTAATTATAGAGTACCTGATGTCATGCAAAAAATAATAAATATATAATTTAATGAAAATACTTCTTTAAAAAGTATTATGCACGATGTCATGTTTTCTTTTCTTTAAAAAATAAAATGTTATGTTAAGCATTTATGCTTGTGTCAGGGATAGGGTCATATCAACTATTACACTGAAACTGTGCAAATTCTAATGTTGTCTTAGGAAATATTAGTGCTAGCTCACTGAACTGAACCAAAGTGAAAAGCAGTGTGTGATATGTTTAGCAAGCCTAATTGATACTAAACACTTTTCCTCAAGTTTCACTTATTACTATTACCAAATTTTGACCTCAAATTTGCTTTATACATAACACTCAATGGAAAATGTTTTGTAAATACATTCCTAAATGATTGTTTTCTTTTATCTCATTAAATTTTTAAACAAATGTGTGTTTTAGTGCATGCGGTTTGTAAATTATTACTCTTTATTTTTCACTATGTTGTATAAAAATGACTGAACACCATTTAACATGTAACATTTTTATTGTAAACCATAAAGCTAACATAAAAAGAAAAAGAAAACCACACCTAAAACTAGTTGACAATTTAGTAACTGAAAGCACAATATTACAAAAACATCAGTGACATAAATATAATATGCATAAATAGATTTTAAAAACATTTTAAATTTTGATATGTATTTAGCTTACAAATATTTTATTTTATTACTTTTTAGGCAAAAATAAATTACAACATTTCTGATTTTTAACAATGCTTTTTTATCATTTTACTTGAAAATACATTTTCATAAATAAAATAATTTAATTTTTTTAAATTCAATAACTAATTGTGTTAGCAACAAAAGTTTCTAAAATAAACAGTTTATTTTAAATATGTACCTATAAAAATATTTAAATATTTCTGATTGGATATTAAAAAACAAATAAATAAAAATTTAAAATATATTTTGCGTCCAATATTACTGAAGTACCCTTCTGTAATGTCTAATGTCAAGAAAAAAATATTTAGCTCCAAAATATTAATATTAAATGAACATAAATATTTACAAAACTTTGGATAAGCTCTCAAATATTATGCATATAAAAAAAATAATTAAAAAAAGGTTTCACCATTTTAATAAAATTAAAAAAAAGAAATGAGATGCTTTTGATAAAGGGAGTCATAAAATGTAAATTTATAACTTTTAACAGGAAATGTATCAACACCACAAAAAACAAACTAATCTACATGTTACTAAGAGTAACAAGTAGGCTTCTCTTTATTAAATAATTTGACAAATAAAAATAGAATACTTGAAATAACAAATCTAGCCCCAAAAAATACTTTGCCAAGAGTTAACATCAAAATCTGGAAAATATTTTGTTATAAAGGAGTTAAGAAATTCAAATGGCAGTTCAAGATGGTAAAATAAAAGTATACAAGCAAAAATTGTCCTTAATAATTTTAACAACAAAAATATTCATAAATATACAGACACATTAATAAGCAAAAGCTTAAGGGAAAATAACAGAAAAAACCATGTAAAAATAACAGGATAATATTTGTTATGACTTGGAATGTTGAACACATGATGTAGTGAACGCACTGGAGAAAAGTATCAGTGGAAACAAATAACAAAATTTCACTGTAGAGGGGCGTTCTAACTAAATGACTTCATTCACTTTTTTGTATGTTCAGGTGTCATATAAAATTTGTTAAAAAGAAGTAAAACTCTCTTTTTTTTTCGCATTTTAGAAGACCACTGTCTTAATAAGCTCCTTTTTTTAACAAAGCTTTGATGTAACTTAACAATACATTATTCTGTTTCCATTTTGTTGAATGTTAACTTAGAAAATAAAAAATCATTCTTCTCATTAAAAAAAATAAATAAAGTGTCATAATTATTTACTGGGATTTTAAAAGTAATAACAGTATACATGATATGCTTTGCTATAACATTTTAATAATTCAAAAAATTTCTGAATAATTTGGATGTAAATTTAACACTGTATCAAAATTATGTGTGTTAGTTATATTCATTAGTTTTAGCACAATAAAAATTAACATTTTCTTGCAGTATATACCAAAACAATAAATACTGTGTAACATTATTTTCTCTGAAGTCTATAATCACATATACAAATTCTGATAAATACAAACATATACTACAGTAGTAGTGTTTATTAACTACTGCACTGTATTTATAAAATAAAATATACATACAGGGTACAAGAAATAACAATAACAACAGCAGTAACAATAACAATAATAATAACAATAATAATTATAATAATATTATAAATTTGTCTGTTTGTTTTTTTTCCCAAAAGTTATGTTTGTTCATTTTCATAAAATAATACCTTGACAGTGTAGAAAATGTACTTAAGTTTTTTGTAAATAAGTAGATTTTAATATGTTATATATATATATATATATATATATATATAAAAAAAAAAAAAAGTATTATAATTTGAAAAAGAAAAAAACAAGGAAAAAAAAAAAGAAATTAATGAATAAATGATGGTTTGAATTTAAAACACTGATTTAAACTTTATAACATCAATTTAAACTTTATATTATTGATTGAACCTCACAATAAATACCACCAAAAATTTAAAATACACCTTACAAAATGTAAAAAACTAATTTTCAGATTCTCCTTGCTGAAATTTATCTTATTTCAAACATGTTTGGTCAGTCATTATTTTAATATATTCTGCTCTTAAATATTAACAAACTGTAAGAATCAAAAACAAATTTAAAATACTCATTCACACTTTACTAGAACAATTTTGCCTATGACATCACAGTACAAATAATTCAGCTTCAGTAAAATAAATATATAAAAACTAACACAATATACAAGATTAATTCTGAAATCTAGATATAAATTATCTATTTGGTAAGCTTGGCCGATAGGTAGGCAAATAATAATATGCTATAGCACAGTATTGGATCTTCGTATTAAGTTATAATATCAGTTTCTATATGATATAAGAAATAAATGTAATAATAAAAATGAAACAACCTGAAAAGGAATTAAAATGAATTTCTTAATCTTATAATTATATGTGCAAGCTGAATACATTGGTAGGTATGTATAGTTATTTTGATATATCATAGCATCTAACAGGAGCATCTGTTAAATTCAGTTTTTTAAAACACAATTATCACTGGACTAGGAAAAAGACAAAAAAAAAAAAAAAATATATATAGTTTGCTTCAAAAAGGAGAAACTCATAAATCACACAGGTAATATTCTTAATATTTAATTCATTCTTCATACATCCAGTTACATTTGATCAGAAATTCAGTCAGATCAGCAGCCATAATCAAAATATTCTACGAACACTTTCTTTTAGACGTTTTAAAATTTGTTAAAGAGATCACAGAAAAATGATATCTTGGAAAAACTAAAATATTTTTGGAAGAAACAATTTTCATAATTTACACATTTAAACAAGTGATAATAAGTACAACAAAGTTAAATGTTTATTAATTATTTTTCTGATTTATTTGTAAATAATATTCTTTTATCAGTAACAATGAGATCAATGAAATAAAAATGAATAATAAATATGTATCTTTATTTTTATTTAAATATTTGTTGTCTAGCATTAATTAATATATAAATAAAATTTTAAAGTCTTAGTTAGTCTCTGTATATACACAACCATCTTTATTTGATTTCACAATATAATCCAAAATGCTTTACTAAGTATAAAAAACCCAGAATAGTGAACCATGCATTGCTGAGATCCAGAAAAAGATTACAAATTACAAAATACAATAACAGTAATATGTACCATAAAATCCTGATGCTGAACTTGAATTTGAATCAAATTGGTTTATTTCCTTTCTTTTGTTGAGGAAAGTACTTTAAGTAGATATGTATGTAATTAAATTAAACTAACACAGAGTTCTATTTAAGGACACTATGCATAACTGTAGCACTGATTATTTTATAGTTGTACTAATCAGAAAATACATCACAATTTATAAATTTAATTATAAAATCTACATCTGACTGTTTCAGCTGGGTAAGAAGCCCAGATAATGGAGTTGGTTATTCAACTCTAGTATTATCATCTCTAATTCCAAACAAACAAAACAAAAAACAAATTGCTGCAGTGAAAATATACTGTTATAATAAAACATTAAGATCTTTTACATACACACACAAACCCAGATAACATATTTGACTAAACTTTTTTGTAATATATTGAACTGTCTGTAATGTATCTGTGTGCCTCTACTCCAATATTTTCTAGTAACACAAAAAAAATTATGGTAGATTTGAGGATATTTCTTCTACTTTTCCTTTTTCAAACTATTATTTGCTTCTTCTATAAATATAATTATTTATATTTTAATTCTTAAAAGTAACAAATGAACTATTACCCTAGATGAGGTAGTTTTGTTTTAACTATTTTAACTAATTTAAATAGTACATATATATATATATATATATATATAAATCACTACAACTAGAAATAAATCTTTGGTTCTTTGGTTCTTGCATTTTTAAATTTATAAAATATTAACAATGAAAACAAAGGAAGACTGTTCTTGAGCCATTTCATCTTTAATATTCCTTTAATAATCTGATTATCATTTCACTTTCTTATATTTCTTATAGAAATGCATTTTTTTATTTTTAAACAACAAATATATAACATCACTATAATGTGTAACATTAACTAACATAGAAATAATAGTTACAATTGTTGTTTTTGGGGGGGGGTTAAATAAAAATATTTTTACAAATTTCTGATGACAGTTTTTTTTCTGATTGATTTTGCCCTATTTATTCAGTTCTCAAAAGTGTCAATGGAAAAATGAAGTCAGATTAAATATCATTTAAAAAATATTTGCCATTTTGTGAGTTTTATATGCCTTAGTCATAATTTTCAAGACTATTCTTAATTAATATTCAAAAACAAATATTTAAAATATATTTTTGGAATCTGAAACAGTTTGTTAAAGACCACAACATAAACACAAATATACATATTCATACATGCAAAAATAGTCAATAATTTGTTTTTCTTTAAGCACGAATAACTGCATACACATGTATTATAAACACTTTTATTAAAATGTGCTATTTTGTTTAAAATATAAATAGTGCACAAATAAAATATGAATCTATTCATTTCAATACTTTTAATGTCTTATCTTTTTTTTGCTTTTTATAAAATGTTACCAGAAAAAAAAAAAAAATTATAATTATAATTCTGCTGTTGTTTTAAATTGACAATTCTTTGATCTGCTTGGATATTCAAATGCTCATGACAAATATGAACACTGTAGACATAAAAATATTTTTAATGATTCTTTTCACTTGTTAAATAGTCAGAACAGCTGTCTGTATGACATAAAAATTAGAAAAAAATAATAATAATAATTTTTGGGTACAGATATGCATCTATAATAAGCCTGTGTTAAATTTTCTATAGATTTTAAAATTATTTTAATTTTATTTATAGATATTCTGTTTAATATTTTAAAAATATTATTAAACAGAAATAGATATTTAGTTGTCTGAAGGCTCCCAATATCTGGTTTATTTTTCCTATGTCAGAAATCTTAATAACTTCAAACCATAAATACCATGTAAAACTTGAATAAGAAGTAATTAAAATTAAAATACTTTGGTGTAGTACTGCACTTCATTCTGAAGCATTGCTTTTCACTTCCTTCTGTACACAGTTCTCTCTGTTTCATTCAGCTTGAGCTGACCTTGACTCTGATGATCCTTCAGTGACCTTTGTTTTCTCAATACCAGCCATTACTTTCTCATTAGTTTCTTTCTGTGTTTGATTTTCAAAATCTCTAATATCCTCCATAGTCATATCTTTAAAAATAATACGTGTAATATTATATGAAGTCAGAAATAATAATAATGATGGATATGACAATGTAACATTTAAAAAAAAAAAAATAAAAAAATGGTTATGTGATACGTAGAGGAATGAATAAAGATTAAGACAAATACAAAATTCAAAATTACAAATATTTAAATATATGTATCTGATATTGTAAAATAAGTAACTTACCAATCCATTCATCAATCCATGCAAATGCTTGTTTGTGCCCAAGTAACAAGATGTCCCGAATAGCCTGAAGTAGAAATCATAGTCTGTTTTAAATAATAACAACAGATCCTCTATGTAAATATGTACATTATCAAAATGGCAGCAAACATTTTTGGCCTAGAAATCACTACTTCATGGTAAAATATAGTACTATAATTGTTATAATAACATTTGTGAAATTGTGTAAATTTTATTTTAGTTCTTGTAAAGTATTTTGTATAAGTTCAAATTCATGTGCAGGGTACCAAATAAAATGAAGTGTTGACATTTTGGGTAAAATTTACAAGTTAGAGGTAAAAAAATTCTTAGAATATTTTACCTTATGAGTGAATGATTCAACTTTTCCCTGCATTCCCCAAACTTCAAATTTGACTTTAACAACTTTGTATGAACACATAACTGGCTCTGAATTTTCCTAAAATAACAACAGATATTTGAATAAACAGTAATACATTTTATGACATTAAAAATACAAATAACATATGCATATTCACAAACATTTATCAGTGAACTGTTAACTTGTAAATTATCAAAAAACAAACAAAAGCAGTAGTTAAGATGTATTATTAGTAGTTGCAGCAGAAACAGGAGTAATAATACTAATAATAGTAGTAATAGTAGTAGTAGCAGCAGTTTTAAGTAATAGTTATAATAGTTTAAAATGCAACTTCTCTAAATGGTAGTAACAATATTAAGAAGTTGTAATCAGCAGCAATGGCAGTAGAAGTATTAATGAAAGATTTTATTAACATTACAATAAAATAAGAACAGAAGAAACCTTCCAAACTTTATTCAGTGGACCACGACCAGTTTTCACTGATTTAAATGTTTTAAGATCCTGTAAATGGAAAGAAATACTGGGTAAACAATTTTTGACTTTTTAAATTTTGTTTTAGACACATATATGTATAAAAACTTCATAATGTAATGCCATGTATATCATCATTCTATCACTTAAATAATAAAAACAAAATAAACAAATAAATAATGTATTCAGATGTAATAATAGGACATACAGTTATGCAGTGATATTCATTTTACAATCAAATGAATTTAAACTGAAGGGCTTAAGCTGAAAATACATTTATTTTTTAGCAAGTTTCTATTTTATATATACCTGTATGCTATATATATTATATCATCAAGAGTAGTATGTGTATAATTCATAGCATGGTTTTACTGAAACAATTAAGGTACAAAAGAGATTTCGCTCAAGTAAATTTTATTCTGAATATATTGAATTAAACTATTATTATAGTGACCTCTTCAGGCTTGTAATGTTTTTCTGGTATTTGATCATAAGCAATATCTATGACATCAATCTCCCTCACTTCCAGCTCTTCAGGTGACAAATTTAAACACTGAAAATAAAATTTGAGTAAAACCATAAAATCAATTTTAAAAAATAAAATAACATAATGGTAACATCATATCACTGATAGAATTAAGATAGAAATTAAAACTGAAAAGAAAATTTGAGTTAAACCATAAAAATAAATAAATAAATAAATATTTAAATAAAATAATAAATAAACAAACAAACAAATAAATTAATAAACAAAATTATGGTAATATCATATCATTGACAGAAAAATGAAATAATCAAAGTAACAGACTCAGCAGTTTATTGAATCAAATCAAATATAACAATCTGAACTGATTATTTATTTCTTAGAGTGTTTATATGACACTAGCTACAGGCAGAATTATTATCACAGCAAAATAAATAATGCAACAGCTGTTCTTGACAGTGGCAAATTTACTTGAGGCTTGATTTGTTCTGGGTCAGTTCTTATCTATATGCCTTTTACATTTCTATTTCACTTTCTAACTAATACCATGGATCTTAATAAATCCATTTTGCTCAACTGAAAGCTGCTTATAAAATAACTCAGCTTTAGATAAAACATATATATCACCATTATAAATATGATACTTCATAATATTGTTTTGTTTCTTTTCTTTTCTTTAAAAATTGCATTGAAGTTTTATCAAAAATACATTATCAGAGACCACCCATTTTTCTTCTTGTTATTTATTTATTAATTATTTTTGTTGTTGTTGTTGTTGGTGTGAATGTTTTTTTTCATCCTTCATGTTATATTTCCCAACTTACATTTTCTGAAGTGCCTCTGTTATCTTCATAGACTGTGTCAATGTGAATGGAAAACCTTGGAATGAATGAGCACTGAAAATGTATTTTAAGAAAAATGTTAATAAATCATTATAAAATTTACACTGAAAAAACTAAAAACAATAATTTTAACTTAGATGGGACCTATAATCCATTAATAGTTTCAGTTCCTTCATTTTATTTCTTAAAAAAAAACATAAATAATTATCATACTTACTGTATATTCTGTAAAGTAATCCATCCATAGAAAAGAAATTGAAAGGAAAAAATAAATGCATATAAATTAATGCAAAACATAGAAGAAAACAGACATTGCATGTCAAAATTTATCAGAAATTTTACATTTCTTCCATTACTGAGAATATATATATATATGATACAGAATTATTAAGATTTATTTCAATATTATTGTAATTATTTAAATATGTAATTTAATTTTAATTAGTAATTCAAAACTGTTCCGAGTTTGTACATGTGCCTCTATGTAAAAGAAAATAGTTTTAATATGTTTAATATATGTATCTATGTATTAATTATTATGTATGTATATAACTGTATGTAAACCTATGTGTGTATATGATATATTTTTGGATATCTCTCTCTATATATATAAATTAAACTGTGCATATAAGTATGTGTGGTGTGTTTGTCTGTGTGAGTTTTTTTCTGTGTTTTAGTGTATGGTATACTTATTCTCATTTGCATGTTATATTTTATGTGAAGTCTCTATGTATGTGTGTGTAAGTTTAACAACGTACATATGTATATTTTGATGTATTTCTATATTGATTACCTGTAATAGTAAATGGGTAAAAGTTCCAAGCTTTCTCAGTTACATAGAAAAATCTGGGAATCATAGATCTCATCCAGCTTGGCAGTCGACTGTTAATAAATTAAATAAAAACCTGCATCAAATTACTATCCCCTGTGCTTTTAACAATTTAACAACCAGATGTTAATCATATTTACATATATGCAGACATGTCATTTAATATCAGCAATCAATAAGTAATTTAAAATTGCCAAAAGATTAATGATTTAGCTGTGTATGTATTACAAATGTAATCTCATTTGTTATAACTTTTCACTAATTTAAAAAAAAAAATTAATAAAAAATTAATAATAACAACAATAACAAAATAAAAAAATAAAATCAATAAAATCAATAATGATAATATAATAAAAAATATGAAATGAATAAATTTATGGATGTTTGTTAGGTTATTACTTCAAATAAATTATTTTTGCATAAAGATGTGAGAAACAGAACATGCTGGTGCAACTACAAAATCACTTTGTCTATTAGCTGCCTGAAATCTTTGATGTTAGTAAAGCACAAACCATTTGACTTACCAGATTTAAATGCTAGAAGGTTTAAAAACACAAAAAGTAATAAAAATTAAATTAAATAAAAAGGATAAATATTCTAATGCTTCTTTTATTTATTTATCAAAGGTTTTATCTGATATTGTCTTTTAAAAATAAATGTTTATGTCAAGTGTAATAAATTTCTAACAAACTGAGGCTTGTGATTCAGCATGACTCACCCAGATAAATAAATACGTTTTTCAGTGTATTGTCCCCGTCCATGTTCAGGATGTTCACAGGCTTCATTTTTGACCACTTCAACCCCTTCACCTTTGTCACTCTGTTCATGACAGTGTTTTGTTATCATGTACAGCTGTCCAATACGATACTAAAAACATTAAATAAATCAGTCATTTTTGTATTTTACTTTTCTTTTTTTTTTAAATAATCGTAACTAAATAAAAATTTAAACAATAATGAAAATAACAACAAAACAACAATATTAAAATAATAAAAAAAAATAAAAATAATAACACTCATTCTGTATATAAAAAAAATAACATTATAATAAATATACAATTCATAAAGATTACATATATAATACAACTTGTACAGAATTGATAAATTTTATAACACACTTAAGTTACACTACATAACTCACAGAATAACAAAACATATTCAAACATCTGCACCCAATTTGCACAAAATAAATAAACATTTTGTTACAGGTAGGCAGTAAACATGTCATAATGATGGAATGAATGAATTTTTATAAAAATATTTTTTTAAGCATTATGGAAAAGTAAAACATATTAATTTCTTTTAAAAAAAAAAACAGTACAAACTAAACACATGTATGTTTGAGGACCTTTTTAGAACAATAATAATGTGTAAATTTTCAATTAGTATTATGTATTTTGAATTATTATTATTGGAAATGCAATGTTTGTTTTGGTTGCTGAATGTAACAGTACTTATTTAAATAATGTAAGTATCTACACTTTATGACACTGCTATTATCTTATAATGCATATTCAATACAGAAATATGTTTAATAAAATAAAAGTAAATACAAAATTAAAAATTATTAGTAGTAGTCAAAGTAGTGGTAGTTAGTGCAGTTATTATTATTATTATTATTAGGTCGCTATTTAATGAGCTCCTATAAAGAATAATATGGAGACAGAATGCAGAATTAATTTAACACTGCATCCTTATCATTTATTGCAAACAAAATACAAGATAATGAAGATGAATTCATCCCATTCTGTGATTATACTCATCCAAATTCTCCATAAATGCTAGTCGAGTAATGGGGCTCGACTTTAGCTGTTCGCGAAATCATCTTTATTAAATGTCACATTGTCAGTCTGGCAAGGTTTTCAGTGAAAACAAAATAAATGTTCAATAAATTATTATTTTTCTTACATTTAGACATTTTAAAATAAAATAATATTACATGGTGCCAGTATGTATGCATTCGGAGAAATTATTGATCCAGCGATTTCAAAACATATCTAGCCAAAAATATTTTATAAATTTATGTACATTTTTATTTATAAATAAAAATTGTAGAATTGAGCCCACAGATCGACAGAAAATGACAACTTTAATCTCTCTTACCTCTTCGACAGTTAATGGCATGCATATTCGATATTCTTTTAAATACATAATGTCTCGAAGAGCTCAGAAACTGGATCCGTGCAACATAATCAATACTTGTATGAGACCTGCGAATGACAGACAAATTCCCAGGTTTGACCAACAGCAGAAAATAAACAAATAATAAGCTACCGGAAGTTAAATTTTACCATGATTCTCGTCTGCTTCGTGCGCATTGTATAAAAAAGGTTAATAAAACATGTTAGATGAAAATTAATGAAAAAATCACAGAAATATGGCGGATAAATAAATCCAATAACTTTAAACGGACAGAAGTTTATATCGTTGTATTTAAAAAAGACGAAAATAATAAATTAATAATAATAACAAAATACATACACGTTTAAAAAAAAAAAATAATAATAATAATAAAGAAGGGAGACAACACTTTATGTCTAAAAAGAAATTCGTAATGAATAACCTCCCATCCACCAAGATTTAGTTTTGTATTGAAGTTGATGTAAAGGATTATTTATTTATATTTATTAATTTATGAATTAGTATTTGTTATTTGTTGAGTAACTGGTTCTGTAAAAATAAATAAAATTAAGAAAATAAGAATAACTAATCAAATTACAAACAACTCAAAAAATAAAAAAAAATAATAAACGCGTTCTAAAACCAGAACTTGAAAAAAAAAAAAAAAGAAACAAATAAACAAAGTTCTGTTACGAGAGTCGTTCGTTGTGATCTGAAACTGTTTCCATACAAAATGCAGATTTTTCAGACTCAGAACTAGACCAACGCTGTAAATTACACCAACGTATCAGTAAATGGGCATTTCAATGGGCATGCTAATAGGAAAAACATCAGAAGATAAATAAGGAAAATTCCGTATTATGTTAGAAAGAGTTGTTAATAATTTTAAATTGAAGACTGCACCAGTGATAGAGATAATTGGATGGAGCATATTATTAATTTACTAGAAAAGGTGAGGTGGAAAATGGACATATATATATATATATATATATATATATATATATATACACACATACATACATTTTGTGATAACTGGAACATGTGTAGAAAATACGACGAGCTTGAACTCAAATCATGTACATTATTTTTGGAAACCGAAGATACACTAATGAATGGAAATTATTATTATTGCATTTATTTATTTATTTATTTATTTATATTTTTGATGAACTGGGTCAAGGGCATTCCAATCTGTAATATCACATTTGATGAAAAAGGTATTTTATCTCATCCTGTCAGTTCTGAGACTATTATTTTCGATCGTATTTTCCCGTCATATTTGACGGAAATGTCCGAAGTAAAGATTTTATATATTTTTATTGGTTTAATTTGTATTTATTTTGTAGTTCTTTGTTACTGGTACTATTGAAATAAAACGGCGCCTCTATGGATATAATTATTATATAAAAATAAATAATAATGATAATAATTAAAATTATAAAGATTATATTATTATCTGGTATAAATAAGAATAAAATACAATTTAAAATCGCCGGGAGTTGTGGCGTGCTCCTGTAATCTAGCTACTTGGAGGCATGGTATGTTGAACATCTTGAGGTCAGGGGTTCTGCTTTCTGGCGTTCTATGTCGATCAAGTGTCCGCACTAAGCTCGGCATCAATATGGTCTCATTCGCGGAGGTGAATGAAACCAGGTTGTCTAAAGAGGAACGGACTGGCCCAGGGCGGAGACGCAGCAGGCAGAAGTCCCCGTGTCGTGCAGTAGTGGGATCGCACCTGTGAATAGGCGTTGGTTGGTAGCCTGGCCAATATAGGTGGACTCGTACCTTTTTTTTTTTTTTTTTTTTTTTTTCTTTTATTATCTTCCTTCAAAAATAACTATTTCTCTGTATTTAAGATTTAATAAACTACGTTTTATTATTATTTTTTTTTTTATTTATTTATTATTATTTTTTTTTTTTTTTTTACGTATATATCTTTTTTTTTTTTTTTTTTTTTTTTTGTGCTCATTTATGGATATATTGTGTTATTAGAGACCCCATAAAAATTATAATATGGCATATCTAGTTTATGAAATGCCGTCGAATGTTTTTACTGACTGAAAATAAAAGTCCTTGCCATCGAGTTAATTATTATTATTTTATTATTATTATTATTATTATTATTATTATTATAAAATGTATGAGTTATTACTGAAATAAAATTATCGTTAAGATGTGTTGATTCAAATTTAGTTACAATAATAAATCATTCGTATTAAATGCATGTTATTTAAATTTTGTTTCACTGAATTTTTACAGAGGTTTTCGAAGGAACCGGTATCAGAATAATAAACTGCGAGTCTTTCGATGATACGCTTTTTAAAAACGCGTACCGTGTAAAATCTATTGCAAACATGGTGGACGCAGCAGAAGGCCGTCTTCAGCGAATGGATGTGGACTATAGCTCCACAGTAGATGAAAAACTGCCTAAATGTGAAAAACTCGCAAAGGTATATTAAATACTCACTTTGTCTTACAAAAATATGAAAGGTAGCTACTGGAATATTTCTAAAATGATTTTCTAATTTGCTTTGTCATAGTCAGTAAGTCAGTCATACTCAGTCATACTCAGTGATACTGGCGATACTCATACGAGTCATACTCGTAGTGTTTCTATTTCGTGATACGGTTATAAACAGACGAGTGAAACTGAAAGTGACAGGAATACTGATAATCTAAGCACCTCATCAATAACTGTATAGTGTACATATATGACTATAATAATAAAAACATTGGATCACAACACATAACTATTATTACAGAAAACTAATTTGAGTGATTTCAGAAAAAGTAATTTAAAATCGAATTTTTATCAGAATAAAATTTGAGAATATTTGTCCTTCATAATCTATGGAGAAATTGATTTGTTTCTGTCATTTTGCAACATAAATACTGAATATCTCACATAGCTTTAATCCAGTAAACATATATTACATATCAAAATGAAGCTTTTGATGAGTTCTAAAGCTGTACAGTAATTTTAAGCAAATTGCTAATTAATTGCACTAATTAGTCAAATGTACCTAACATCTTAATTATGTAATTCTCAAAAACTCCTTAGAAATTAAACCAATATACAAAAAGATCATTTTTCAAGACTACTTGTAGAATTGTAGTGGTCTTTACATATTTAAGCATTTTGCTAATTTGCCTTAGTCCTTCATTATATACAATGCAGATCTACCATTTCATAAAAATAAAACCAAAATGGGCATGAATCATATCTGAAAATTGATAGGTTTAGAAGCATCATACCACATATTGAGATTCCTATCATGTCACATAAATACTCAGTAACTCAGTAGAATAAATAGAACATTGAACTTGTAAGATACCTGGCTGTGTCTGCATCATTTTCATTTATCATTTGCTGAGAACACTACTCATTTTGGTATCCAAAAATAACTATCTGTTTCCCTAAATATTTGTTTGAAATTTGGCAGTCTAGTCTATGTCAGAAATGCATAGAATTTGGATATATACACTGTCTTTGTTAATTTTTTGGCTTTAACTTAAATTTTCTTTTGATATTTGTTTATGTATTTATAAACCAATTATATATATATATTTATTTAAAAAATTTTTTTTTTTGTTGTACAGATTTCAGTTTTGACTTGCAAAAGTAATATTTTTATCTTTGTTTTATTTTGCAGCAAGGCAAACTAACAGAGGCACTTGAAATCCTCTTGTCTTTAGAAAAACAGACAAGAACTGTACGTAAATAGTTTATTTATATTTAGAAAATATTCTTGAATTTATTGTTATTATTATTATTTAATTTTTTATAATATATTTATAATGTAGAACATTAAATACAGAGGAAGATGGGAGTTGTTGACAGAGGGAGGTACCACTTTTGAAATAAAGAGGCCATTATTCAGAATGAAATTGGTTTTATTTTATATTAAATAATTGGTCATCATTCTTAAGAGAGAAAAATGTATGAAAGTGTGTGTTTACTGTTTTCACTCTGTTCTCATTACTTCAGGCATCAGACACACATTCCACAGGCCGTATTTTAGTAGCTATTGTCAAGCTTTGTTTTGAAAGTAAAAACTGGGATGCCTTGAATGAAAATATCGTCTTGCTCACAAAAAAGCGTGGCCAGATTAAACAGGTTAGTTACTTTATTTACAATGTTTCTTTGTCTCACATTTCCTTGCTAATATTTAAAATCTAACTTTTGTATGCTGCAGCACTTCATAAATGTAACATTAATCACTTAATCTTAGAAGCCATCCCTTTTTTATGATGTGATTTTGTAATTATAATTACATTAGCAGTTCACACAGATAAGAATTTTAGCAGCTAACTACTAAGTGAAATTTTAATTTTAATAATTGTATTTTCTTTATCATGGTTTTAAACATTTGCTAAAGTGATAAAATATTTCTCATATATTTTTAGTAATCCACACTTGTAGTGGTATAATATTCACTTGTATACAAATTCATCATTTCATTATTGATTTTTTTTTTTTTACAGGCAGTCACAAAAATGATTCAAGAAGCCTGCAGTTATGTGGACAAAACCCCAAACCTGGACGTGAAATTAAAACTGATTGATACCCTGAGAACTGTTACTGCAGGAAAGGTTTGTGATTGTCAAAAACCTTATTTATTTTATTATTATTATTTTTTTAACTGGTCTGTTAGGTCACATCAGTTAATTGTCTCTTATCAGATGCTGAATATCAGCATTTAGTATCATAAGTCTTCAGAGCAAATCTCCTTTATTTTTCCATTAGCAGCAAAGAAGTTTTTAGATGCACTGTCCAATAAAAAGGATATCACATACCTTAACACTTGGTTTTAATGATGAAGTACATGTTGGAACCAGAAATGACCTAAACTGATTATATATCAGAAATGCCCTTTCCATATCAACAACTTTTATGTGAATGACTTTGAATGAATCTCAAACTAAATGTAATTTATCAAAAATGAAAAATTATTAAATTCTAAAAATGTTATTATAATTAGTTTTGTAAATTATTTTTATATTTATTTCTTTACAGATATATGTAGAGATAGAAAGAGCTAGACTGACAAGAACATTAGCAAAAATCAAGGAGGATGCTGGGAAAATATCTGAAGCTGCTTCCATTTTACAAGAACTTCAAGTAAGTTTGTATATACATTTATATTCAGATAGATATAGAGTAAAGCATTATTATTTAGACAGTATACTTTGAACAAACAAAATTGTTTGGAAAATGTAATAAGTACATATATTTGCTTTCAGTGGAATCACATAATTATAACACAGTTTAACAGTAAAAAATACTTTAAACAACTGATCAGTAAATGATCACTAGACTGCTACCATTGCCGTGTTCTGGATATGGTAATGAAATGCTTATTGTTAACAATTAATATAAATTATGGATTTAATATCAATGCAGTAACTAAAATGTGAATAAAATTATTAAATTAATGTTAAAAAACCTGAGCTTTTAATAAAAATAAAAGAATAAAATGGAAATGTTTTATGGAACAATACGTTACAAATTGAACTCTGGCACAACACATAATAATGTTTGTCACATTATGAAGCATGATGTGAACACTGTGTAAGTTACCAAGGATCTGCAAGTCTTAAGTAACATTCATGTCATCAAAGCAATGTCAAGATCACTTCTTTAGCAATTAACAAATAAAATAACCTTTCAATTTATCCTTTATTGATCCAAGGGCTGTGTTATACATCTCATTTTAACAAAACTTGCTTTCTTTAATTGAAAGTGGGATTTATTATTAAAAAAAAAAATTTTTTTTTTTTTAATTAGGTGGAAACTTTTGGTTCAATGGAAAAAAAGGAAAAGGTGGAGTTTATTTTAGAGCAGATGAGACTGTGTCTGGCTAAGAAAGATTACATCAGAACTCAGATCATAAGCAAGAAAGTCAGCATTCGCTACTTTGAGGACAAAGACACCACTGTGAGCATTCAGCAACCAAATATTCTTTTTAAATAAACCCCTCTCGTAATTATTATAAAAAATATTTTAAAAATATACATCCTATAATTAACATAAATGTTATTTTAAAATATACATACTGTAATGAACACAAATAATATTTTAAAAACTACATCCTATAATTAATATAACTTATTGAAAATATACATACCATAATTAATATAAATATTTTTAAATATACATCCTACAGTTAACAAGGTTGTTGACTCATAATTTATAGAAGAAAATATAATTTTCTGTTATGTTCGAGTTGATCTGTATCCTTTTTTTTGTTCTATGTGTTGACATCAAAACTTTTGAAAATTATTTTGTGTTTTATACGAACTATTGCTAAGAGAAAATATATAGTTATCTTCCAAGATTTTCTCTGCAGGATCTGAAGTTAAAATTCTACCAACTGATGATTGAGCTGGGTGAACATGAAGGGTCTTATTTAGCCATTTGTAAACATTACCGAGCCATTTACGACACACCACAGGTCCAGGAGAACAAAGAGAAAATGAAAGAGGTAACAATGTTCACTTGCTTCTGTGTTTATCTGTACATATTAACTGAGTCATTTTTCATCATTCATTTGTATGGAGGCTTTTTTTCTGTTTTGCAATTCAGACATATGCTCAAGAAAATGAAAGTGGATTTATAAAATACTGATTTATTTTTTTCATCTTTATGACTCAACCATGGCTCTTCAAAATGTTACGATAAATTCATACTTCAGTTCTCATGAGCTATACTACACAGTACACCAGTTTTATCCTTGGATACATGGTTCCAGCACCTCCATCACACAACACGGGCAAAAACTAAGGATGCTCAGGAAACATGTATTTTAACCCAAGATCATATTCATAACGTAAAATCCCATTTATAGCTACTGCTAAGAATTGCTGTAAACCATACTGACAACGGTATTCTAGTAAATTGTATGCCACCATACAAACAACATCTGCAATAGTGTAATTTCATATTGATATTGACGAAGTATTTTGTGTTTGTTGTCACAGGCACTGAAGTGTGTGGTGCTGTACCTGATTTTAGCTCCATACGACAACGAGCAGTCAGATCTGATACACAGAGTGAAGGAAGACAGAAACCTGGATGAAATCCCTAAATATAAGTATGTACAAAAAATGTCAACAATTTAAAAATAAAATAGTTTTTTTTGGGTTTTTTTAGTTTTTTTTATTTTGTTTTAATTTTTTAATTTAATTTAATTTAATTTAATTTAATTTTTTTTTATTTTTTTAATTTTTATTTTTTTTTATTTTTTTTTTTAAACAAAATTTTAAAAAATATTTGTATTTTGTTTTGTCTTTGTTGCTTATTAATAATTTGTTTGGATAAGGATTACAAGAATGTCACTCCTGCTGTAATCATTAAAGAAATTAAAACATTTTTTTTAATTAATTACTTTGCTTTTCTAATTTTTCTAATTTACAGAAACCTAAAACTTTCTCATTTTCTTTTTTTTACTATTCAGTATTTTTATATTATTTCATCATTTGTAAAATATTGTTTTTATGTTTATTAATTTGACAAGCTGTAAAATTATTATCTAATTAAAAGTAAGACCTATATGTTTAATAAAATACCTTCACTGTGTCTTTTTCATTAAAATAATCACTGAATTATCATTTCTGTAATAATGACTATTATTGCAAAGTTACTCAATTTTCTCTTTCCTTCTTTTTATCTCTGTCAATCTTTATGTCTTTCTCTTGGTGTCTGGCTTTCTCTAACTTACCTTTTTAATCTTCCCTTCTTAAATACATTTGTTAGTCTAAGAATATATGTTTATACATTTCTCTTTTATTTGATGATAACTCTTTCAGGGAGCTGTTAAAACATTTTACAACTCAAGAACTGATAAACTGGAAGCAGCTTTGTCAGACTTTTGAATCTGAGTTGAAGAATGGAACTGCCAACAATCCACCAACACACGTGTTTAATTCCAAGTCTGAGGGTGGAGTCAAACGGTGGCAGGATTTGAAGAACAGAGTTGTTGAACATGTAAGATTGTCTCTTACTTCTTGTCAGCTTTGAACAGTTGTTTTTAAAAGAATTATGTGGGAGTATATACTTCACAAAGTAATAATTTGTTGATTTGGCTTAATAGTGTTTTTGTTTTTCTTTGACAGAACATCCGAGTGATGGCAAAGTATTACACGCGAGTGCGAATGAGGAGAATGGCTGAACTACTCGACCAACCAGAATCTGTAAGGAATTTATTTATGTATATATATATATATATATATATATATATACTTCTCAGTTTTATTTGTTTCTTAACCTGTGCCGTCATTAGTATAACATGTTTTGTTTAACACAGTCATTGTGTTACATCTTTATTTCTCTGGTAGTGCTAACATTCTAAATATATGTTGAATATATGTATATCTCTGATCTCTGATGATGATTTTGCAGTAAAGTTGTTCAGTTATCTTTCTCAGTCTTTGTGCCTGTCATCCTGTGTTTCTGTCTGTCACAAATATACATACTTACATACATATACACACATACACACACAGAGGCATACACTCACAACAAACACACACAACAATATACACACTCACATAAACAATGAACCTATATTGTTGTTACTGCTGTATAACGCATATTTGTTATAATTTACAGGAAACGGAAGACTTTCTGTCAAATTTAGTTGTAAACAAGACGGTGTCAGCAAAGATAGATCGTCTCGACGGAATTGTTAGTTTCCAGTCACACAAAGATCCTAACGACATTCTCAACGAGTGGTCTTACAAACTGAATGACCTCATGCAGCTTGTTAACAAAACCAACCACCTCATCAACAAGGAAGAGATGGTCCACAGAATCCACTGAATCCACCATCACCCACCCATCCCGCTACAAATTTTGCATTCATAAAATTGTAAGATACATGGAGAAAATACAGTTTGTATTAGAACTGTTATTTAATGTGGCATTTTTAAGCTTAAAACAGTTTTCTCTTGACTCCATAAAATTTGTTATTTGTTTCTTGGGAAGTTATTCAGTCGTTTCTTGGAAGGCAGATTTGTATAGGTTTAAAAAATATTAAGTTTCTAAGTTAACAGAAGTGGAAATTTATAGTAAAAATGTTAATTATATAAAACATTTATTTATGGTAAAAATATTAATTATATAAAACATTTATTTATGGTAAAAATATTAATAATATAAAACATTTATTTAGTAAGTTTTCATGTCCGCTTGTTCCACAAAATTATATCATTATTTGATTACAAAGACTGGGTTTTTAGTTTGGGAAAATTTTACAGTTTAGAAGTAATAATGAACTAGTTGATAACTTTAAGTTTTAAATATTCTGTTATTTAAAGTATCACACTATTATTTATTATATAAATTAATTTGGTTCATTACTGTTATTATTTATTAATATTTTTTAAATTTATTTATCACTGATAGTTTATCACGATTTATCAACAATACTTTATTATTATCTTTGTTCTGTTGTAACGAAGTAGCACATTTGAGATTTTCAGATTTTAATATGTAGCTGTTTTGCTTATTAGCATTCACTTCCAGTAATCCGTCTGGGAGAAAGAATATGAATGTCATTATTGTATTTTCAATATTTTTCTTGTTATTCTTGGATTATCATTAGGTGTTTTTGTTTTTTGGAAGGGGGGTTATATCAAAAAATTTGGCCAACTACTGTTCTAGATAAAAAGTATGCTGCATTAATTTTGTGTTTTATTATTATTTCTATTATTTAGCTTTCTCCTTACTTTATAAATTTACAAAACATTTTATCTTGTGCTAATAGCTGTCATATATTTAATAATAATTCAATAATTCTGAGATGCATGGAGAAACTTGCAGCAAGTCTTACCAAAGATTTGCATGCACCATGATCTAGATTAAACTGGTTGGGTCAGGTGCATACTTTATTCTTTCTCCAGAAGACTGTACTCGAGTGATTCCTAAAATGGGAATTGTTAACCACTTGTGGGGACTGGAAATGTTCCAAGACAGATAATTAATATTAGTTACATTACCTTTCACTACTAGGTGAGCACAGGAAATCAAAATTATTTGCAGGTTTGGGGAAAGTTTTGAGATGAAAGTACAGAATTGAGGGTACAATAATTTAAAACAAGTGACTCACTGATATACCTCTTACATTCAGAAAGAATTAACAGGTTAACTGTATTCAAGCAACATTATCAACTTTTAGAATTTCACTTTTACACACTAATAGAGATACTGAAAAAGAAAACTGATGCGGTCTCTCCACAAACTACTTTTACTTACTGACAGCAAATTATCTTTTACAAGTATCATCCCACAGAAAATACTTTTATACACTGATTAATTCAGAGAGTTGACTATGCAGTCACTCTTCTGATTATGGGAAGTTTTTAAAATCTGCTTACAGTGGAAATCACCTCTCAGAATAGTTGTATATTAAACATTAAATATTAACTGTGTTGAGAAGTCATGTTTTCAGATTTACTGTTGATGTTATTTGTGATAGAACATGTTTATTTCCAACTTTATTCTTCTGTTTTTTTAAAATAAACTAAACTCTACATGTTAAAATAAACAAGACTGTTGAAGGTGTTTTCTGTCATCATCCCTTTCTGTCAAATGAAAAGGTAACCTGAGAAACCATCTGTGAAACACAACACAGCCAACATTTACTATACAGCGTTGTTGGCTTGGAATCAGATATTTATAAACAATAACAAATAACTTTCACCAAAGAACTTTGTAAATTGTCATTATATTTATTAAGCCTCCGTGATTATATATATATATTTAATATTTTATATATTTGATTAGAAATATACATCTGATGTGAACAAAATGGCCGGATACATTAAAACATTTCTCCATTCGAGTATCAAATTTTACAATAAACTAGATTCAGTGAACTTCTATTTATATATAAATTATTAAAAAATGTGAACTAACAGTTGTAAAAAAAAATACAGTAAACATTAGCCAGTTTCACATTTCAAAACATGCTATTTTACACAATTCCTATTTGGTTTCATAATATACACCCCATTAAAATTATCATCAAAATGTATTTTTTAAATTAATTTTCTTTTAAAAAAAAAAAAACAACACTTAACGGAATAACCAAATGGTGTAATGTAACATCTGATTTCAAATTATCTTACTTTTTGTTAGCACCATTTTAACAACTTAAAAAAAAAAAAAAATAACACTTTTTCTGAACAAATTCTGATATTTTTGATGGGGAGTATATTTTATTTTAATTTCATGCATATGAGCGTGTGAATACTGTTGTAATTATACCCTTGTAAACTTACACAAATGTACTCATGTAAAAGATATAAAATTAAAAAAATTGTTTTTGTATATTAAAATTATTTAGTAACATTTTTTTAACAATTATAAGTCTTTAGGCACTTCATAGAAAATACTTTTATGTTTAAATACCAAAACATTAACGTTTATAAAAACCCTGCATAAAATGAAAACAAAAGTATGTGAAAAATCTTTCAGAAATAATGCCAGTTTGCATAAACAGCATTTTATGAACCATTTATTTTTATATATATATATATTTTTTTTTAGCTGTATCTCAAAAATAAACAACAAAAAAACAAACAATTAAAATATGAAAAAAGACAAAAGATCAAACAAATAGCATTCAACTTAGAACACAGCAGATAACAAAATAAATTTCAAACTGTAACATGTTCCAGGTCTTTTTTGCTATTTTTTTTTTTTTAATACAAAAATCACAGAATTAAGTTATAAGGAATATTAAGAATTACAGTACAAATTTTGAGAACACAAAACTACCATTGAAAATCTGAATCATAAAAAAGTGACAATTATAAAATTAAAAAAAGAAAAATGATGAATTCATGCAGTGTTAGGTGCAAACTTTATCATAAACAATTAAGAAATAATTAGGCCATTAATGAAACAGTTGTCATAACAACACTTTTAAACCACTGTATATACACATAATTTGTAAACATTACATCCACATGCATTACGTTACATAAGAAACATGTTTTAATTCAAGACCCAATAAAACCAGTTTTCCTTATTACTTACCACTGAAACTCAGTATAATTACATTTTATTTAAGTTACATTCTATTAAATAAATTAGACAAAATTTATCACATGGAATATTATGCAAATCATCCTTATTTGCATACATTAAGAATATTTTTGTTGTTGCAAAATATTGCAAATATGTACAAATGTGATGAATTATTTAAAAAACTGATGCTATTTAATAAAACATTGGATGAATGATTTAAAAAGTGATCTATTAATGATACAGCTGAAATTACACTGATGAAGCAAATGAATAAAAGTTATGAAAGGGAAATTAAAAACAAAACTGACAGTATTTACAATTTGAAATCAAATACCCTGCTACATATGTATATATATGTGTATATGTATATATATATATATATATATATATACACATATATACATATATTGAAATGGAATGTCACCCTTAATGGAAAAGAATGAAAGGTTTTCATTACACATAATCCTTGTGATAGTTATTTCCACTATCACTATTTAGTTCAAATTCAAGTTAGAAATCTGAATATTATGCTAAAACATTTAATTTGAATCTGTTTCAGTAAATTTAAATTAATTAAACTGTTAGACAAACTTATCTTCCTCTTGAACACATCAAAACAGGATATATAAATATAAACATTTTTGATACTATATTTCTGGAAGGAAATAACAGTTAAATATATTAAAAACAATTAGTATTAATTGTATATATATTCGAAAACAAATAATTTTGACATTATTTTACTGAATGTTTTGATTACCTTTTGGTCAGAATTATAATACCATGACATTTTTGTCTGTATCCAAATATATCACAGATACAAGGGCTTTACAATAATTTTCATATTAATAACTATAGTTGTGCCTGAACCAATATCTCAAAAAAACAACAAAAAAACAAAAACAATTAAAAAACTGTTTTGTTCACAACCAGGTTACAATGAGCATTATATATATATGTGTAAGTATGTATGTATATACATATATATATATATGCATATATACATACATACACACAAACACACATACATACATACACAAGGCACAGTGTGGCAGAAACATTAACTCCAGAAAGACTGAAATGTGAAGGCACTCAGTCTCTCTCTATATATATTTTATTAATCTGCAACTAAAAATAATAATAATAATTTAAAATAATCAATAAAATAAATATATAAACAATTAACGGTTATCATCAGATTAAACAAATTAAAAATAAACAATAAAACAAAAAGGAGAGAACCAGTAAAACTGTAATGTTGCTTGTCTATCACATTGTTACCGTAACAACAGAAGTGTTTCGTATCACAGGAAGTCTGTGAATGCAAAGTTCCATCCATGTGGAATGTTATTTCAGCTTGGCAACACAAGATGTTTGATTAATAAACATAGTAAAAAAAAAAAGAATTAAAGTAGTTACTACACTAGGGTTTATTATAGTTCTTAAATTATCAAGACAAAAAAGGTTCATGTATTTGCTTTCTAAGAAAATAGTTGATGGGGTGAATGTGTGGAAAATGTGTTTTGAAAAACTCTTAACTGATAAATCTTTTTTTTATTTTTTATTTTGTTTTTTTTGATTGTTAATAATTCAGATTTTTTTGAGACAACCCACTTGTTTATAAATACACACACCATAATATATTGTTATTATCTTTTAAAATAAACAATATGATCTGCATTTTTATATATATATATACACATTAAAGAACCATCATTTGGGGATTTTGTGAACAACATGGTGGTGACTTCATGGGAGCAGATTTATGAAACAGTCTAACTGACTAACGTACTAACAGTCTGTGATGTCATTTCTACACTGATACAAATAATATTAACTGTACAATATTAAAACATTCTAATTAACATATATATTAATATAATTAATGGTACTAATTAAATATGCATCAAAAATTATGCAAGCAGTACAATCGTTTGATGTGTGAATGACAAAAAGAAAATGAACACTGGTATTAATAAATGAAAACTTATAAAAACAATTTGTTACTAAATAAGCTGCACCATGCAGAAAGGCACAAAATTAAAATACAAAATTAGAAATTAAAGAAATGAAACAACAAATGAAATGTCAGAAAAATTATTTAAAATACAAAATACATTCTCTCCCAGCAAAAACAACCTCACTAATTGAAAAGCAAAATTAAATATGTAATGAAAAGACATGATTTATCTAAATAAATAAATAAGTAATATCTAAACACTAGAAAACAAAAATAATAATAATAATAAAATAAATAAAAAAAAACAAACAAGAAAACTCATTTCTTTTTCAGTTTTTGAATAATGCATTGATTATTTTCTGGAAAAGACCAAGATTTATGGGTTCAAAAAGTAATAATAATAAATAAATAAATAAATAAATGCATTTTTAAAAAAATGATTAAAATGAGTGTTGACTATAGTATAAAGAATTATTATTTAAAAAACATCTATTAAATAAAAATTTTGACAAAAGTCATGATTCACCTGGACTTTATAACAATGATTTTAGCAAATATTTTGATTAATTACATGATTATGACTTTTTTCCTTAGCACTGTGACCATTATTATTTTTTAATTTTTATTTACTTACCTTTTTTTCTCAAAAATGTCTGTTTTTCATAATTTTGATGAGTAGATCATTATTTTGTGTACAAATTAATAGCTTTAATGCAAATAACAATTTAATAATAATAATAATAATATAAATCTTAAACTTAAATTTAAATTTTTCTAATGATAAGATTTAATAAAAATGATTTTTAAAAATCACAAATTTAATTATCTTGCCAGTGAGAACAACAAATATTCAGTGCATATTCACATTAAATTGTAATTGCAACGTTATAAAGTATAGATTAGGAGACATGAATTCAAAGAACACATCAAAAAGTGAACAATACCAAACTGGAAAAAAGAATTAAAATGCAACCCAGTAAGGTGCATTAATTTTATAAAAAATTAGAAAAATTAGAATTTCTTAAGCAATCAGATTTTTAAAACATTTTTTTCAATTTGTGTATTATTTGAAAATGTTTTGATACACAAAGTGAAATAAATCAGATTAGTCAAGAATAACAAAGTGCAATAACTCTAAATAGTTATTAAAAAGAGGCAGACAATCAAAATAAAGGGACATTAATCAGTCAGGAAAAAGAGAAAATTAAAATAAATCTCAGGGGCGGATAATCATCAAGGCACTATGACATCACATACATAAAAACATGATCCTGGATTTCTCAAGATTTTCTGAGTACTGAAATTATCAACTTGTAGATGTTTTGTAAGTGAACTAAGTAATTACAAGATTCCCAGAGACAGTGATGTTAAATCTGTTTATCTGTTGCATTGGATTCCTGAGCAGTCTTCTAGTAATATTTGCGAGAATTCCTTGGTTGGTCATTCATGTGACCATATTTAGTGCTCTTGTCTGGAAGGAGGAAAAAAGAACAAAGACAGTTATTATTTTTATTTAATTTAGATTTTTAAATGTTTAAAATAAGTGCAAATGTTTTTAGTTGTAAAATATTTAAACTGTCATGATAAATGTTTACAGTATTTTAATAAAATAATTCATTAATAAATAAATGAATGAAAAAGCTATTAATAATTCATTAACTAACCAACTTAATAAATACACAAGAAAACAGTTCTATTAAATAAATAAATAAATAAATAAATAAATAAATAAATAAACTATTTTCAGCAATATATATAAAATTCAAAATATTTATTTTCACATTTCTCTGCTTGTAATATAGTAATAACTGTTTATGTATAAAACAATTATAATGATACAGAACATTCAGTCAAATGTTTTATCTTTAATGTACATTACGAAAACAGCAAGAAGTTATTATTAAACAAAATTTAGTTTTATAAAGTGAGAAAAATAAAAAATAAAATCCATTAACCCATTCTGTAATTTAATTATATTAATAAATTATATTTTTCACATACTGTCATATATATAAATATAGATTCAAGCACAAACACACACACACACACACACACACACACACACTTTGTTTATAGTATTTACTAAATGTGGAAAGATACAGCCATAACTAAAGTATACAAGCTTCTTTTAATATGGCCAAATCAGTATCTACTGGAAATAAATACATAGCAGTATTAGTAAAATGCAGTCACTATATTAATATAGACAAGTTATGTATGTGTGAGTAGTGTGTGTGTGTGTGTGTGTGTGTGTGTGTGTGTGTGTTTCTGTTTCTGTGTTAATAATGTGCATGTTTGTATATATTCATGTTTGTGTGTGTGTGTGTGTGTATGCATGCAAGTATTCATTTGTGTTTATCTATACATCTCTTAACCTACCTATCTACATATAATAATTTCTATATCTAATGCAATAAAAAAATAAAAAAATAAGAAGAATTATATAATAATAATAATGATGATGGTGATGATGATGATGATATACTTATTACATTACTAACACAAAAAGAAAAAATAACAGACTTACTTGCAGTTACACACAGAACATCATATATACCAAATCTCTTTCACATACACACAAAACTCTTACACATACAGGTACACACACACATATTCACATAAGACACAAACTCACTAGTCCTAAGTAAGCTTTTTCTTTAGGTTTGTTTTTCACCTGGGTTTGTACTCTGCTGCATTGTTGTTGATGTTGTTTTTTTTTGTTATTTTATTATTCTCTATTTCATTTATTTTTATAATAATATTAATTAGTTGTAATAGTTTTAGTAGTCAAAGCTCATGCTAGTTAATACCAGTATGTAAAATAATATTACGTTTTTAATACAAACATATATCATGCATAATTAACAGACAGGTCTATTAATATACTACACTATAGTAATACAAAGAAATAACTGAAACTAAAAACAAATATAGCCCCAATTCTAAATTAGAACGAAGAATATCAGCTATGAAAATATGTCACTAATCACAACATACCTGAGATATTCAAACTACCATAGTGTAAAAATCTGTGTGCATATAAAATTAAAGACGAAATTCAAATTAAACAACAACAAAAATAATAAACAAAAAAATTAAAATCTTTCACAAATACATACCTACTCAAAGATACAAACTCATGCACGTTCATGCACTTTTATACACATGCATGAACATACATATGCATTCATTCACACATACCTAAAGACCTAAAAATGCACACACACACTCACTCAAACATACACATATATATACACATCACAACACACACATATACACTCACACACACTCACACACACATACACACCACAAACACATTCACACATACCATACACACACACAAACACACACACACACAGACATACTCAGATTACTGATTTTGTTAATAACAAAATGTTACTACTCAGATACACAGAACTGACATCTATTTGAATTTCTTGATCCCTGTTTTAAGACCCTCTGTTCAGAGGTGTACCTTGACAACCAAAATATTTAGTTCTTTAACACACACACACACACACACACACACACACACACACACACACACACACACACACACACACACACACACACACACACACACACACACACACACACACACACACACACACACACAACACACACAACACAAACACACATACCACACACAGACACACAGACACACAGTGGAATGGTTTTTCACAGTTAACTCTGCACCCACCCACACAGAAGTGATCAAATCATTGTGAAAATCTAAATCCACAGTGTTCATTTGTCACAATTTCATTTTAAACAAACACTGAACAAACAGGGTCTCTATAATGTTTCTTAGTGAAAAACACAATACATGCCAGTACAAACATGGAAGTCAGTTCATTGTGAGAACAAAAATAGCACAGTTTTCAGTTGTTACATGTTCATTTTCAATGAAAATTAGACAAACGGGAGTTTTTTCTTGTCTAAACCTGTATCCTGAACCTTAAAAACATGTATCATTTACTTTACAGTTAGTCTGAACAAGCATGCATAAACAGAGCAGTCTACTTAGTGAAACTCAGGAGTAATCATTAAAAACGAACTTGCTTTAACAGAGGAACTTTAGAAATAAATAAAGATTAATTTAATGTATTTTTATAGTTTATGTGTAGTTGTGTGTGTGTGCCGTCATGTCCTTGTGGCTGAATGTATGTGTGTGTAGGCTCATGTTTATAAATGTGCAAATGTATGTATGGATAAATGTGTATGTGTAGGTATGTGTTTGTGTTGTGTGTCTGTTTATACATACATGGATGTACTTCTCTGTGTGTGTGTGTGTGTGTGTTTATGCATATGTTTATGGTTATTTCTATGTTTGTGTGTATGTATACATGTGTGTGTATGTATGAGTGTATTATATGTGTGTGTCTTTGTGTGTGTGTTATATATGTGTACATATATGAACATTTTACTTGTTATCACATGTCTGTGAAATGAGCTACTGGGCTTCTCTTTCTTAAGATCTAAATGTGTTTGATTACTACAGAAGATAGAAATATGTTTGTTTTAGAAGATCAAGTTCATGTTAAAATAATCACCCACCAAGTTTACTGTCTAGTCAGTCCAGTGTAAAAAATATTTAATTTATCATAAAAATTATTTCTATTAGATAATCTCTTTTGATTTTTTAATTCGAAATTTTAATGTTAATAAAAGAAAAATACTGCATGTTTAGTTTTTAAATTCCAAAATATTCTGCATTAATATATGGTAAATTGCACAATAATTAAACAGTTCTAAAATAAAATAAAATTAATTAAATAAATATAGCAGTAATAACAGTGATGATAATAATAATAATAATAACTAAAACAACAAAAAATAAAATAACTAATAAAATTTTAAAAATAATAAGAATAACAATGTTTTTTTTTTTTTTTTTTTTTTTTTACACTAGAGCTGACTAGTATTATTATTATTAGTAACTTAAAGCATTCTAGTACTTACTGTTAGTAAGAACACCTTGGTGGCTTGCCATAGGGGTAAACTTGAGTACCGCCACCATAAGATGGGGGGAGGGACTGTTTACTACCTGGATAGTCAGAGTGGGGATTTCCCCCGTATGCTGAGTAGCCATTATTGTTGTAGCCACTGGATCTCGATCTGGGTTGGTCGTCACGGTGATAGCCGGAATTGGAATAACCTGGATCAGGACCATTGTGTTGATTGACACTGCAGAGAGGAATTGGCAGCGTCAGACAGATGAAGTGGAAGCCGAAGTTGCCAAAATTAGTTTTTAGATAAAACAAAAACAGACAACGCCATTTTGTTTTCATTGTTTAAAACAAACACAGACACTGTCATTTTGTTTTATTGTTTAAGAAATGAATGGTGTTCATTTTAGAAATATGAAAATGAGGCTGTTATTATTATTAGGCTGTTCACATAAATTATAATATTTTAAAAAAATGTTAACAGAAATACTTTTCTGAACACTCTAAATACAAATATTAATGAATGATGCATTCTGCTGTTGATCTATTTGCCTAACAAAGAGCAAATACATAATTTTATTTATTTATTTACTGTTTATTGTTTTGTTTTTAGCAACAAAGCCGGAACAATGCATGCTGGGAAGCTAATCCAACACCAGTACACATCACATGGTCAGTTTCAACCAATCAGTTTTGAGTCATGCTGTTTGAACTGTATCTTAGTGCATTCTTTTGTTAATTGTGTACAGAACAAGACTTTGTTAAGTGAAATTGTTATGCTGAAACTGTGACATCTAACACTCTGTACAGCAGACATTTATACAAATGTACAACATACACTTGGTACTTTCTTCACAAATGTATGCTAAAACTTTTCATTGTTGTTATTATTATTATTTTATTTAACAATCATTAAAATGAATTTAAACTTAACAGCAATTTAAGCTAATGCAAAAAAAAAAATATATATATATTTTTTTTTTAACCTTTTTCTAAAACCCATTTTTT